>NW_021030371.1:319355-422663 GCF_004153795.1 Camellia sinensis
TCCCAGGTGTGTACAACACAAATATGGGGTTTAGGGTTCAAGAAAGTGGCCTCGGGGTGGTCAACATTGGCTTTTAAGTGAGGAAAACGGGCGTCGGAGAGCGATGAAGAAATAAAGCTGGCTTTTCAGAACAATTGCTGGCCTCCTACCCTCCTACAAGCTTCCTAACTATGAAAATAAGGTCTCCACCAAAAATGAACTCGGGCTAACTCCTATCGCAAATACGATGCAATATGCATGACATGCATGAGTGCAACTAAGATACAACCTATCATGCACAATGCTAGGAAATGTCATACACGATGCACGAGATAACATGGCATACACAATGCGCTAACATACAACCTAGCATACGCAATGCTATGAAATAACATGGCATACACGATGCACGAGGTAACATGGCATACACAATGCGCTAACATACAACCTAGCATACGCAATGCTATGAAATAACATGGCATACACGATGCACGAGGTAACATGGCATACACAATGCGCTAACATACAACCTAGCATACGCAATGCTATGAAATAACATGGCATACACGATGCACGAGGTAACATGGCATACACAATGCGCTAACATACAACCTAGCATACACAATGCTATGAAATGAAATGGCATACACAATGCATAAATGGACTTACACTAACACAAGTGGACCTCAGCCACACTCGCATAAGAGGCCATAAGATGAAAATGAGACAACTCGGAATGCGTGCAAACATGCACACAAACCGAGGACCGAACCTAAGGCAAGAAATGCCACTCTAACAAGACATGGCAAGGCATGGAAAATGGCATAGAAATATGCAAGTTTCAGCAGCAAAACATGACCCAAAACAGCCCCGAATCATGAACACATGGCACCCGATGCATGAAATGGTCCCGAAATGCAAGATTAAGCACATGAAATGACTTATAGCTACATCAAGCATGCATTATTTGATCATGACATGTGAAGACAGATTCAAGGCAGCCCCAAAACAAGCATGTTTCCAGTTTATAGAAAAGCCAAACAATGAACACAAATAGGGCAAAACTAGCATGCAAAAATGGCCCTAAATGTGAGATAATGAAGCAAGTCACAGCTTCTGGCCCCAAACAGATTAGGGCCCTTCAACAATGTTGAATAGGGGCCCAAAATATTACCTTTTACAGTTTACAACAAACCACAAAAACCAACACAGGTATGGCTAAGCTCTCATGCAAGAAATGGGTCAAAAGAGGGACAAAGAAGCAAGTGGAAGATAGAAGCCTCAAAAAGCAATAATCCCTTCAAAAATGTTGAATAAGGGCTCAAAATAATCCCTTTTACAGTTTATGACATGCCTCAAAACAATTTATACATAGGCCAAAAATACTACACAAGAAAATGACATACAAGAGGGGTAATGAAGCAAGTGCAACAAGGAGGCCTCAAACAGTGAGAGGTCCTTAAACAAAAGTGAAAAGGAGCTCAAAATAAGCCTAACTCCAGTTAGGGTCGGATCCCAAAACAGCAAGCACAAGGAGCTAGAATAGCATGCAAAATATGGACCAAAAGGAGGGAAATAGAACTTACCCTTGAAGACCAATCTTTTGGCAACTCTTGGCTTGAGTTTGGTGGCTCCTAGGCCTTGAAGAACAACCTCCAGCTGCTGGAATGGAGGATGGAAGGGTGGGGGTATGGTTGGTGAAGAAATGGTGTAGGGTTTGAGAGGTTTGAAGCTTGGAAGTGTAAAGGGAGAGAGATACAATGGAAGGGGCCTAAGGCAAATGTTGTCAACCCTAAAAACAGAGCTGGAGCTCCTGTTATATAGGCAAAAATGGGGGGAAAAAGGGGGGGGAAAAATGGAGGGAAAACAAACCAAGTTTCCCTCCAAAATGCAGCCCCCTGGATACAGAATCTAGGGGGAAAAAAAGGCTGTATCTACACTGTACCTGTTGCAAGGATTCTGGCCGGCCAGTTATCTAGGTTGCAGGTGGCCGGCCGGCTACCTCCCATGGTCGGTCGGCCAAGGGTCAAAATGGTCAATGAGAATTAATGGCCGGCCACCACAGAAAGAGAGCCTCTGATGTGTGCACAACACAACCCTGTGGTTAAAAACTGGAAAAAGTGAACCAGGAGAGAGAACAACCCACTTTTCAAAGGGGTTCAAAAGGTTCAACAACAATTACTGGCCGGCCACCAAATATTGGTGGCCTCCCAGATGTGTACATCACAAATATGGGGTTTAGGGTGCAAGAAAATGGCCCAAGAGTGGTCAACATTGGCTTTGAAGTGAACAAAATCGGGCGACGGAAGGCGATGAAGGGATAAAGTTGGCTGACAGAACAATTACTGGCCTCCCACCCTTCTACGGCCTTCCTAGCAATGAAACAGAGGTCCCTGCCAAAAATGAACCAAAACCGATGCAAAATGAAGGTTCGGGGGCCGAAACGCGCAGTTCGAGGCCCCGAAAACTGATCGTCAGGCACCGGGAGTGGTGTTCGACCACGAAGTTGGTCTCTCGGACCACAGTGTCCCTCAAAAGGGAGGAAATAAGGTGTATGCTAGAAACCGGAGCAAACGGAGATGGTTAAGCAGTCCCAAACCGAGGCACACGGCCAACGGCCCCGAAAAACCGAAAATCGGGCTCCAAACGGGCGAAATGGCCTACGACCACGAAACGTAGCCTACGGCCACTGAGAGATGATCTACGAGACCTCTCCCTCCCTTTGGGAAGAGAAACAGAAAAAACCGAGCCTGGTTCGCAAACCGAGGCAAAGCACAGAAGAGCCCAGAAGTCCGGAGGCAAGGCTCGCAGCCGAGACTCTGAAACTTCTGAGCAAGCACAATATGCAATATCACCGAGTGCTCAACTGGTGACGTCTGAGTCTCAAGGTCGGTCAAAAATGGGGTGTCTACACCAGTTTACACTCTTATATGTGACTTCTTATTAAGAGTATCCTGCTATACCCCACTTGTATGTCCAAGCTATAAGAATCATTAAAAGCAAAGCTTAGCCTATTAACGCTACAGGTATCACTCTTCTTATCCTCCTTAGTGATACATGAAGTCATTCATAATTTAGCTGTCCCTTTGAACCTAGATCTTGGGATCTCCAATCAACTAGGTTGGGTTGCCATTATGGTGACTTTTAAGTAATAGGCTTTAATTCCATTCCCCTTAATAAATAGTACACTTGCTCTCTGGCTAGCCCTTTAGTCAATGGATCCACAATATTCTCCTTTGACTTTACATATTCTATGGAAATTATTCCATGTGAGAGGAAATGCCTAACGGTATTATGTCTTCGACGAATGTTTCGAGACTTACCATTATACATACGATTCAATGCCCGTCCTATTGCTGCTTCACTATCACAGTGAATGCATATAGCTGGCACAGGTTTAGGCCACATTGGAATGTCTTCTAAGAAATTACGAAGCCATTCTGCTTCTTCTCCTGTTTTATCTAACGCAATAAACTCAGATTCCATTGTCGACCTAGCTATGCATGTCTGTTTGGAAGATTTCCAAGAGACTGCAACACCTCCCAGGGTAAAGACGTATCCACTAGTGGATTTTGAGTCTTTAGTAGCTGATATCCAATTTGCATCGCTGTACCCCTAGAGTACTGCTGGATATTTGGTATAATGTAAGCCATAATTCTAGGTATGTCTTACATACCTAAGTATTCTAATTATCACTTTCCAATGATCGGACCCTAGATTACTTGTGTACCTACTCAATTTGCTTACAGCATAGGCTATATTTGGCCTAGTGCAATTCATTAAGCACATCAAGCTTCTGATTATCTGAGAGTACTCTAATTGTGATATGCCTACACTTGTATTTTTTGACAAATGAAGACTAATGTCAATAGGTGTTTTAGCAAGACGGTCGTCATGCTTTCCAAATTTCTCTAGAATCTTCTTAACATAATGAGATTGAGATAAAGCATATCCTTCAGATGTTCTAGTAATTTTTATTCCTAGAATTACATCCCAGATCTTTCATGTCAAACATTTTGTTCAACATTTTCTTTGTGGATTTAATCATGTCATTATTGCTTCCAATAATGAGCATGTCATCAACATAAAGACAAACTATGACATAACTTTTGTCTGTGCTTTTAACATAGATGCATTTGTCACATTCGTTTATCTTAAAACCATCCGAAAACATAGCGTGATCAAATTTTTCATACCATTATTTCAGAGTTTGTTTTAATCCATAAAGAGATTTGACAAGTTTACAAACCTTTTTCTCTTGGTCGGGAACTTGAAACCCTTCTAGTTGTTCCATATAAATTTTCTCATCTAACTCGCCATTCAAAAAAGCTGTTTTAACATTTATTTGATGTATTTCCAGATTATACAAAGCTGTAATCGCATTCAACATGCGAATAGATGTTATTCTTGTCACTGGTGAATAGGTATCAAAATAATCAAGGCCCTCCTTCTGCCTGTATCCCTTAATAACAAGCCTAGCCTTGTATTTATTTATTGAACTATCTGCTTTCATTTTTCTCTTGAATATCCACTTATATCCAAGAGGTTTACACCCTGGTGGAAGATCCACTAGTTTCCAAGTATGATTTTGTAGTATTGATTCAATCTTACTATTTATAGCCTCTCTTAGAATGGAATTTCAAGACTTGACATTGTTTCCTTGAAGTTTTGAGGCTCATTTTCTAACAGGTATGTTAGTAAATTTGGACCAAATGATTTAGAGATCCTAGCCCTCTTGCTAAGTCTAGGTTCATCTGATTCATTATCATTGTGGTCTTCACCGCTACCAATAGCAGTATCAAAAGTTCTTTTATTTGAACTTATCTCTTCAGTTTTCTTGCAAGGAAAAATGTGTTCAAAAAATGATGCGTTCCTTGACTTAATAATAGTGTTTACATGCATATCAGGATTTTTAGATCTCTGAACTAAAAATCTATATGCATTACTATTATTTGCATAACCAATGAACACACAATTAACAGTTTTTGGTCCTATTTTAGTCGTTTTGGGATTAGGGATTGCAACCATGGCCAAACACCCCTACACTTTGAGGTAATTATAAGTAGGTCGTCGACCTTTCCATAATTCATAATGTGTTTGATTGAGTTTCTTGTAAGGTACCCTGTTATGGATAAAGTTAGCAGACAAAATTGCCTTCCCTCCCCCCCACAAGTTTTGAGGTAATCCTAAACTAATCAACATGACATTCATCATCTCTTTAAGAGTTCGATTATTTCTCTCAGCAACTCCATTTGACTGAGGAGAATAGGGTTTAGTGGTTTGGTGGTTTGGTGAATGATATCATGTTCAGAACAAAATTCTTCAAATGGTGCATCATACCCACCACCTCTGTCACTCCTTACTATCTTAATAGTTCTGCCAAGTTATTTTTCAACCTCAAGTTTATATTGCCTAAAAGCTTCTAAGGCTTTATCTTTACTTCTCAATAGGTAAACATAGCAATATCGAGTGCAATCATCAATAAAAGTAATAAAGTACTTCTTATCTCCTCTAGTTTGAACAAATTTTATGTGAATTAAACTTAGAGGTTTAGTATTTCTTTCAACTTTATTAAATGATGCCTTAGTGAGTTTTGCCTCAACACAAATCTCACATTTATGATTAGGATCAAATTCTAAGTTTGGTAAACATTCTAAAGCAACAAGTCTACGCAAAGAATTAAAATTAACATGTCCTAATCTTCCATACCATAAAAAAGAAGACTCAGCAATATAAACAGAAGATGTGTTATTATTATTAAAAGCCAAATTAGGTACAACAGTTATTATATTGAGCTTAAAAAGCCCATCACTCATGTAACCTCGCCTCACATACATTCCACTCTTGGAGAGTACAACTTTATCAGATTCAAAGACTAATTTAAACCCATTATTGATCAACAATGACCCAAAAATCAAATTCTTGTGAATTTCTGGCATGTGGAGTACATTCTTAAGAGTGAGTTCTTTTCCCGAGGTCATTTTCAGCACAATCTTTCCTTGTCCTTCTACAGTTGATGTAAAGGAGTTTCCCATAAAAAGCTGTTTCCCACTTTCCACCACTTTGTAGGTTGTGAACATCTTCTTAGTTGCACAAATATGGCAGGTTGCTCCAGTATCCACCCACTATTCCTTGGGATTGCCCACCAAATTTGCTTTAGAGACTACTGCAGCAAGATTGATGTTTGCCACTCCATCAGAAAGATAAAAATCCTCGGCTATGTTGGCTTGTGCTGGCTTTTTGCTCGAACTTCCTCTATCTTTGCGAACGTGACAATCCTTAGCACGATGTCCATCTTTGTTGCACACAAAACACTTGCCTTTGAACTTCTTGTTGAACTCGTTGTTGATCTTACTAGTGGATCCTTGTTTGGGACCACTGCTATCATGCTTCCGCTTTTTGTTGTTGAACTTTGACCATTGTCTATGTTCTACAACATTTGCTTTAGCCTACATGACATGGTTTCTTGAGTTTTTGTCGGAACCACAGTTGTCTTCCTCAATTCGGAGCCGCACTATTAGTTCCTCCAATTTCATCTCCTTGCACTTATGCTTTAGATAATTCTTGAATTCTTTCCAGGATGGTGGCAATTTTTCAATGATTGCCGCAACCTGAAAAGATTCACTAAGAACCATCCCTTCCGCATGTATGTCATGGAGAATTAATTGGAGATCTTGAACCTAGCTAATAACGGTCTTGGAATCCATCATTTTATAATCCAGAAATAGGCCGACAACAAATTTCTTTGTATCGGCGTCCTCTGTCTTATACTTATGATCTAGAGATTCTCACAGTTCTTTAGCAGTTCGTTTAACACTATATACATTATATAGTGTATTATCCAATCCATTGAGGATATAATTCCGATATAGAAAATCACTATGTTTCCATGCATCGACTGCGACAACCACTTGCCGATCAGTTTCTCCCTCGTTCAGTGCTGGTGCCTTTTCATGTGTGAAGCCAGCCAAATTCAATGTCGTAAGATAAAACATCATTTTTTGTTGCAATCTTTTAAAATCATTGCCATTGAATTTTTCTGGCTTCTCCCCATGATTTACCGGTACTGCCAGAGTCATAATAGTCACAGTATTGATTATTTCTGTTGTCATAATTCTGACGAAATAAAAATAATACACCAATCACAAATTTATACAAAAAAGAATTTACACACAAAATAAATAGAATAATATTTTATAACAAAATTCCAATGATAAACAGTATATTACTACTATGTTATCAAAGAAATCATTAAACAGTAAATTACTGCTATTTAATTTCCCGAAACAAAATATGTGTCTGTCTGTCGCAGAAATAAATAAAATTAAGAAATCTACTTTAAGATTGTTATCTCCACAAAGGTGTGTGTGTGTAAATTAAATGCATAAATTAAATAAACAATAAAATAAAATAATTCAGAAAATAATTATATAAATTATTTTCTGAATTAAATACTTACAGAAATTAATGTCGAGGCTTGTGTTGGACACAATCTTCTTAAAGTAAATTTCCCCCTCGCTCCAGTGCTTTGAGTTTTATTGGCGTCTACTTCCCAGGATGCAACAACTAATACTTGATTTTACAACACTATAAAATCAAGTCTGGCGAACCAAAACTTTGCTGAAACTCTCTCTCTTTCTTGTCCTAAAATTAAATGCAGAACAAATGCAGAAAATAGAAAGATGAAAATGGGAGAAGAAAGACGAAAATCTGAGGGAAAAATGTGTGTTCTGAATTACTGGAAGGCTGGCTTTTTATAGGAGGAAAGGTGGCTGTTCGAACAGGTGGAAAAGATGTTCGTACAGATTGAATAGGTACCAATCTGTTTGAACAGATAAACAGTTGAATTTAACAGGTGTTAATCTGTTTTTGACCCTTCTGAATCTGTTCGGGTAGTATGAACCTGTTAGGGACCTGTTTGGGTGAAGAAAAAATTTTGGGAACGATAAAAGAATTTGAGACGATAAAAGAATTTGGGATTCAAGTTTTATATATATACACACGAGAGAGGGCTTTTAATTATTGGGATTCAAGTTTTGAGAATTTGGGACGTGACAATTTTATTGTGAAACCAAATTTGAAAAAGCTCTTTTGTGGGAGTGAAATGGGATATCTATGTAAGGGAAATGGTGTGTACCATATGTATTTTATAACTATAGAAGAAAATGACATAACTTTATATATTCTGAGTCATAATTAAAAAAAGGGTTATAATCAAATACAAAAAAGTCATAACCAAAATATCAAAATAATGTTATAACTAAAAAAGAAAATTAGTTATAATTAAAGAAGAAAATGACGTAACTAAAGAAGAAAATCAATCATAATGAGAGTGTGTATAATACAATTTTCCTACATATATACATACTCCATCTATTCAATGAATGATGAAGACATATGATTTTGTTTGATGTCCAAAGATCGCTACAAGAAGATCGAGGACACGATGGCGAGGGACGAGAACCACATCAACAATGACGATAATGGAGGACAATGATCACATTGGAAGTCAGCATCATCATCACTGCACCTCTCTTCCCTTTCCTATCGTTACAAGTCAGTGGAGTGGAGCCCTATGCAGTATGAGTGAGTTCAAGTTTTAATTTTGTGTCCTTGTAGAATAAATTTATGTTAAATGATTTTATACATTAAAAATATTGGACCATCACCTTAGAAAATTATATTGAGAATTTTTTGGCCAAATTTCAATTTTTATGAGGATACCACTAGCAGCTGCAACACTTTCAATAACACTTACTATTTTGTTATGGTTTTTCGTGGTGTTATCTCACAAGATTTCATGAAAGAGCTCTAATTTACTTGTGGTTTAATTACGTTTTTCTTTTTATAAAATGTCATTAGTGTAGGATTTTCTATCTTTTTTCATAAAATTGTAAGGACATGGGATTAGGTTTGCTCAAAATTAATTCAAGAGCCATAATATTTTTATTTTGAATTAAAACATAATTATAAACAGTTGATTGTGGATTTAAATTTGACTAAACAATCATAAACTATTAATTTTGGATTTAGATTGATTTTTTAACCTCATTCATTGGAATGGAAATCTCTATTCCAATCATGTAATAAAGAAAAAAAAAAATGTAAACCACAAAAAATTTAAATGTAAAGGCGATATTACGTAATTAGTATCACTGTTATATTGAATTTTTACTCATAAATCACAAATTCTTTCACATTGATAGCGGAAAAGGTAGAAGTTACATGAATCAAGAGGCGGCGTTGTCTCTTTCACATTAATTAGTATCACTGTTTAACTTTATTTTTCATTACCTATTTATGACAAATGATATATAAAAATAAATTTTTATACCAAAAAAAAAAAAAATCATGCAAAATAATGTGGTAGGGGGTTTGTTACGAAATAAGATCACAAGAACCAAGACATTGTGTAAGGAAATTTTGTACATATATATATATAACATTATTCTTTGTATTATTTATTTAGGCCAAGTTTGAGAAGACTAAAAAAGTGTACTTTTTGTCTTTTTGGATTAAAAAATTGAGGTTGAAAATATGGATGTTTGGGTTAACTTTTTGACTTTTTATTGAAAAATGTGTAATAAAAAATTGTAAAAATTGATTTGTAAGGAAAATTTTGAATTGGGAGTTGTGCAGCCGTAATTGTTGACTTTTGGTGAATAGTGTTAACTTTTTAACTTTTTGAGTAATTTTTTGACTTTTTAACTTTTTTGGAAGTACCCAAACTTGACCTTAGTTTTTGAGAATTTGTTACAAAAATACAAGAAAACAAACAGACATAATAAAGCATGGGAGGATTTAACCCTTCACAATCCAAAATGGTGTCCTTTCCAAGAACCAGCACGCTTTTCAATACATTTGTGTTTGCAATTATTGTTCTCTTGCGCTTTTCTGTTCTTCCCATAACCTCAGAATGGTATTTCATTATGAGCCCTACTACAGATATAAGGTGCCTCACCCTCTCTGCCAGTGTATATGACTTTATTTTTTATTTATTTATAAAAAACATACACATAAATTAAAAAAATTTGAATCATTAAAAAGGAGATTCTTGATGGCTCCTCTCTCAAGTTCAAAAACTTGAGAGAAATTCAATCCCTGCCCTCGCGCGCAGACATATATATTAGACAAATTATACTCATAATTTCGGTAATTTATCTTTTATGTTAATTTGATCTTTTATAAGTCTTAAATTTTTTACATTACATATATATATATATATATGTATTTTAAGAATTTGAATTGAAATCAATTGGTAAAAAATCATTTCACTCTCCTCAAAGCAATTGAGGGGTTGACATTCTATTTAAAATGATTTTACCCGTAAATTTCTATTCAATTTCCCAACGAATTTTATCAATTAAAACTCAATTGAGACAATATAAAAAATAAAAAAATAAAAGTAATAAATTATAATTATAAACACCAAAATAAAACTATATCTATATAACAAAACAACTCAGAATTTTGAATCCTGATGTGACTCTTATACCTGTGTCAAAATTTGGACTATTAGATTGATTTAATTTAAGGGCTCAAAATATCTCACCCCATTTGTCTCTCTCATTTTCAATAGACCCTCTCTCTCTCTCACTCCCATTTGTTTCTCCCATTTATCTCTTTTTTTATTTCAAATTTTGAAAACACACAGCCCCCCTTCTCTCTCTCACTCTCTCTCTCTCCCTCTCCCTCTCCCTCTCTATCAGAGCCTAACCTTCCCTGTCGGAGCCAATTCCCTCTCATCATCTTCTTTTTTCCTCCCACCATCTCTCCGCCATCCCAATCTTCATCAACAGTGGTAGCCCAAAACATCCTTGAATATTGATGACGACACCTCCTCTCTCTCTCTACCTCCATCGGAGCCCATTCCGCCCAACCCTTGCTGGCGATTGAACCCCAAACCCCGTATTACTCTCTTCATCTTCTCTCTTCCTCCCTCTCTCTCCCAATCTTCATCAACAATGGCAGCCCCAAACCCCATTGACGACGGAGCCGTTGCAAAAGAGGAACAAGGGGACTGTAAAAGGGAACAATGGTGTTCAATAAAGAAATAATCTGGTATACATACGGTTTAGGTGAGCAAACCTGGGCTTTTTCTTTAGTATTTATATTTCTATCTTTGGGTAATCTTTGGATAATCTTTACTCTAATCTTTAATTTTTGGATAATCTTTACTTTAATCTTTAGTCTTTATTACTGATAATGATCTCTACTTTAATTTTTGGATAACCTTTACTCTAATCTTTAATTTCAATAATCAATTTGTGATTGAAACATTTAAACATTGATTCGGTGAAACATTGTCCAATTTGTGATTGAAACATTGTGTCTGATGTTTACAGTTTGTGATTGATCATTGTTTTGGTTGGTTGTGTAGGAAATTTATAAGCCTGATTTTTTAATTTTTTCTTACAATTATCATTATTTGGGTGGGGTAGGGGGAGCAAGAATCAAATTTATTAGTTCGGTTTATTAAAATTTAGGTTTATTAAAATCAAATTTATAAGTATGATTTATTAATTTTTTCTTACAATTATTAACAATTTTTTTTTTTTTTTTGTACATTTTGTCTCATTTAAATCTAAACCACATTTCATTTTTTTATTTCAAAGAATAGGCCCTTAACAGAATTATAGAATTCACAAATAGGCCCTTCACGGTATCATACTGTTCAAGCAAAAGTCCTTGGAATTGGTTGTTGAGAGTTTCATTGTTCTACATTAGTTTAATTGAAGTGGGTTTGAATCCCGATGGAACATCTATCCTATGGATTTAAAAGTTGAGATTGTTCATTTCACCGTTGGATATAGTTTGAAAGTTGAAAACATTTCAAACCCATTTCACTCTCCCTTCACCGCCCAAAACCCATTTCATCAACCACAGTGGTTGTATTCAAACCCATTCATCATCATTGCTTCGGTGGTACTTCGTTGCTTCATCGGCTCTTCATTGATTCGGTGGTCGTCGTCGTATTCAGGTAACACCTCTCTCTTCCCCTCAAGGTCTCAGTCCTCTCACTCTCACTCTCTTCATGTGTTTTAATCATTTATGGAAATTTTCTGAGTTGTTTTCTCTCATCTCATGAATAATCCGGTATACATACTGTTTAGGTGAGCAAACCTGGGCTTTTTCTTTAGTATTTATATTTCTATTTTTGGGTAATCTTTAATCTAATCTTTAATTTTTGGATAATCTTTACTCTAATCTTTAGTCTTTACTCTATCTTTGGATAATCTTTGGATAATCTCTGGATAATCTCTACTCTAATTTTTGGATAATCTTTACTCTAATCTTTAATTTCAATAATCAATTTGTGATTGAAACATTTAAACATTGATTAGGTGAAACATTGAAACATTCTCCAATTTGTGATTGAAACATTGTGTTTGATATTTACAGTTTGTGATTGATCATTGTTTTGGTTGGTTGTATAGGAAATTTATAAGCTTGGTTTTTTTAATTTTTTTCTTAAAATTGTCATTATTTGGGTGGGGTAAGGGGCGCAAGAATCAAATTTTTTAGTCTGGTTTATTAAAATTTGGGTTTATTAAAATCAAATTGGGTATATTAAAATCAAATTTATAAGTACGGTTTATTAATTTTTTCTTACAATTATCAACCAATTTTTTTTTTTTAATATTTTGTCTCATTTAAATCTAAACCACATTTCATTTTTTTATTTCAACGAATAGGCCCTTAACAGAATTATCGAATTCACGAATAGGCCCTTCACAGTATCATACTGTTCAAGCAAAAGTCTTTGGAATTGGTTGTTGAGAGTTTCATTGTTTTACATTAGTTTAATTGAAGTGGCTTTGAATCCCAATGGAACATCTATCCTATGGATTTAATGGTTGAGATTGTTCATTTCAAACCCATTTCACTCTTCCTTCACCGCCTAAAACCCATTTCATCAACACTGTTTCTTTCTCTTTCTTTGCCATAGTGGTTGTATTTAAACCCATTCATCATCATTGCTTCGGTGGTTCTTTGTTGTTTCATTGGCTCTTCGTTGATTCGGTGGTCGTCGTCGTATTCAGGTAACACCTCTCTCTTCCCCTCAAGGTCTCAGTCCCCCCACTCTCACTCTCACTCTCACTCTCACCCTTTTCATGTTTTTTAATCATTTATAAAAATTTTCTGAGTTGTTTTCTCTCATCTCATGAAATGGATTAATCAAGACAATTTTTGGGAATTAATCAACAAATCAGACAGTTTTTGGCCTATAAAGGGCTGTGTTTGTGTTTCTAAGGGTTTGAACAAATTTCTATCCTGTTAGGTAAGAAACGCAGGAAATATTTGATTTGGTGAAAACAAACGGGGCTATTTACCATAGGAAACAAAACCAATAAAGGGTATCCTATCTTTTATTTGTTTTGGTATGTATTGTTGCACAATCCTATCTCGTATTTTCTTATTTAGTTGTACAATTCTGGTAGTGAGCTTGATTTGGTAAAATGTGTTGTTTGGAGGATTTAGATTTGTGTTTTTGTCTTAATTTTGCAATTTGGTTGTAGCTTGATTTCACTACATTTTTTTTTATATACATTTTGGTTTGTATCCACCATATTGGTTTCTATTGTTTGTTTCATGATAATTGCAATAAAAATAGTAATAAAAAGATGTGCTTTAGAAGATATGTTTTAGAAGATGCTTCATTGAAATGTGTCAAGTTCTTGGATTAATTAGCTTTGTTACAGGAATTCACTTAATTTTGATTGGAGTCTGATTGTGTTTGGAAGTGCTATTAAGATATCTTTGGAGATTGGCTTTATTTGTTATTGTTCATGGTTAACACGTTTTATATGGTTTGAATTGCCTCATCTTTTTCCCTCTCTCTCTCTCTCTCTCTCTCTCTCTCTCTCTCTCTTTTTTGGGGGTCTCTTTTCCTCTAAAAATCATGTCCTGATGTGTAAAAGAAGTAAAGAAAACTGTTGGTGAACTTATATGGTTTCATGTCTTTTTCATGATTTAAACTACAATCTGTTAGTTGGTGAACAAGTCGAAGTAGGTTCATTCTCCTCTGCTTTGGCCAGAAGAGCAATGAAAACTAAAGCAAATAGACAATCATAATATGACTGTTTGCCATCTCCTTGAAGGGATGATTAGTTAGAGTATAGATTATATAACCTCTGTAATCATCATTCTTGTGTTTTTCTTTGTTATGTATATCTTTGTTAGATAGCCTGTCATCATTTTTGTTTATCCATCACTGTCCAAGAAGAGTGATTGAACAATAACTGAGTTGCATGTTTAATTTGTGAACATAATCAAAGTTGAGGACATCACTTTCTTGCCTTAAAAAATTAAATTAAAAAATTTCTGAATTAAAAAATTGAACTTCTGACATCAGTCATGTATCTGAGTGCTTGACTGATCAACAATTTCTAAATTAAAAAATTAAACTCCTGACTGAGATTCCTTTTTTGTTTTTGTTTTTTTTTTTTTGTTTTTGTTTTGTTTTGTTTTGTTTGTTTGTTTGTTTGTTTGTTTTTTTTTTTTCCATATGCTTAGACTTGAATAAAATTTTAATTGGCAACCTCATCCCTACTCTATATTGCTCATCTTAGTTTTGTTTAATTTTAATTTATAGAAGAAATCCAATTTCTATAATACTAATCTTTTGAACCAAGAATATTTAGTATCTGTACATGATACACCCTAAAATTATATGAATGAAATATAATTTTACTTTTTTCTTCTTTTTCATTTAAATATAATTCCATACCCACCTGTTGTGGATTGTGTTAAGCATGTTATATTGTTATTGTTGTTGATTGTTACATTGTTTTTGTTCATGCTTTTGAATTATTTATTCATAAATCTGTATTAAGCATGTTATAATTTTTGAATCATTTTGTTGTTCATGATTTTGATTATGAATGTATTAAGCAGTTTATAATTGTATTAAGCAAGTTATAATTGAAATTGATTGATTTTAGGGATTAATCAGGAAATCAGACATTTTGGGGTTGTTTTTCCTATTAATAATCCAATGATGGGTTGTGTTTTTCCTTTTTTTTTTCTTTTATTTTTCTACTTTCAAGTAATCAGTATCATTTATTAATCCGGTAAATTGGATTGTGATAATTGAAATGGATTGTCTTGCTTTTTGGCTTCTTATATAGTTGTGGCGTTTTGCTTATATTATTTTTTAATTGTAGTTGGTTTTCTATTTGGCTATATAAAACCCAAGTATGTATTCAAAAAATAGCAAAACTAAAGCCCTCTGATTTTAGCAACTAATATAATCTTAAGTCAAAATGGTTTTTCAAGAAATGGATAAAACACCAAGTTTACACACAATTAGAGAACTATATTCAACTGTTTGGTCCAGTTCGATGAATGCATAGTGCAAAATTGATTAGTTTCATGCTCCAAGTTAAAAGTGTGTCAAGCCAAAGAGGAAAAACAAATGAAGAGGTAGGAAAATACAGAGTCTTATATGACATTTAGACAAAAAACCACTTCCCACCCCAACGGCTCTGATATGTAACTCCCTCGCTCGAAGCCCTCTCCCCATCCCCACCTTCAACACCCATCATTTCATTTCATTTCATTTCATTTTATGTCGTTACATATCTATTTTAGTTTGTTTTGAAGATTGATTGTTACATTCGATATTTTTTTTTTAAAATATATTTATTACATTGTTACAGTGATGCTTAGTTTATTGTTATGCTTTTGAAATGGATTGAGCAGGCTGTAATTGTATCTTGAATCATTGTTGATTATGAATGAATAATGGAAATGGGTTGTTTTTCTTTGTTGTTTTCTCATCTCAGGAAATCAGACATTTTTGGGATATGGGATGGGATTTAAGTTTTTTAACATATGTTTTATATATGTGTTGTTGAAAATTGTTGTTTAACGGATAGAGCTCTCAACTTTGCTAAATAGGAATTGTTGTTTATAGGCTTGGATAGTCAAATTTGTTGATTTTTGGATTTTTCCTATCATTACATTTTTTTTTTCACTATGTGTTAATCTTCTATAATAAAGTGCAAAGATTCCTTACACTTCTCATATTTGGTTGATTAAAAGAATAATGAAAAATTCATTGCAATGGGAATCATCATTTATCTCATTCCAGTGAACCAAATAAAGTATCAATGAGATTGAAGTGTTTCAAATATAATTAGTGTTTTGATAAATGATTTGGGTTATTTTGATAAATGTGTGAATTGAGTTTCCTTTTTTAATATGCAAAGTAATGTTCTGTGATCTTTTATTTTTATTTGATTGTTAAAAATTAGAATTATAGTGAAAAAGAAATAGCCCGTTGTATTTTTATTATGGCACAATTAAGTAATCAAATAGTCATTGTACAGCCCATTGGTATTTAAACTTAATCGATTTATAGCACTATTAAATGAGTTATTTCTTTATTACAGATCTTTGGTGTTTCAACTTCTTTAACAACCTTGGAGTTCATTTTAATTTATATCATGGACAACATTCATATTTTTGGTTATGTATGTTTACTTTATAGTTTATGAATCGAGGCTTAATTTCTTACTTATTATTTATAATTTTTCTCATAATCAAATGCTTTTGTATTTTTTTTTGCAGGTGGATGATATGTTAGAGGAAATAGTAATATTAGATCTCTATACTCATTTTTTATTTAATCTACATTCCCTAATATAATTTTTCTTTGACCTTTCAAATGCATTATACACAGGTTTAGTTTCTTCAAAACAAAAATGTTAGTGTTGTGATCCATAATGAACGAGACTTCAATGCGCTCTGTGTTCGTGGGTTAAACCCACTAATCAAATTTATTTGTTTCTCATATTTTTTTTCTTAATAATTTTTGCTTATTTTTTTAAAGGCAAAGGCAAAGGAAAATGAGAAGTTTAAAGGAAAAGGAAAGGAAAACTACTCAAGAAAGGGAATAAAAAATATACAAGTGGTATGGTTCTTTCAAGTTTGTTTTGGAACATGTATAAGAAAATCATGGGGGAAATGTGATATTTTGAAGCATGCATAATCTCTGAGTAATTTTCTTAATATTACTGATTTTCAAACTAAATTATGCATCCTTAAAAAGTTATAAAGGATCTTTTACAAAGATATATAAAATTTCTCAAATGGAAGATGGAAGTAACTAAAGTTTAAAAAAGAACACAAATGATGAAAGAAGGAAATAAATTGAAAGTATATTTTAATTAAAATTGTGTTTAAATTATGATCAAGTCAAACTTTTGTAGGATTGGGTTGAAAATGCTATGGAGCTCAAGAGGATAAATAAGACTACATTGCTCCGATGAAATTGTAATAAGGTATCTTTGGTTCATATTGTTTCAATATCTATTTTTCGTATTATGTCAATATGCTAATGTTATTGCTTTTTTAAATATTAGATTGTTATGTATGCTCCTCACTGAAAAAAGTACATAGAAGTTGATACTCGGACATTCAAGAATGTGATGGAGAACAAGTTTGCGGGTGTCCAAGCGCTTTAGAGGCGTCCAAGTACTTTTTTGTAAAAGAATAAGTTTAAAGACATTATATGGCATAAATTTTGTAAAGTTGACAAATATTTTGTAAAGTATATCCTTGATGTTAACCATTTTTGTAAAGTTTCCTACTGGTATGTACTTCAATGAATTTCTAATATTTTTGTAAAGTCTCTTATCAATGTAAAAGATTGGACCTTATGGATGGTTATTGAGTGTGGACAGTAAAGTGCCTTTAAAAATTCACTAAATTTAGTATCTTTGCATATTTTGATGGAAGTCACATATGTTTGACATGGATTTTGTGTAAATTTAGTGTCTGTTGAGCAGGAATAATTTATTAGTGGGTTGAAGGAGGATGTTATAGTATGATTGTGAATTTTATGTTTCTTGATTCAGAAAAACCAGTGTATTTAGATGCACTATTTTCTTGGTTTGTTTATGAGTTCATTTTTCTTTTTAGGATCTATTGATGTTTGATGTTTTATTCCTATTGATATTTGATGTTTTATTAGACTAATTTGAACTTTTTCTTAAACATGGCTGACTTTGAAAATATGTTAGAGAATGAGATGTGAACTCTTAAAGGCATCACCCCAATTATGTGAATGAGGTGGGAAGCTTACATTCATGATAAATTCATTAGGAAATACAAAATTTGAAATTTATTAGTTATTTATTTCAATTGTTTTTTTTATATCATTTGTTCCTGTTTTATGTGAAATTTTAAATTAAAGTGATATTATCATTTTAAATTGATTTATTATAATTAAATTTCGTAGCACGTGTGGTATCAAACAAAAATTGTTCATAGTGCCTTCAGGCACGAATTATCCCTAGTATACCTAATAAGTCAAAGTTTATATAAAAAGATAACCTACTCGATGGTTGGACGATTTTCATCACAAGGAATTAGAATGTGTTTGATTTTTTGGGTGGTGAGGAAATGAAATATGTTACGTCAAGTCTCTACATCTTCATAAAGAGAGAGATAGGGCACACAATTTGGTCAAATATTTATGTCTTACATCACATTCAATAATGTGCTGCAAGTAGGGCTGTCAATGGATCGGATTTAACCCGAATCCGATCCGAATCCGATCCGATAATCCGAATCCGTTTACAAAAAAATCCGATCCGATAATCCGATAATCCGAATCCGTTTAACCCATTTATTAAATGGATTGAATCTGCAAAAATCCGATCCGACCCGATAACCCGATAATCCGATCCGAGTATTATCAATTTGAATGGAAAAAAAACACAAAATGAAAAAAAAATCAAATTATATAAAATTATAGCTCAATAAATAAATAAATGGATCGGATCGGATTATCGGATCGGATATCCGAAATCATCGGATTCGGATTCGGATATCTATAATCGGATATAGACTAAACGGATTCGGATCGGATTCGGGTTTGACATAATCGGATTCGGATTCGGATTTTGACAGATCCGATCCGAATCCGATCCATTTACAGGCCTAGCTGCAAGAACAAGTCATAAATGAGTGCCTGAGGGAACAAGTTTTGTGTAACCCTACAAGAACTGATGTTCGATAATGGTGTACAATTTTTTTTCCTTTGAAAAATGATATTTTTATAGAACTTTAATAAATAAAAAAATTGTTAGAATAATGTCATATGATATTTTTTTAAAACATAAATTGATTTAGGATTATTATTTTAAAGTGATAAAATCAAGAAAAAAGTGCGTTTAAATGTGAATAACTTAAAATAATTACATTTTTATAGAGGTATAAACGAGTTGGCTGTAACATGGTATACAACTCTCATTTCCTTTGACTTGCATTTTCATGAAAGTGCAATACTTTGAATTATTTCCACTTAAATACATTTTTCTTAAAATCAAAACTTGTTGCATGATTTTGTATTAAATTCTTGAATTATACTATTTTTTCTCCTTTTTGTTGAAATGAAAAATTACTATTCATGAAGGTTTTTAAAAATTATTACACAATAGTAAAAAGGTTTATGATTTTAATTATTAATATTTATAATATTTATCACATTTTTATAAATACTTTTTTTTTTTTTGACAATTACTGATGTGTAATTTTTCGATGTTAAAATATTTTTTTTTTTAACAATTACTGATGTGTAATTTTTCGATGTTAAAAGGGTGTCCCTATCTATTGCATTCATTGGTTATTTTATTGAAAAAACAAAAAACTATCATAAAATATAAATGAGTAAACACAATTCTTAAGCATTGGTTTGGGAAGTTGGGTTGGGGTGGCTTAGGCCTAAAATAGTTTTAAAAAAATAAAATAGATTTTTTAGTCTCAGGCTAAAAAATGTCACATTCAAATCATAATCATTTTATTTTTTCTCTTATAAAAATCAAAAAATTTATTCCAAATAAAATTGTTCAATCAAAAATTAAAATAATTAAAAATTAAAAAATCAACCTACATTCCAAAAAATACTTAAACTAAATTCTGACCAAGTCTCAGAGGTAATGAACCTTTTTTTCCCAAGCAAAAACAGTGGGAGCTAAATACCGCCTTGCTGAAGAGGTTTGTCATCATATGGAATAATGCCCTCAAAAATCAGAATAAGTGGCAGAAGTGGCATTTTGGTAGCCTTGCCTTGAGGGGAAAAAAAAACACTAATTATTTAGATCATAAATTTGAATAAAAATTTAAAAAGAAGAAAGTAAAATAGATATTTGTTTCACTTTTTTTCTTTTTCTTTCTAAATTTCTATTTAAATTTATATTCCAAATACACCGTTAAAGTTCTAAAAAATTTACAGGGTCTTATATGTTGGACATGATTATAATGTGCTTTCCTAAGATTCACCAGATGAGATCGTGTAAATTTTGTTTTGTGATTTGATCTTCAATTTTCAGAAGTAAGGGTATTTTAGTATTTTCCATACTATTGACATGTTGTCTAAAAGGTTCAATAGCAAAATGAGAAATGCCTACAATGAAATGATAATTAAATTAAGTATTATACAATTAAATTTATAATAAATTAAAAATTAAAACATAAAATATTATGTCATTAAGCGTAAATAAAAAATCTTTTCCTTTACAAAATTGGATGTGAATTTTTAAAATAAAATGAGCGTGTAGCTCACATAATCGACTACAAGATCTACCACTAACTAATCTTCCTTTCATACTCCAACCACCTATCAACATAATTGTATTCCATCACAACCACCTCTCGTTATCATTATATAATTTATACATAATCTCTGTGTTTTCCACATCTCTCTTTCTCCATCTCTTATTCCTATTTGTCTCTATAATAACAACCACCATACAACTCTATTTTTATCTTTTTCTCATGTTCCTCTACTATGTCTCTTTAATAGAAGTCAAGTCATAGAAGTCCTCATTATCTTTGTTATGTCTCTTTAGAGTGGGCACGGCTGCTAAATTCTGACTCGAATCGTAAAAATTTGAAAATAATTTTTAAGGTTTTAAATTTGACTTATCTTAAGGAGTTATTCAAAGTTTGTCGAATTATTAATTTTAGGATTCTAGATTTAATCAGGGTCCACGCAAGTTAGTCCAAGTATTTTATTATCAAAAAATCTATACAACTATTTTAAATTTGGACCAATCAAACATAAATTGCAAAATTAATGAGCATATTTGATACAAACAAAGCTACAGAGATCAAATCAGCCTAAGGGAGAAATTATATGAGCCACCAATTAGTTTATTTTTGTTTATTTTATCATGTGGCCATTCTCTTTGCAATCATGATGATTGTTATCAATTTTATTTTGATTGTTATCGATTTGGATATAAAATAAAGGATCAAAAGGGTAAAACTATTGCCGCTGAAATTGTAGAAATCAAATTAACATAATAGATAAATTATATATTATTATTGTAATTTTTTTCAAAATTATGTAAGTTTGACGAAGTATTTCTTTTATAATAATGGTTACATAATAAGTCATATTATTTATAATATGGTATAATGTGCCTGGCTATAATAGTGCAATTCAGATGAGTTTGGTTGTCAAAAAACTTGCTAGACTCAACCCGAATAGCATTGAGAGTTGCCCAAGACCACTTAGAAATTGCCCACAAAACCTAAATTCCTCTTCCCAATTGAATTCAACAAATAGTTTTCTAGACATTTTTGGTTGGTAAATTTTTTGGGCTATCATCTTTTGGGCTTTCTTCTGATTTTTTAATTTTTTTGATGGTTTTCTTTGCAAATATCCATAGCCCAACAACCAAAGAGATTTCCATTGGTGCATGAAGGCAAAGAATCTAGTTTTTGGGCTTGAAAAACCCAAACCAAGCAAAATGGATTGGATTGTAAAAGCCCACCATACAACGAATGAGCACCTTCCTGTTGGACTTCAAGTTGGATCAGGTCCATTGAGCCACTAATTGATTAGAGGGGAACGTATAGATCCTATACAAAGTTCAAAACCCATTTAATCCCAAAACAAAACACTTATACTAATTAATTTTACACAATTTTAGGTGTTACTACATTTTTTTAAAATTTTTTTTAAAAATGCTGCTAAATCCCATCATTGCCAAACTTTCGTCCGACGGTCATCAGAGACTCGCTGGACTGTTTATCGGGAATTCGCCAAAGTATCACTAGAGTGTTTAGAACATCACCTGAAGTCGCTGAAATGTCTAGAACATCCATTGGATATCAAAAATCTTGTCGGAGATTCATCAGAATGTCTAGAATAATGTCGAAAAAAAAAAGGGAATAAATAGAGAAGTTAGAGTGAAAAAACATAGCAAAATGTGCTAAATGTTGATAAACTAAAAGGAAAAAAAAAAAAAAAAACGTAACAACAACAAACAGGAACAATGAGAAAAAACATATGTTATTTTTAATTTTTGTAGGGTTTAATTAAATAATCTCCAATATTGATCAAATTGAAAAGTAAGCTTTGAAATTATAAAATATTACAGTTCCAGAGCATGATTCTATTAAGCATTTATCCTTATTAATCAAATTGAAAAACATGTTATGACATTGCAAAATTTTACAATTTTAAAGAATGTTGTGAAATTGCAAAATTTTATAATTCTAAAGAATGTAAAAATTTTACAGTTTTAAAACATGATTTATTTCAGCACCAATAAAACTAAACTGTAAAATGTTACAGTTTTCACCGTTTGTAACCACAACTCAAAAACAACTTATTCAAAATTTGAAAATTTTCTCTATTAAAATAAAAAAATAAAAGTGTGTAGTAGAGAAAAATTAAAAAAACTGAGAGATTGAAGGAAAGAGACAGATATAGAGTGAGGATTGTACTATGATAATTATTTTTGATTTAAATCTAATCGAGTCTAACATAGATCAATCATCTTCTTCATCATCGGTGAGCACGAAGTAAGAAGTCGGTACTCAGTAGTTGCCGATGAATCCCAACCAATTGTGGTTGTCGATCACCGGTGACTGTAGATCTGTTGGCTACATATTTTGTGCAAGCCAGTAACAACTCGACGCGTGGCAAAGTAAGGGTAATATGGGGAAACCAATCAAGTCTCCGATCCTGATCATACACGTGGTAGTTAATATTGGTTGTTATAAGATCTGAGTAGCAGTGGATCAACAAAGAGATGCAAAGTGACGTGGCTTCAATGGTTACTCACATTCAAATTTAAATATAGGAGGGAAGCCTAACTGCAAGTGAAAACATAGTGGAACTATTCATAAGGCAGCATGATCAGCGATCACAGTGGAGCAGTTCGATGGTTTGAAGTGCAGTTCGATGGTTATCTTTAGGGAGTATAAATAGCAGGGAAGACCCCAGGAAAAGGGGGGAGGCTCAGATCTAAAAAACCAGTCTTACTTTACATATTTCATTCCAGTTTTTATAGTTCTTGTTCTTTACATTTCTGTACTTTAAATTCGGGCACTACACTTTATTCATAGGAGTAGTTTTCAAGTATATTGTCGCTGTAAATCTCTACGAGGCTGAGTTTGGATCATTGTAAGTTTTTCATACTAATGAAATGCTTCAATTGTTCTTTATTTAACTGTTCTTATGCTTAAATTCTCCTAAATCAAGCCAGCAGTAAAAGTCCTCTTCATTGAGGCTGAAAGAACTATAACACAATCGTCTGAATAATTGATTGGTAATTAAAATTCTGTAAAGGCTGATTGATCCTTGCTAGCATGCTCATAATTACAAAAATAACTTTTGAAAGCCAAAATGCCAACATATATTTTTGGCACACCTAGTGGGACGCATTTAAAATGGCTAGATGTAAGAGACAAGGAGAAAATGAACGCTTGGAAGAAGGCGTGGAAGGAGAGGTAGAGATACCTAATCTAGAGGATAATGTGATAACACATCCTGTGGAGACTCCTATCTTATCGGAACCTATGGTCGAACAGACCAGTACTTCAGAGGAAATACCATTTGTTCGTAATATTGGACGAGACCAAGGAATTGGACCATCCAATGTCCCATCTACTCAGCCAGTAAATCCGTAGGGTGGCCTAGTAGATGCCATGGGACAGCAATTAATAAACACAATGGAAAGGTAGGCAACATCCTTTTTGGATCGAATGAATAACCACCAACCAACAAATGTAAGACACATGGAGGAAGTAAATGTCCCTCAACAAAGATTGGCTAGAGATAAATAGCCTATGCAAGTTAATGGACATTCTAATGGTCAAACTAGTAATCAGAGTCATGAAAGACCACCACCTCAGTCTTGGTACGAACCCATTTCGAGGCCTGTAGCAGGCCAAAATGCCTCAATGTTCAACAGTGAAGCCATGCAAATTGGTAGATCTGGCCCAGTACAAGAAAATGGCATAAGAATGGTTCCAAATCCCACATTCGAAGCCATACCTAGCACTAGGGGGTACAATAATACCTTATTTGAATTTATACACGGGGGATTGGAAGGTTTTCCCACAAATGGAAGGGATACAATACCTGTTCCAGCACCTTTCGTAGGTCCTTTCGCAGAACAGGCTCAAAGAGGTTACCTACACCCCCAACAGCAACCTGTACCACAGGGACAACCAGTCCCAAATGTACCACCCTATGGACCAAGAGGACCACAAGCACAAGTTTGTCCACCAAATCCTGTGTTTGTTCCCCCAATAGTGGTTCAACAGGTACAAAATATGGTCCCTAGGGACCAAATTGCTGATATAGTTAGGGTTAGGGAGCTGTGTGGACCAATGGCTCGGGGGGTCCAAACTCCTGTGTACAGAAAACCATACCCAGAATGGGTCGACAGGGTACATGAATACCTAAGGGGTTTCAGGATACCGGATTTTGTCCTTTTTTATGGGAACGGAAACCAATCAACAGTAGAGCATATTGCTAGGTTTGCTGCTCAATGTGGTGAGTTTACCAATCATGACTATATGAAGTTGAGACTATTCCCAAATTCTCTAACTGGAGGAGCATTTGTGTGGTACATTAACCTTCCATCTGGCTCCATCTAGACTTGGTAGCAAATGGAAGAGGCATTCCATGCCCAATTCTTCCAATCAGAGCCAGAAGTTTCCATGGCAGACTTGGCAAGATTGAGTCAAAGGCCTGAAGAGAAGGCTACTCAGTTTATTGCCAGATTTAAAAGGGCTCGAAATAAATGTAGAGTAATCTTGCCAGAGCCAGAATTTGTAAGATTGGCCCAAAATGGCTTAGATTCAGGCTTCGAAAGAAGTTTGATCCAACAGAGTTCAGGGATTTAGTGGAACCTGAGTGTGGGAATCAAGGACTGCATGACGGCGTTACTAGAAGAGGAGCAAGATCGAAATAATGCATCATATAAGACATACTACAAAGATCCTAACTATGAGATTGATGCAGCAGAGATTGTGGGAAAAGAGCCTATGATCTGTGAAGCATTAATTCATAAAGATACGACAATTAACCAGCTGTTTAAAAAGAAAGATCTCCACAGGAAGTATTCTTTCGATTTAACTAAGGCAGATGACATTTTTGATCATTTGCTTGCAGCCAATTTCCTTAAGTAACCAAAAGGGGTTAAAATTCCATCTCTTGATGAACTTAAAGGAAAAGTATATTGTAAATGGCATAATTCTTGGTCTCACTCGACTAAAACCTGTGTTGTTTTTCGAGACAGGATCCAAGAATAAATTCGGAAAGGGAGTTTGAAATTCCCAGCCAAAGCTGAAAAGGCCATGGGGATAGATAGCAATCCATTTCCAGAAATTGGAGAGGTGGCAGGCAATGTCATTATGTCAGATTTTCAGAACCTGTTTTTGAAAGAATTGGAAGAAGTCAATGTACAGATGCATGTGGCCAACCAGACAGCAATCAAAAAAGACACTAGAAATCTACCAGCTATTGGACAAGATTTCTTATATCAGAGGGAAGACTCTGATGAAGAAGCATTGGATGATGACTCCCTAGAGGCAGCCGTAATGCAGAGGATGTGTCCCAGGTGCAGACTGAGTTATAAGTGGTTGAAAGGCCTTCCAGTTGATGGGAAGCAATATTACAGGGATGTGCAGAGGCGTCCCAAACCAACCAATGCTTATAATAAAAGGCCGTATCCGGCTAATGTTAGGCAGTAGCCATTAGTGGTTGAACCTGCAGTTGATAGAATGCATGCTAAAGGCAAGAGGCCCTTATATGAGTCCAGGTCACCTAACTATTACAGAATGGAGAGTAGTCATTCTGAAAGAAGATTGGAGAGGAGTTCAGGTTTTAGGATCAAAGCCAGAAATTGGCCCCCTGGACTAGCTTCACGGAGGATAGAAAATGATCACCATCATCGAAGGCCTGAATCAGGCTCAAAGCTTGGGGACAGGGCCAAACAATTGCCTTCACAGTCAGCTTCGAAGGTGACCTCGAAGGAAAAAAAGGGCAGTTCAACATCTGGGTCAGTAAGTTCGTGGGTACTTGGGGTTCCAGATTGGTTTTTGATGCAGAACAAACCTAGGGAAGTGCCTACCCAAAGGAATGTTGGAAATCAAGGTAAGATGGTTAAGTCTCCTTTGGTGGCCCCCAACAACTGGGTATTGCTGAAACGCCCAAGAACGAAGGAACCAGATATGGTCCCCGTTATTTCCAGATCACAAAGGAGGAAAATTCAGCGTAGGTACACCCAATACCAGCAAGACTTGAAAGAAAGTGGAGATAGTTCTTCATTGATCCAGAGTGAAGAAAAGAAGAATCGAAAGTCAGACCATACTCCAAAGCCAGTTCTACAAAGCAAGGTGGGTTGCAGCAGAGAACAGTTGGCTAACGTTCATTTTGAACTAAAAGTCAGAGAGAAGGATAGCCTAGCAGGATTGGAGAAAGCTCTGATGGAGAGTGGTAACGAGACAGAAGAAGAAATTGGCATGAGCCAAAAGAAAGAAATGGTGGAAGAAGAAATGTTCGAAGCTTTCATGGCCAAGCAAACATTTTTGGTTGAAAAACCAGTCGAGAAAAACCATTCGAAGGAACCTGTTAGCAATAAAGTACCAGAATGCAGCATGCAGGATGCTTCTGAGGTAATTGACCAAGGTAGCCAAAAGGGGAAACAGGTACGGCCAACCATCCAGTTTGGCACGTTTCCCCCAGTATCAGTAAACATGGTACACATACTACCGTAGGAATTCCAAGCTGGAGATGAGAATCAAGAGGGGCAAGAAATTGATCCAATTCCAATCTCTAGTGAAGACTCACAAGCGAGTATGGTACAAGATAATTCCGGGATGGTTACCCCAATGGAAGCTGAGTATGAGAGTGAAGAAGTGGTAAGTATTAACCTCTCGTATCCTTTTGAATATCCCTCGAATTCTATGACGCAGCATGTTAAGCCTTTGTACATTAAGGCCTTCTTTGATAGGATACAGTTAAACCGAGTCCTAGTGGATAATGGGGCAGCGGTGAACTTACTACCAAAATCCTCCTTGAAGAAATTAGGGAAAAAGAATCCCAGGTTGATCCCAACCAGTACAACCATTGCTGGTTTTGCTGGAGACAAATAGGTGGCCTAGGGAATTCTACCCATCAATCTGAGTGTGGGAACCAGGGACTGCATGACGGCGCTTTTCGTCATCGACAGCAATGCGAAGTACAATGCTTTACTTGGTAGAGATTGGATCCACACTAACAAATGTGTGCCTTCCTCTTTGCATCAGAAAATGATAATGGCTCTAGGCAATGGGGAGACGGAGGAAATTAATGCAGATCCTCAATCTTTCATAGCCTGTGCAGATTTCACAGAAGCCAAGTTGTATATTGAGGGCGTGGCACCGTTCAGTATATTGATGAAATCCGATGGCTCAGCCAAAGTAATGGCTGATGAGGAAGTAGCACACCTGAAGCACTTAGTCCAGGAGAGTGCTGATGAAGAGCTGGTCGTTAAAGATGACAATGATGCCTGGTTATAGGCAGCAAGATGAAGCACCAGAAGCTAGATCTTTGGCTTTAATTAAGTTTTCAATATTGGATGTAAAGTCAATAGTCCAGAAAGTGCGGGAGCAAGAGAAAGAAGTCATGACGATTGGCTACAAGCAGGAGCAGCAACAAGCCAGAGTTTTGACCCTTGATAAATACTGTGCATTAGATATAGAAACAAAAGTCCAAGAAATACAGGAAGAAGAAACCTTGTGGACAGACTTTGTCTATGAGGAGGAGGATAAAGAGGTGGAATCAAAGAGCCTGGAAACAGAACGCAGCAAAGAGATTGCTTCGAAGCCAAAAGGAATCAAAGAAGGAGTTCCAGTAAGTACTCAGATACAAGACCCCTTAGAAGAAATAAATTTAGGGGAAGATTCTGTACAACAACCTATTTATATAAGTGCTTGGTTGAATTCTCTTGATAGGAACCAGTTGTTGGTTATTCTGAGGAGATATAAAAATTGTTTTGCATGGTCTTATAATGAACTACCAGGATTGGATAGGTCATTAGTGGAACATAGGCTTCCTATGAAGCCTAACTTCAAGCCATAGAAACAAAAACCAAGAAGAATGGGTTCAGACATGATCCAGAAGGTTAAGGAAGAAATTCTTAGACTACTCAAGGCAGACTTTATTAGGACAACCAGGTATGTTAAATGGCTATCTAATATTGTGCCTGTAGTTAAGAAGAATGGCAAAATGAGGGTATGCATCGATTTTAGAAACCTAAATCTAGCAACTAAGATGAATATCCTATGCCTATAGTAGATTTGCTGGTGGATAGCTCAGCAGGACATCAGATTTTATCAATGATGGATGGGCACTCTGGGTATAACCAAATCTGCATTGCGGAGGAGGATGTTCACAAGACAGCATTTAGATGTCCTGGGAATATTGGGACCTTTTAATGGGTTAAAATGCCATTTGGCCTAAAGAATGCTGGGGCCACATATCAGTGGGCTATGAACACTATCTTTCATGACCTTATTGGAGGGTATTTAGAGTGTTATATTGATGACATTGTAGTTAAATTCCAATCCATGGAGGGACATCTGTTTCATCTAGAAGCAGCCTTTGAAAGAATGAGAAAGTTCAAATTGAAGCTTAATCCTCTTAAGTGTGCTTTTGGCGTATCATCTGGAAACTTCTTGGGCTATGTAGTACACAAGAAAGGAATACAGATCGACCAGAATAAAGCCAAAGCCATCATTGAAGCCAGACCTCCATCAAGTAAGAAAGAATTACAAAAGTTCCTTGGACAGGTTAATTTTCTTCGAAGATTCATTTCTAACACTGCAGGGAAAACTAAAGTTTTTTCTTCCTTATTAAGGCTGAAAGATGAAGAGGAATTTGTGTGGACAGCGGAGCATCAAAGTGCTTTCGAAGGAATCAAAGCCTACTTGGCCAACCCTCCAGTACTGATGCCACCAAATGGCGTTAAGCCTTTGAAGTTGTACATAGCTGCAGCAGAAGATTCATTGGGAGCTTTCTTAGCCCAAGACAATGAAGAAAGCAAGGAGCAAGCTGTTTATTACCTTAGTAAGTTTTTGAATGTAAATATTCAGCTGTAGAAAAGCTTTGCCTTGCACTGTATTTTGCTGCAATGAAATTAAGATATTACTTTTTGCCTACAACTGTCTTGGTAATTGCAACCACAGATTTGGTTAAATATATGTTATCTAGACCTATGTTGAGGGAAAGAATTGGCAAATGGGTATTAGCCTTGTCAGAATTTCACTTAGAATATGTTCCCCAAAAGGCAGTGAAAGGACAAGTTTTAGCCAATTTTTTGGCAGACCATCCATCTCAAACAGAGAGTCAAGAGATAATGGAACTTAGTATGGCTAGTGTCGAACCATGGCAAATGTGGTTCGATGGATCGAAAGTCAATGGCCTAACTGGAATTGGTATAGTGATCAAGTCACCACAAGGAATAGAAACTACACATGGTTTCAGAGTGGATGAAACTACTTGTTCTAATAATCAAGCTGAATATGAAGCTTTGATAGTGGGATTGGAAATTCTTATTGGATTACAAGTACATGCAGTTGACATATTTGGAGATTTCCAATTGGTCATTAACCAAGTAAAAGGGATTTTCAAGTGTCAAAGTATAAGTATGTTGCCATATTATGTTGTCGCAATACATTTGCTCTCTCAATTTCAAATAGCAAATGTAACTCATGTTCCAAGATTCTTGAATGATAGAGCTAATGATGTGGCTCAGAAAGCCTCGAATTTCAAGAGGAATGATGGTACCCAACGGGACATAAGCCAAACAACATACCAAAAATCTATACCACCCTTAAATAAAAGGAATGTGGTCCTGGAAATTAATCATAATGATTTGCAGGAACAAGATTGGAGGCATTCAATAATACAGTACTTGGCTGGCCCATCCTCAAAAGCCAGCAGAAGAGTTAAATTGCAATCTATGCAATACATCATATATAACAATGATCTCTACAAAAGGGGGGGAGATGGTCTATTGTTGGAATGTTTAGGACCAAAAGAAGCATTAACAGCTGTGACTGAGATTCATGAAGGCGTCTGTGGTGCACATCAGCCTGGTGTAAAAATGAGATGGCTGTCTCGAAGACATTCCTACTATTGGCCAACTATCCTTAAAGACTGCATAAAATATGCAAAGGGTTGCCAGGCATGTCAAAAGCATGGCACAATAAGGCATGTGCCCATAATTGATCTGCATGCAGTAGTAAAGCCTTGGCCATTCAGAGGATGAGCCATGGATATGATGGGGAAAATACACCCACCCTCTTCGAAACATCATTGTTTCATTTTGGTAGCTACTAATTATTTCACCAAGTGGGTCGAAGCTAAGCCATACAAAGTTATAGATCAGACGGAGGTTATTGGGTTCATTAAAGATTTGATCCATAGATTTGGCGTCCCACAGACTATAACGGTTGATAATGGGACTGTTTTTGATGGAAAAATGGTAAAGTCTTTTGTGTCTGAGTTTGAAATTAGCCTTGTTAATTCCACCCCATATTATGCACAAGCCAATGGTCAAACTGAATCATCCAATAAGTCATTGATAAAAGGAATACAAAAGGTTGTGGAAGATAATCCTAGGGATTGACATAACTTATTGTTGGATGTATTGTGGGCTTACAGAACTTCCCCAAGATCAAGTACATGAGTCACTCCTTATGCCTTAGTTTATGGGCATGATGCAGTATTACCTGTGGAGATCAATGTTAAATCCTTGAGGGTAAGATGCCAAGACCAGTTGGATCCTGAGCAGTACTATCAGAGTATGTGCTTGGAGTTAGAAGACATAGATGAAGCTAGAATTCTGGCATTAAATAGCATTCTCTTTCAGAAGAAGAAAGCAGCCAAAAATTATAATAAGAAAGTCAAACACGTTGGCTTTGATGAAGGTGATTTGGTGTGGAAGACAATACTTCCAATAGGAATTAAAAGCCATAAGTTTGGCAAATGGTCACCTAACTGGGAAGGACCATATCAAATTCATAGAGTTTTGCCTTTTGGAGCATACTATTTGAAAGATTTGAATGGTTATGTGCATCCCAAAAAGATTAATGACAGATATTTGAAACCTTATTTTCCAACTATTTGGGAAACACAAGGAATAAAATAAGCACTGAATACAAGAACATAAGATGATAAACAAGAACTTGTTTTTCATAAAGAGTCAAGTACATTGTGCCACAAATTGGCCCAAAAATCATTACAATGTTTTAATTATTTTTGTACAACAGATTTCCTATTGGTAAATGATGAAAATAGTTGAATAGCTGCAGCCATGTCTCTCTTTTGATCGGCCAGTCCTTGATTGGTGATTTGCAGTTTGATGTCAGTTCGGACTAAGGCCTGATTCACTGTAGAAAGCTCCTCTTCAAGTTGAGCTTTCCTCTCCAGTAGTTGAGTTCGAAAGTGAGAAGCAGAGGAGTGTTGTTCTTTAAGCTTCGACACTTCAGTATGCACTTGAGAAACAAAACTTTGGTCTCTAACCAATTTCTCATCTGCAGCCTTGGCAGCATGACAGATGCTGATGTAAAAGTCGATAGTAGCTGCTGTCTGGGATATGTGACTTGAGACATTCATACCAGACTGCTTAGCAAGTTTGCAGCACTGAAGAAACCCATTTTTAATTATAGGCCTTTGTAGAGCCTCGAAGGGAATCCTCGAAAAGAAAATTAACAGGTCCAAACAGGTGTCTAAGTCTATCAAAGGTACAGAAGGCTTGCTGCTGGAGGAAGAAAAGCTCTCAAAATTTCCAGCAAAGAGTCAGCCAAAACTAATGGCTCAGCTTCCTCATCGAATGTTGGAGAAGTAGAGGGGATGTCAAAGAGACTAGCTAATCTTACTTCGAAGACATCAACCTCATCATTAGACATAAGGGGCGCAGAGAGAGTTGCCGTGGAAGACACAGAAGACTGCATAGGGATGGGAGAAATGGGTGAAGCATCTTTAGCAGTCTCCATGGTCCTAGCCACCAACGAATCAAGTGAAGGAGGGCTAGAGCTAGGTAAAGGTGATAAATCACGAGTTGGAGAGCTGCCAGCACCCTTAATAGGGGAATTAACTGCCATCAGAGATGAGGTAGCAATTGGAATTTCTTTGGAAGGAGGAAGAGGAGCAAGGCTCGATAGAGAAGTAAATTGAGGAAAGTCGAGGGTCAAGTGGGAAAGACGTGGAGTCAAACCAAGAGAAAGAAGTACAAGAATGCTTGGCCTCACTCAGGAAAAGTACAGGAAGTGTAGACCTTGGAAGTGGAAGTATGGTTTGAATAGCCCTTACATCCTGCATCTGATCAGCCTCAAGTGAAACTGAGAGAGGTCTCATTAGAAAGATAAACTCAGAAGTTGCTACTGCAAGAGAAAGAAATGTAAAGCAATGTTAAACTTCAATACCAAAGGCTGACAAAGGAAAAACAGCAGAAGTATGAAAGAAATTACCTGCTCCAGAAGTGTCGACGATGATGGGAGAACTACGAAGGGAGTAATGTCTGGCAGTTTGTTGCCTTCTTGTAGTTTCTCTTTGTAGTGCATCAGCAGCAGCAGCTTCATCTCACAGAAATTGTTGCTGCTGTTTCTTCTCAGCTCTCTCGAAGACAATCATGGCCTTAGAATGTTCTTGTGCTACTGCCTTGACGACTGCTTCATGGATGGTATCTTCAACCAAGATAGTAGCAGAAGTTGTCACTTTCTTTCTCTTTTCCATTGCTTTGGCAATTGTCTCGAAATCAGAGTCTTCGACCATATCAGAAGGAGAGACAGTTACCTTTCTTTTCCTTTTCCCCTGTATTGGCAGGGTCTGCTCTTTCTTAATTTCCTTCTCAACTTCTTCAATCTGAGATCTGGATTCCGAAGAAATGAGCTCATCTTCCATCTCTCTGACAGTTGTCTCATCCCTAACCAAGTCAGAAGAAGAGATGATCACTCTCTTCTTTCTTTTCAAGGGTGACTCTTCCTCTTGATCTGTTTCTTATTTTTCTTCTCCTTGAATATCGGATGTTTCCTTCTCAAGCTCAAGGAGTCTCCTTTTCTTTTGTTGTTTGCCACCTCCACAAAAGAAGAACTAAAGATAAGGCTGAATGCATTATAAAAAGACAAAAAGAGAAAACACAAGGGTATATACCTTTCTTCGAGGCAGCCCGAGTAACTCTAGGAGGAATTGAAGCAGCAGGAGCAGATTGGGTTGTAGCATGTGCTGCAATTGAAACAGTGGAAGAAGTGATAATTCAAGCTCCTTTGGGCCTGGTCACATCTAAAACCGTTAGTAGGTTTTGAGGTGAAATGGCCAAGTAGATTTCCATGTTGGTCACCTACCAGTTTTGGTATCTCTTTAATAAGGTACCTTGAGGAATGAAAGGGGTATACTCGAAATTGACCAAGTCGTCTATAAATTTAAAAGTTGCCTCTTCTAGCCTGGACTTCCGAACTTTCAGATCCCTTCTAGTAAGACTGAGATTTGTGTTGCTGTAGAGAGGTATTGGGACCCCTTGTGTGAGGCCAAATTGTCTAGCAAAATGAGCAGGACAGTAAGGTTCAGCAATGCATTTGTAGGCTTTGGGGTTCAAAGTCTCAATAAATAACTCTCTGGGAATCAGAATGGAGGCCCATATATCTTTGTGAATAGGTGAAGTACAGGACTTGTCACTTAGGAAGTTCCTCAACCAAGATGGACCAATGGTGGGTTCGAAAGGACGGAAACGGTAAGTAGGAAGGGAAGCTGGAAGTTGGTGGAAGAAAGAGAAGTAAAAAGCAAAGGTAGAGGGATAAAGTGAAGCATTGGCCAGCCTTATACCGTGAGTAAAAGGGTTTGACTCAGAAAATTTAAGGCATTTGGATTGTAACTCAGTAAAATAGGCAAAAAGCCAAAACTGAAGAATCCAGAATGGCCCCCTTTGATTAGCATCTAAGGGTTTCTCACAGAAAAGGGAGCAGACTTTATATACGTGACCTAGAACATGTGGGGCTAAGGCCACCTTTTTCTGTAAAACAAAGGCTTTGGCAAGAGGGGCAAATTCAGGCATGATTCTCTGAGAGGAGGTATAGAAGAGGAATTTGCAAAGCCAATACAATAAGAAAGAAAAGAATTCCCTATCAGTCACAGGGCCCTCTCTTTTATTCTCAGCCCTAGCGAAATCACTATAAGATGAGTTAAGGGAGGGGAGAGAGAAAGGGACTGCTAAATCAGGGTAATCCGGTCCAAATGGAATACCAATGGGGGATAATCCTAGTAGATGGAAAATATCAAGAACAGTAGAGGCCATCATCCCGCATCTAAATTGAAAGAAATTAAAGATAGGATTCCAAAAACACAAGGCAGCAGGAATAAGGAAAGGGTCCTCTGAGATAGTTACCTTGGATAATCTGAGAGCATCGAGAAGGCAGAGTTCTTGAAGGTTCAGGGTCCTTGCAGGAACAACCCGGTCATACCATTCTTGCCACTCTGGTCTCACCGTGGGCCAGCATCGGTGGGGGCGATTTATCCTCCAGTTCCTCCAGTCAAGACCACCTTCGTAAAGGAGACATTGGTTTTCCAGACGAGGATATAGGGCTGGGAGCTCAGTAAGGATCTCTTTGAATATGGGCCCAAGCACGTAGTCTTGCTGCACATGGCGACGAGGGACGAAGATGCGTCCATCAATAGGGCTTTTCTCCCCAGCTTTGTACTTCTCACATTCTGCATCAATGATCCTCTTCAGGGTCACAGATGGGCTTGCACGCTTTACGACCGGTACTGAAGAAGAATCCATTGACAGTATGCTTTTCTTGAAAGAGAAGCCGAGAAAGGAAGTAGAGAGAAGTCGAAGATCGGTAGAAAGAGGGGTTTGTGCATTGAAAGAGCAAGTGATTTCAAAGCACGAAACAAAAGGGTTTTTAAAGCTTTTGTGTCTGAAAAATATATTGCGTAAGTTATTAAGTACTAGAAGTACGAATACAAAGAGCTTCCTTCAATATTGATACTTTGGGAGGGAAAAACAAAGCCCAGATGTTGAGGCTGGCTTCGAAGTAAGATATTTGGCTTCGAAGCCAAGTTTTAGCGCCAAAAGCCAAAAAACAACGGCTTCGAAACAGAGAAGCCGGCTTCGAAGCACGTTTCCATACCCAAAAATATATGAATACTCGAGTATTTGTTTTACTTCAAAGGGTTTAAAGACCTGTTTTTAGGTTTTTAACGAAGGTAATGTCCTTCGAGGCAAAATTTGAGATTCTTTAAGGATGGGATTTGGTGTTTGAAACATCAAAACCAATGGTTGGTTTATATAAAAGAAAAAAAAAAAAAAAAAAGAGAAGGGGGGTTTGTCTGTTGAACTAAAATGGCATGAACTGTTGTTCGAAGCAAAAGATAGTCAATTTCAAGCTAATCGATCATAATGACAATGATTAGATGTTGATTATGGTTGAAACAAACTTTAAGTATAAGATTGCCAGATCCGAAGCACTGTTTCTAATTGAAAATCAGCCAAAACTGTCAACTTTGTTCCACAAATTGGAAAAGTTCATAATTGGCTCTTTTAATGTTTCATTCAAAACAATTAAGTCCAGATTCGAAGGATGAGATTGTTCAGTTTGAAGCTCTGAATTGGCTTTTAAAAGACAAATGGAAGCAGGGTCAAACAATGCCAAATGAAGAAGAATTTTGTTTATATTAAAGCCAAAGCGATTACATCGGATGACCCTATCTCGGTATAAACTCAAGCTCATAAAAATAAGGAATGGAATAAATAACAAGATCATGAAATTTAGTCCAACAATGGTCAATAAATTTTTGTTCTTTCCTTATTCTATCTTCTATGTCTTCTAGCATTGGTTGCATAAGTTGATGTGCTCTCATTTCGTAGTAGAGCTCTTCAGCCTTTATTTCGAAAGCCACCTCTCTCAATCCTTGTTCCAATTTGTCAATGTCTAAGTCATCTCAATACGCAGAATCTTTATTCTTGAAATCACCGAATTCTTCAATGAAGTTCTCTGCTTCATACTGAGCATGAATTCGAAGAGACGAAAGTTGGTCTAAAGATTGTGTAGTGGCCATAGAATTTCGATGCCAGTAGAGAAGCAATGGAAGTTAGTCCAGAAACATATGAAGTTCTGCCTGGGCAAGGGGATTAAGGACATGGCCCCTAGTCAGAATATCACAAGCCCATCGAAGGTTCTTGAGAGGGACTTCGTCCTCAAGAACATTGAAAGGCAAGTGAGAGAAAGCTGCAAGCAGAAGTTGAGCTTGTTTCCGCTCAGTTGGAGTAGGAGAAGGTAGAGGTTTATAAGGTGGAAAGACGTTATTCATGGATAGGGCAAGCTTCAGTCTCTCTGTCCAGCAAAGAGTTGGTAGAGGAGAAGGAGACGAAGAAGAAGGTGTGGACGCTTCTATTTTTTGAGATGACACGGGAGCAGAAGGAACAAAGGCATTAATATAATCAAGCCAGTCAGAAGAACAAATTTTCGCCTTCTGGGCTAAGAATGATGGGTTGTACCCTTGTGCTTCTTCTAGGCGTCGGGCAGCGTGCACTATCTTTGTAGGCATAGAGGATGTATACCATGCTACAAGCAGATTCTCCTCCAGACTACGTCGATGGTCAATGGGCACGTAGGGGTAGACCACTGAACTTCGAGCATAGGAAGGAAACTCTAAAGGGTCAGTGAACTCAACAAAATGATGATTGATTCGCTCCTTCAAATCACAGATCTCAGGTGTTGACCAGCTTGTCCAGTCAGAACCCTCAGAAGAGGAAGAAGTTGTAGCTTTATCTCATACAGAGACTTGTGAAGAAGAGTTTCTCAAGTCCATATTTGCAACTTTCCGAATCAAAAGTTTGAGAGCAGTTTGTTCGAACTGTAAGGGTGAGTTAGAGGAAGAACTTCTTATGTCTATACCTGCAACTTTCTGAATCGAAGGATTAAGAGCAATGTGTTCGTAATCCAAAGGTTGGTAATTTGCAAAGGCATCCATGACTTGAATATAGAAATGTGGGTAAAGGTGGCTAATAAATGCATGGACGTTCTTTCGAGGAGAAACAACACCAACATATGACTCTTCGTGTGCTCGATCACTGGAGGAAAAAATTAATTCGGCCATGAAATGTATCAGTCTGTTCGAATGCTAAGACAGTGGAAGTGCTTAAAGGATTAAACGAGAGTTTAATACAGATGGTGAGTGACAGTTGCATTTCTGGGAAGATGCAAACCCATGCACGTTCTAAGACGTGGGGGAAAGACCCTGATCCACTAATATCACCAAGTCTTGGGTATATTAGTGCGGGGGGTAATGTTGACTACATATTTTGTGCAAGCCAGTAACAACTCGACGCGTGGCAAAGTAAGGGTAATATGGGGAAACCAATCAAGTCTCCGATCCTGATCATACATGTGGCAGTTAATATTGGTTGTTATAAGATCTGAGTAGCAGTGGATCAACAAAGAGATGCAAAATGACGTGGCTTCAACGGTTACTCACATTCAAATTCAAATATAGGAGGGAAGCCTAACTGCAGGTGAAAACATAGTGGAACTATTCATAAGGCAGCATGATCAGCGATCACAGATGAGCAGTTCGACGGTTTGAAGTGCAGTTCGATGGTTATCTTTAGGGAGTATAAATAGCAGGGAAGACCCTAGGAAAAGGAGGGAGGCTCAGATCTAAAAAACCAGTCTTACTTTACATATTTCATTCCAGTTTTTATAGTTCCTGTTCTTTACATTTCTGTACTTTAAATTCGTGCACTATACTTCATTCATAGGAGTAGTTTTCAAGTATATTGTCGCTGTAAATCTCTACGAGGCTGAGTTTGGATCATTGTAAGTTTTTTATACTAATGAAATGCTTCAATTGTTCTTTATTTAACTGTTCTTATGCTTAAATTCTCCTAAATCAAGCCAGCAGTAAAAGTCCTCTTCATTGAGGCTGAAAGAACTATAACACAATCGTCTGAATAATTGGTTGGCAATTAAAATTCTGTAAGGGCTAATTGATCCTTGCTGGCACGCTCATAATTACAAAAATAACTTTCGAAAGCCAAAAAGCCAACAAGATCATAAAGAGAAAGAAAAGAAGGAATGTGTGGTCGTGGTCATGATTGTTGCTAGATATCAAAGAATGAGAGATAAAGAAAAAAAATGCAAGGTGCAAAGAAAGAAGAGAATAAAAATCCACATAGAACTTTTGGATCTACTCAAAAAATTTTGAGATTTAATAGAACATGTACTTTTCAGAAAAGTCCTGTGAATAATTTGTCCGTCATTAGACAACGTTGTTGGAATACAATCAAAATAGCTCAACAAGAAGCCGGCCCCCCTCAAAAAAAAAAAAAAAATTGTTAAAAAACATTTTTTTAAACACCACAGGGAGAGCTATAGACAATATATTAGAAAGGAATTGAATTTTCAAATTTTTTCCTAAAAATGTAGAACAAGGCATAAATTTAAAATTGGTAGGATATAATTCACATTTAAAATGATTATAATTATTTTTCTTGTGTATGTGTTATTATTGATGAGGTCAAAAATACTTGGACTATATGAGTTGGAATTTAGATGAAAAACAGGACATTTTTGTCATTTTGACTCTAGATTTTATTCTACACTTTGATATCCAGAGTGAGACCTACTGTTGAATAGTCGTAGGCCCAAGAAAATAAAGGAAAATTGCAAATCCATAGGATAGTTGAACTTTATTTTATCATGAATGTAATTTTTTTTTATGCGACTCTGATATATAAAATGAATTTAAATTAGTCATAAGAATAATTTGTACTATAAATATAAAAAAATTATATTATTACAAAAAAATATAAATAAATTTTGTCTCATTGTTCAATTAATTAGTGATTTCTCGAAAAGCAAACATCAGACTGAATGATTAAATGAAAGCCCCCCCCCCCCAAAAAAAAAAAAAAAAAAAAAAAAAAAAAAAAAAAAAAAAAAAAAACACCCCAAGAGAATTCAATTTCCAAACCTATTTTAGGCATGAATTGTCCACACTAAATCTACATCTACAATACGATTCGTCTCTTGTTAGTATGATTTGTCATACAATTTCAATACATGTACAGGAGAATCATTGTATAACTATAAAATTTCAAATCACAGTAAAAAAATATATAAATCTAATATAAACTTTTATTAAACGAATGATCTTAAAAAACTTAAACAAACATGATCCAAATCAAATGAAAAACATTGTTTGGCAGGTTAGATTTTAGTATTTTTTTGGTTAAAATTTACAAAAAGATAAAATAGGCTAAAATAGCTAATAAGACAAATTGTCACATTAAATCTATAATCATTTTATTTTTTTTTTTTCCACAAATATCATATCCAACTGCAAAAAAAAACTAATTATCTTCTCAAACACAAAAATTTAAACTTACTAAAATAGCTAAAAACTAAAATAATTTTTTAAAATAATAACTTCCCAAATGTCCACATAATACATCATTCTAATTACTTGGTTAGAGTTTCATATAGATTGCAATCTTTCACAGAGTCTAGTCAATCATGGCATGGATGGATTGCATAAGGTTGAGAAAGAACATCATGGAATTTCTTCCAAAATCACCTTCTTCACTTCTGTAGTCGTTTCTCCATTGTTGAACAATCCTATTTTCGAGTTTGGAAGTCATATACATGCTTTCCTTTCAGTCCTCGTTTTAGGTTACGAATTTTGTTACTAAAAAACATTAATATCCTAAAAAATTACATATTGGAATACATTTCTAAGGGTGAATTACATTAATAGTCCCTATAGTTTGGAGCTTGTGTCACTTTGGTCCTTGACTTTTCAATTGTGATACATTTAACCCTGAATTTTGAATCTTGTTCCAAATAAGGACAATTGAAGATATCATTAGATTTTTCAAGGGTAAAATCGTAAATTTGATAAAATATAAACTAATTTGACAAAAATAAATCTAAAACAAATATTTTTGAATTTTTAAAAATTATTTCTACCCACTAAAAATAAAATTATGTAAAATTAATAAATCTTTTAAACATTTGTTTATTTTTTTTACCAAATTAATTTTTATTATGTGTTTGGATAATGATTATGTAAAATTAATTTTTAAAAATTAATCATGTAATTTTTATTAATTTTTATCAATTTTACATAATTTTATTTTTAGTGGGTAGAAATAATTTTTAAAAATTCAAAAATATTTGTTTGACATTTATTTTTGTCAAATTAGTTTATATTTTATTAAATTGACGATTTTTCCCTTGAAATTAAACAATGGTATCTTCAATTGTCTTTATTTGGAACAAGATTCAAAATTCAAGGTCAAATGTGTCTAAATTAAAAAGTCAAGGACCAAAATGAAACGGGTCCCAAACTATAAGGACTGTTAGTGTAAATTGCCCCATTTCTAAAATATAGTATACTTTCGTTCTAAAGCGATAAATTCAGTGATTTGAAATGATCTCAAAAGTTTTTTTTTTAATATATTTCCTTAGAAGAAGAAAAAATCAAATATAATGAACCAAAATCGAAGGTAAATTAAATTTTAACAGGATAAAATATTAAAAGTTGGCCACGATGCTCATAAAAATGTTTTGTTACGTTGGAAAAACTACATTTCATTAGATGTCTAATAGTAATAACAATAATAAAAAAAAAATACTTAGAAATATCTTAAATTCTTATACGTAATATGTATACAACTTTATCTTTATTGTACCGCATTTTAGAATATGTGACATATCACGTTCATGTTCCACGTAACTATTGGAAATGGTAGAAAAATTCTGGGTAAAACTAGAATTTTTTCTCAAGTTTGGTCTATTTTTTAGGTGGGCCCCGAGTGTCGATTTACTCGGGTCGAAGTGGTAACGCGTTCTATGCCGCGTTGTGATTCACGTGGTATATTTGGTTGCTCAAAACCATTACCGAGTGAATGGGAAATTGAAGCCAAAGTGTGCTCCATGGAAATGGAGTTTTGATGGAAATTCCTTAAGGTTGTAAAATGGCTTGTCCCACATTGATTTGGTGGGAAGTTTTGAAAGGGTTTATAAGGCATAGGTTTGGTACTTGGGGTGTGCCCCAAGGGGTACCCAAGTGTTTTAGAGGGAGAGGTTATGGGCTAGACCCATTGGACCCAAAAATCACCACACACGCGCGTGCGCACCGGGCTGGGCTGGGCGCGGTTGCGTGGTTGGGTTGGGCTTGTTCGGCCCGATATTAATCTTTTTGGGTCAAAAACATTTGAATTTAATTTTATTTTTGATAAAATAAAATCCAAAATTCAAATTAAACTGATTTGGATTTTCTGTACATCCAAACAGGGCCCTTCCCGTTTTCAAACAGAAATAAACTAGTTTGGAATTAGTGCACACCCAAACAGGGCCCTTCCCGTTTTGCTATCTGTTTGAATTCAAAACCAACAGGTATCATACCTGTTCAATTCAAAAACCTAGAGCCACCATTCCATCTATAAATAGGACAACCCTCATTTGGATTTTGATAACTCTAATTTTCGTCCTTCATAATTCTGCAAACTTCCTCTTCATTTTGCTGCATTATTTTCTTGTCAGAGAGAGTATAAACACTTAGTGTGTTCGTATGGCAAACAATTTGTAGTGCTGCTATTGTTTGTAGTAGATCATTTTATCCTGGGAGATAGACGTCCAAATTCTGAAAGCACCGTGGAGAGGACGAATCTGTCTTAAGGACACAGTGTCAAACACTGGACTTGATCAGAAAATAATTCGAAGAAATTAAATCAAGTAAGTTATTTAATTTATTTTCAGTGTTGTTTTTATTTATTAAAATCAGATTTAAATTTTGTTTTTGTAACAAAATAAAATCTGTTATTTATTTATTTATTTATTATTTCGAGTTTGATTTTTGTAATCAAACAAATTCTCTCATTTTCTTTATTTCTTTATATTCTTGTTGTTATTTTGTACACAATAGAATTTAATCTTAATTAAATAAAGTGAAGATTGTCCAACAGTAACATAATTCATGTTTTCCTAATGCATTAGGCTTTTCTGGAACTTCTGTTTGTTCAAAGCAATTCTTTGTCTCGAGTACATCTTGGCAACTTTGCACTTCTCTTACTTCTTGCCCATTTATTTTTGTTTTTATTTTTATTTTTATCATCAACTCTTAATTGAATCACATAACATGAAAAAACACATTACGAAGCCAAGTAATATGGGATAAAGGAATAAAAATGATTTTAAAAAACGTTAACATGTAACATTGTGAATCTGATCAGAAATTTCATATTATTATTATTATTATTATTATTATTTCTGGTGACAAAACTCATTCCATTGCAATCCAAACAATGAATCTACATGACCTATTTTAAGAAGTAACACTTTTAACTATAAACTTATTATAAAAAAGTAAATTATTCTCTTTATTTTTAATTATTTTTTTTCATAAAATATCAAAAAATTACTAAAAAAATCAATCTCAAAACAACTCTCAATCGCAATTCCATTTATTTAGTTAATTTTCTCAATCTCATAATTTTTATTTATTTTTAATACCAAATCGTTTTGTGTTTTGTTTTTTTTGTTTTTTGTTAGATGAAAGATTTTCAAACCTTAACTTCGAATTTTTTGGGTCCATTTCCACCGTAATGCAAATTTATGGAAGACTTTTCCTTTGTTTTTAATTTTTAATTCTTGTTAAATTCAAATCCAGTGTGTTGCACATGGAACATCAAGGACACGGCACTCACTTTGTTCCTTGGTGGGTGGGCGTGTCGCTTAGGCTACTTCCCACAAACTTTCCACATCCTACCATATTGGCCTCTTTTTGGGAGGTGAAAATTCACATGATGTTTAAAAAAAACAGAAAATTTGACCATGATTGAGAGTGCCAAACTTCCACATTCTCTACCATAATGGAAAACACTCACCCTAGCTTTTGATGATTATAATAAAGTTGTATATTTTAAAGGATTTTGTTTACATGTGTTCTTAAGACACGCGATAAGAAAATGTAAAAGAACTATATATATTTTTTATTATAGCCACTTCATGCACAATGTACATACAGATAAAATATCTTAACATGTGTCCCAAAAATATGCGTTAACAAAATCTTATTATAAATGACTCGAACAACAGGCGTGATTCGTCATTTAGAATTTATTAAAAGTCAAGAGTGGTACAATAAAATGCAAAAATGTTTTGTAGCTTTTTACTCAATATGAGACTCAAGACACACATATATAGTGATAATTCTATGAAGTGTATATCATATACTTCAGTTACGATATTTGTGATTTTGGATTAGAATTTAGTGTGGTGTTAGTTATAACTTGGTTATAGAGGGTCGACTTTGAGATTTATAGAGCCTTAGGCGGATTTTGAAAGTGGAACTCCATATATATAAATATTTTTCTTATAAAAAATTTATAGATAAAATAATAATTATCAATAAATTTTTTTATTGGTTAGTAGTCACAAAAAGTTTCCTTACATTTATAATCATTAAAATTTATTTTTATATATTAAGATACAAAGAAATCATTACAAGACTCAAAAAGGATAAAATATAGTACCGTTATTGTATAGTTAAGCAATAATCAAGACATAATCCATTAATATGTGATGAAATGATTATTTGATAGCAAAACACAAATTATTGAAAAAATTACGGAAAAAATTAAGGTAAAATTATTTCATTAAATTATGGTAAAGAGAGCACAAACAAAATTAAGGGAAAAAATTAGGGTAAAATTATTTAATTAAAATATGATAAAAAGAGGGGAAAAAATGAAGATAAAGTTATTTATTCTATTAAAATCTTAACAATAGACTCTATTTGAACTCATTATATCATATATATTTGTTTGGACTAATTATATAAATTTTGAATTAGGCCTAACAGACGTGTTAGACTGGGCGTCAAATAATAAAAAAATGGTTGGGCTTTGAACTTATAATATGAGTTAGAACCAACAAATTTGAGGGTCTTGCTTTGGGCCAAAATTTGAGAGTCATAGCACAAGCCTCACTAGCTTTAACTTTGGACTGGCTATGATTGGTTATATACATTGAGGTGTTAATTATGATTTATTATAATATTAATTATAATATTATTTTACTTATATCTAATCTAATGTGTGATTATAACCCTTTTTTTTTATTTTTTATTTTAACCTCCCACATTTCATAATTTACATATAACACACCTCCTAACATGATTATATGTTTTAAATTCATATTCACAATTAAACCAAACCTTCTCTCTAGACCCAACATTCCAACATTTTGACAACATCACATCATCATCATCAACGGCACTGGTATTTCCCAAACACTGAATGACATTGCTTAGATGATGTTTAAATTAACGGTATATCAAGAAATCTTATGAATGAGATATAGTGACTGATTTTTATTAGATAATTAGAAGATAATGGATGATTCACTTAATGTGAACAACAATGATTTAGACCATTAAAAAATACATCACTAATAGCACTAATGCATTGGGAATTGCAAAAAAAAAAACAAGGCATAGAAAGTGGGCAGGACCCACTGACACATCATTAGTGCTCCCTTTTTAGTGCTCCCAAGCATTTTTCTAATGTGAATTATAATTTCTCATTTGATAGAAATACCATGTAAACAATACCACATAGTACTTTGAAATTATACAATAATTTTCTTACTAGCAGCATCAAGTTGCTATTGTTTTTATTTGAGAAAATTACACATATAATCTTTATAATTTGTCTCTTGTATCAATTAAGTTCTTACGGTTTTAATTATGTCAATTTTATCTTTAAATTTTTCACATTATATTAATTTAGTCTAATTAACAATGTATATATTTTTTTCAGAAATTGGACAAAATCAACTCTTCCTAAAGTGATTGAGTGGTTCACGTCTAATTTAAAATGAATTTCTTGATTTTTATCTTATTTTTTAATCAACATTATCAATTAAATTGAATTGATATATTTTAAAAAAATTAAAGGGAAAAACTAATATAATTAAAATTACGAATACCAAAGTTACAAGAGAGAAAAATCACAAAATTTATGGATATAACTAATTAAGCCATGGTTGGAGTGAAGGTTACTCAAGTTAAATTTACATAATTACACAATGTACAGTTTCAATGAGTGGTCAAAGACTACGACTGCTTTTGTACTTTGGATTTGTACCAAGCTTCTCACTACAACATATAAGAGTTTTAGAAATCAAATATTTTAATCTCTAAAAGTGAAAATTTTGTTGTAAAAGACTTTTAGAGACCAATTTTTGTCATCGATAAGATAGTTGCTAAAAGGTCATCCCAAAAATTAAAAAATAAGACTTTTAGCGACAAAATTTTGAAAATGTCACTAATAAATAGATTTTTAGGGATAATAATTTAGCCTCAAAATGGTTTATTTTTTGAAATAAAAAATTTGGTCCCAAATAGATAATAATTCATCACTAATATCCAATTTTCATTGCTAAAAATATAATGACGACATTTTTTGCAACAAAATTATTTAGTCCCTAAAAAATAATTTTGTCTCTAAATTTTGGTCCCCAAAACCTTAATTTTTTGTAGTGTCAATAGAAAAAGAAAAAAAAAAACAAAGAAAGAAAAGAATGAATGAATGAAAAAAAATTTGTAAGAGGGATTGCCAAGGACTGGGTCAATTTTGACATTATTGAAGATTATTAGTCAAATTTAACCTTATTGAAGACTTTGAAGTTAAGATTATCGAAGACGTCTAGTCAATTTGTTTGAGTAAATTACTCTTTCTACCCTCAAGTATTATTGGTTCTTAAACTATAGATTTTTAATTTTTTTAATTAATTAATTTATTTAAATTTAGTTCCTAAATGATTGGGTTTTTGTCAATATATTTCACTTACTATGGTCCAATTTTATCAGGCCTAGTAGATGTGTAAGCACTATTTTATAAGCAAAATTATGGATTCAAATTATGTGGAGAGAAGACTGATATCATTTTATGTGGTCTCATTTTCCTACTAACATACTAACACAACACATTCTGATGTATAGCGTGTGACCAAAAAAAAAAAAAATCGTTGCTCAATTTGTTAACAAAAACACTCCACATGCCGTTGAAGTTTTTATCACTTTGATCTTTAGCCCTATTTGATTAGAAGGATTAATATGGAGATTAACAATTTATGAGATTAGTGTATAATTTGTTACTCAATTGAATGGGTAAATATTACTTTTTTGTCCACATTTGTTTTGCAATAGATGTAAAAATATACAATCCTAATTATATTTTTATTTTGCATTTTTAGTTGTAGGATTAAAAGATTCGCCAATCTTATTGGATCAAATGTTCATTGAAATCTTATTTTGAACACCAAGTATCACACTTTTCCCACTTTTGCCCCTGTTAAAAGCCATTTGATGCGTTTTGTTAGGTTATATTGGATTCATGAATTTGGATAGGGATTTAGAAATGAACAAGGAAAATGTGTGTGAAATATAGTTATATATCACTCACATTTTTCTCTTTCTCTTTTCAAATCCCTACCCAAATCCATGAATCAAACACAACTTTAAAGAATTTGACAATAGTATCCTATATGAAGCAAATTTAATATAAAATTAAGGTTGTGTTTGAAAATTTAAAATTTTTTAAGCCAAAGTATGAATTGAGTAATATTTTTGGGGTGTAAAGTACAATTTAGTCAAATTTATTATTGATGAAGACTACCGACCTAGATAACCGAATAATTATCTAAGACTTAAAAAAGTAGCACCGAAGACTTATAATTACAAGTCATCGTCTATATACAATCCAGTGACATACAAATCAAATATTTGTAGTGTGCCTTTCCCATTTATTTATATTTATTTTTTGAATTTGTGAAGCTCAATTGAGTCTCAAAAGTTACATTTTTCAATCTTTTCTTGTGGCCAATCCAAGGCATAGCTACTTGATATATGTGAAGATAAGAAATTACATGTATTCAAGAATTAGTCGAACCGAAACTGATCCTGATGAGCAAGAAATAAAAAAAAAAAAATTACTAAGTAAATTCAATATTTATGATTTTCTATGCATTTATTTTTTAAATTATATAATAATATTATGGTGATCACATTTTTTATTGAAATCATTAAACCAATACATCATTGGCACATAAAATGTTAAGTAAATTGTCATAATTAAAAATAGTAATTAGTATTATTAAATCTTTAATTAAGCTAAATTCTTTAGAAGTTAGTTGAAAATTTTACTTATTGGTAAGGGAATCCATTGGCAGGTTTACACGTTTTCTTTCTGTTATTTATTTATTTATTATTATTTAATTTATTTATTGGTAAGGTAGGCCTTGGACCAACAAACAACATCATACAAGAAACTAAATTCACCAGTTCTCTCATTAATCATCTCTCCCTAACCTCAATACTGGTGTAAACTAGATGGGTCGCTCAATATCAAATTATCAACTCAAATCCCTCTTGTTTTTTCTCTTATTTTCTCTGGTTCTTTGCTTATCATCTTCTCAAGAATCCCAACCATTGATCTGCAACCTTCGTTTTCTTGAACATCTTGATTTGTCCAACAACCAATTCCATGGTGTCATCCCATCTTGTTTGGTAAACTTCAGTGAAAATTTGTTGGTACTAAATTTGCAAGGAAACAATTTCAGTGGAACCATTCCTCAAACATTTCGACAAGCGAGCAAGTTGCGAACCCTTGATGTTAGCAACAATAAATTGCATGGGGAGCTTCCAAGATCATTGGCCAATTGCACAAACCTAGAGATTTTGAATGTGGGTCATAATTCGATAGTTGATGTTTTTCCATATTGGTTGGAAAATCTTCCTCAGTTGAAGATTCTTGTCATGAAAGATAATGGATTCCATGGTCCAATTGCGGAGCCAAGGAAGAGATCAGTCTTCACCAAATTACATATCATTGACGTGTCTCACAATAATTTTACAGGTACTTTGCCATCAAAATACTTTGAGAAATGGAATTCAATGATGAAAGCTGATGAAGATGCAACTCAATCGAGGTACATGGGCGATAATGGTGGTTATTATTTTGATTCCATGACCATTACTTATAAAGGACGAGATATGGTATTTGTAAGAATCCTCACCATTTTCAAAGCAGTTGATTTTTCACACAACAAGTTTCATGGAAATATTCCTACATCAATTGGAAGACTTAAAGCACTCATTTTCCTAAATTTCTCGGGAAATGGGCTCTCAGGTTCTATTCCATTGACATTGGAAAATATTACTGAACTCGAGTCCTTAGATCTATCCAAAAACAATCTCTCTGGTGAGATTCCTCAACAATTGACGAGCTTGACATTCCTTTCAGGTTTTGATGTCTCTCAAAACAATCTAACGGGTCTTATACCACAAGGCCAACAATTTGCAACATTTTCAAACACTTCATATGAGGGAAATCCGGGCTTGTGTGGTTTTCCGTTGTCAAAGAAATGTGGAGAGAACAAAGTAGTAGAATCACCATTTTTACAATCTCGTAAGTACGAACTTGATGGCTTTGGTTGGGAAGTAGTGTTCATGGGATATGGATGTGGAGTAGTGCTTGGTTTGGCGATTGGAAGTTGCATGACTCAAAGAAAGGAAGAATGGATTGCGAGAATTTTTAGTGTAAAAATGCGTCAACAGGGGAAGAAAACAAAGAAGGTAGCTGCAACATGGAGAAAGATGACACATTCAAAGCCAAGTACAAGTTGGTAGAGGTAAATCTACTGTGTAATCCATTAAATTGTAATATATATTTATATATATTTAAGGGTTCTTCAGTTTGTCATGTTGCTCCATTGATGTTGTTGGTTTGTAAGGTTCAATGGACAATATGTGAAATAAATATGTTTTGAATTTCAAGATTTTATTTTAGTTCAATGGATATGAAGAGAGCTATTTCTTCTGGGCAAATAGAATGAACAATACCCTCCATATTACAACCAATTATAAAATTTATTTATCCTTTGAGAGGGAATTTCTGGATGAATTTCAAAATAAACTACCATGGAATTAATTAAAAATTATGAAAGTTTACAACGAAATTACAAAATAAACTATCACGGAATTAATTAACAATTATTGGAACAACTATGCGAATTCCAAAGAAATGTGATATTCATCTAAAGATTGTCTACTATTATGAAAATTATCACAATAAGAGAATGCATAATCTAGAATATCTCTAAAAATGGATTCATGAGCACTATGTCTTATGATATTTGCCACCATCTTTAATCATGGTTTGCAAATTAGTCTAAAAATATCTCAGTCAAGTAATTATAATCATTTAATTCAACTTCAAGATCGAAAAAAGGAATTTTTTCCCCAAACATTCATTTAATTCAACTTATTAGTGGATACCCAGGGACCAGTGATTTTCCAAAACCAGCAAACGTTGATGAAGCTCTAAAAAATCCAATGAAGTCAAGTCTAGATGCATAATTTTATTGTCATTAAAGATTTCAAGTCAAAATTAAAGAAGACTAGCTTAAAACTCATATTTGAGAAGACTTTCTATGTAAACTTTTATGAAAGCTAGTGACAAATCAAAGCATGTGGGGTAGGTTTTTTAAATACTGAATGACACACATCACAAAAAATTCTAATTTTTTATGCTTCCAATTAAGTTCCAAATTTTCTACGACTCTAAAAAAGTCATGCATTTCTTTTTCCATATAATTTAATTTCGCGTACAAAAATCCATCTAATACTTTTCAACAATCCATTTTTTTCCACATAAAAAGACTTATAATTAGGGTCACTATAGATTCTTATTTGGCATAATAATAATAATAGTGTACAATTTATTGTAAATTAAAAATTGATAATCTAAAAATAAAAGTCAAAAGCACCCCGTCACCTAGCTTTTAGAAATCTACTTTTTTTTTTTTTTTCAACTTATTTAAGTTTTTTCTGCCTAATAAAAATGTAAAAATTGTACCAAACAGTCTGACACATACTGTTAGAATACAAAAAACTATAAACAACTCAAATAAGTGGGCAAAAAAGAAATTTATCCAAAGCATCTTCAGAAAAAAACAAATTCCCCTAAAAGTCAAAAAAAAAAAAAAAAACAAACAAACAAACAACAGCAGCAATAATGAAAACAAAAATAATTAGATTGGTTAGCTTAGATTAGCTTAGCTTATTCATTCGGAACCTCCTTCGCGAGGGCGTAATGTTGTAATAGGTGTACGTGCGTGTGTGCATGTCTTCCAACCCCGCGTCTTTCTCCTTTTTATTTAACCACTTTCGATGGTTAAATTAGGGCATATTTCATTTAGCATACCTTTTGCTTGCATGCGTGCATCATTCATTTGTCTTGCATGCACCGGGCTCGGCGCATCATTCAAACTGCATCGTATTTCAATACTTATTTGAATACGTGTTTCAAAGCATGCTATCAAAGTGTTGCAAATCATATGTCATATTAGCAGCCGAGCCTATTAATCGCATTACTGTATGTGTTGCATTAGTCATTTAACATAGTTAGGAATCATGCATTTTTCTAACCTTGTTTTCTTTCCTAGCTTGGAGTACTAGGCAAGCTTTTACGCTTTAGCATACTTGTATGAGTGCGAGTGTCGCCATGTTTCGCATGCTTGCCATGAGGCTATGTGCTTAATTGATAAACTGCATGAATGCCTGTGGATGAAGGTTTTGTTGCTTGAATTGGGACAATTCAATGAATGAATGTTTTAAGCCCACTTTGCGAAGTGGCAAATCATGTTTTAAGCCCATCATGTTTGATGGCAAATCTGCGCTTTAGCTCACTTGAGAGTGGCATTTTCAAACCATTTTCGAAAACAAAACATAAGTTGATTTGTTCCAAGTCTTGCGACTTAGTCTATACTTGTATACTGTGCGCATCAGTTAGCTAATAATTGGAATAAGAACACATGTGTTTATAAAAACAACATATCATGTTTAGTATAGTTCGATCCTTTGATCGGGCGAGGGGGGGTGCTCATTTCAAGACCTTCCCCTCTCATACCCAAGTTCCTGAGCCGAGGCAACTTTGGTGATGACGGACATGTGGCCTTTGGCATGAGTCAGGGTTTCCTAAATTTTCCAAAAATAAAATATTTAGGTGGCGACTCTGTAATCTGGCAAAGCAGTCCAGTTTTGGCATTATTTGATTCGAAAGTCGATTTTCCAAAAAGATTTGCCGGATTGGACTCTTTGGTGTTTATCAGTCTCACATTGCACTTTGTGAGATTAGATTCAGAACCGTGACAGGAGTCCGAACTGTGCGACCAATTCGATGTTCTCCGAAAGGTGGGCGCGAAGAAAGTCGAGTCCACAGTTTCTGGCGACTCTGCTGGGGATTTAGAGAACTTGACTCGAACATCATGATATGTTGTTTTGTTTACACTTACGTGTTTCTTTGCATTGCATTTGCGTTGGTGCGCTTAAGTCACAGTGTTTGCCATCTGCTATTCCTGAACGGTTTGTCGGAGGCTTGCTTGAAAAAGCGTGCCAAAATAATATTCAACAGTCCTATGAATAATATTAGAGGCATCAATTGATTGGTGAAATATAGTACCTCTATTGTTGTACACTAAGAAGTTAATGATGTGTTGCCGAGTTAGATTGCTCTAACCATCACACATGATGGATACACCTCTCTCTGCCCAAATTCCCTTGAATGATCCTATTCATTCTATCATTTCATCATACTCCATGTCCAAATATACTTCAGAAACTTCATAACCACTAGGACCCTTTACTTCTGGCCCTACTTTAGCAGCAACATCAAATATGGGTTGTGTATACTCTGAATCAACTGCATTGAATAAATACGATTATAGAATATAAACTTGGAAATTGTTCGTCCCAATCTCTCCCTAACTTCTGTAAATTCATTGTAGAGATTTTTCGCTGCTTTGTACTCTTGCTCTTTTAGAGTTCTACATCTATTGCTCTCAACCTTGCTTCAGGAGCATTGGGCTTAATCCAATTACATCCACTCCCACCAGTTTCATGCATGGATTGTGATCGACAAAAAGCATTAGCAATACCTGGCCCTTTTGGCATTCTTTGACCACTATCCCCTACACCAAAACTACCACCTGCATCATATTGTGATCCATGACCTACAGTACCTTGTCTAAATTGTTGCATTTCCTCCCATTGTTGTTGTGAATGAATACTTGTTTAGCCCTAGTCATCTCTGGATCAGAGTCAGAGTCAGAGTCAGAGTCATCATCTCGAAGATCTACAAAATCTCCTCCTTTAAAAAAGCAAAAATTGTACCAAACATAAGCAGAAATTGTACCAAACAGTTTGGCACATACTGCTAGAATACAAAAAACTGCAAACAACTCAAATAGGCGGGCAAAAAAGAAATTTACCCAAAGCATCTTCAGCAAAAAAAAAAAAAAAATTCCCTTAATAAAAAGGGAAAAAAAAAAAAAAAAAAAAAACAAACAAACAGCAGCAGCAACAGCAGCAATAATAAAAACAAAAATAAAACATTTACCAAATCCCATCAATTTATAACCATTCAAAGCTTATAGTCCAATTTAATAAAAGTGTAATAAGCGTTCTATTTAATTTTATCGTTATGATGTGAGGATTACTAAAGACTTACGTAAGTATTATAGTACACTTTTGAATTAATTTTACCCAAAAATCAAACTTATGAAAAAACATAACAGCAATTATATTGATAGTGTTTGTATTTTGATATTTATGTCATTTTTATTCTTATAATTGCAATTGATTAGATTTTGACCCTGAATTTATGATTATCTCAATTTAGTCCAATTAAATATAATTGTTAACATTTTTTAATAAAGAACAAGCACATAAGGAATGTGCCATGATTTTAAGGGAAATATTATAAGTTTCCTTAACTCAGTGAGTTAACCACAATCAATTTGGTGATAATTTCTTGAGCAAATTTTATTTGCACCCCTATACTTTTGCACAATTTTTAATGACTCCCAAGACTACTCTTATTTTCACGCGTATCCCCATACTATTTAAGTTACTATTAATTTTGCTCATGCCATCACATTTGAAATGAAAAAAGTTAAAAAAATTACTTTTTGTCCCCAAATTTCAAAAGAAAGATGCAGACCCATAATTTCCTACCAGCAAACCACCACCACCAACAACCACCACTTCAAGCCATTCTATCTCTTTCGTCATAACTCTGTTTCACCTCATTTTTATGTCGTTGGATTCAACTCACGGTCTAGTCTTCGTATCACATCTCACATGTGTCGTTCTTTCTCTTTTTGCATGCTATCGGAGCTCCGAAAATTGATAAAAAAATAAGACTTTTCTTCTTATTTTTGACTTTTTTTCGAGCCATCTTTCAGACTTCACATCTTTCTTGATTCTTGACGGTTCTACTTCTTTCTTTCGCCATTCTCTCCACCTCGCTTCCTATTTCGCCCTACACTACCTCGCTTTCTCACTTCTTCGTGTAATGGGCGATTTTGGTATGCTGAAAGTTGTAACGATTCAGAATTTTTCCCTTCGCTCGAGCGGGGGAGTTGACGCTCGAGCAGACTTGTGAGGCTCCCAGTATTTTTGCAGTTTGTCCAAGATTCTGAGAGTTGTGAATTCCCGCTCGAGCGTAGAAGTGGTCGCTTGTGTGGACGGCTTTGTTGGACTGCATGCTCGAGCGCAAGATTGGGCGCTCAAGCGGTCTGCCTAGTTGAGTTTGAATTTCTGAGACTAGTGGGATTGCTCTTAACATTTTTATTATTGTATTTGGAGCCCTCTTGTTTTATTTTGGGGCATTGATTGAAGTGGTAACATGATGGTAAAGTAAGATTGGACTAAAACTTTAAATTGGGTAATTTTTCTACGAGCAGCCGTCACTCTTTTGCCCTTTTCTTTTTCCACACTTTGAGTTTGGATATGAGGCTAGAACCATTCGAAATCTTGTTTTCGGGGCTTCAATTTGGACACAAGAAAGACCTAGAACGGAGTCCGGATGGGAGAGTTATGCCCGTTTGAAGGTTTGGAATCTGTGCTGGAAGCAGGTATGCTCGAGCGGGAAAATAGACGCTCGAGCAGACTTCGCGAATTCCGCGACTTAAAAAGTGATTTTCTAGATCATTCTTTACATTTTCTTTTTCCCTATTCCTTCTCTCATCCTAGGTCCGAAAACCTAGCTCTAAAAACTTTGATTTCATCCATTTTTACCAACAAATCTACCATGGATCTTGCATCAAGGATGAAGAACAAGAGAAGATCAACATTTTCTACCGATTGGAATTCGGATTTGTGAAGGAATCTCATCAAAGCTTGCTATTTTTCTTGATTCTTGAGGTAGGGGTCCTAGTTCTTTTTCAATACTTGCATTAATAGATAGATTTGGGGTATTTTGATTATATAAATACAAAATCTACATTTTTGAGCATATAGTGTTATATCATGGAATTTGGGGGTTTAGGGTTTGAAGTGTTGGGGTTCAATTGTTGGGTTAAGGTTATGGATTATGAACCTTAGGTGTATAATCAATGGGAAAATTGGAATAAAAAGTAATGGTTTAAGAAGTTTAAATTTTTCTTGAAAACCCTAAGTTGATTCATGATAATAGTTAATGATTTTGCTCAAATTGAAAGTGAAATCATGAAATTGAGGTATTGAATTATATATATACAAGTTTAATTGGATTTTGGAAGAGTTTGAAAATTATGTTAAAAATTAGCGAATGAACCTTTGTTATGGGCATTGTAAATCATGCTATAACATGAAATGAAATTTGGGGGAAAAGATGTGTTAATGATATGGATGACATAAACTTGGTTATGGAATATTGAAGTGAGATTCAAGAATTTATCTTGAATTATGTTGAATTGCAAATAGTGTTGTTGAATTAAGTTGTGTTGACTTAGGTTAAATTAAATTGTGTTTGAATCATGTTGAATTGTGTTGAGTTGAGTTGTGTTGGGTGTGTTGAGTTGAAGTTGAGTTGTGTTGGGTTATGTTGAATTTGAGTTGAGTTGAGTTGAGTTGTATTGGGTTGTGTTGAATTTGAGTTGAGTTGTGTTGGGTTGTGTTGAATTTGGGTTGAGTTGTGTTGGGTGGTGTTGTGTTGGTACTCGTGCGGGGAGTTGAAAAATGGTTTTTCGGTGCCCATGACCGTCCGTATAATAACCGGTAAATGTGGGGGATGGTTTTAAAAATTGAAGAAAAAGATTTTTGAGGGCCCACGTCCCGCCGTATAGTAGCCGGCAAATGTGGGGGTGATTTTGGATTAAAGGTGCCCAATTGCCCTATCTAGGCTTATCGTTGGACGAATGTGGGAAAATATTTTTGGGTGTTCACACAGTCCCACCGTATAGTACCCGGCGAAAGTGGAAAATGATTTTTGGGTGTCCACACAGCCCTACCGTATTGTAGTTAGCAAAAGTGAAAAAACGGATGGTTTTCAAAAATGTTTTGGGTGCCCACATCCCGCCGTATAGTAGCCGGCATATGTGGGGGATGGTTTTAAAAAGTTGAAAAATGATTTTTGGAAAAAATATGGTTTTTGGAAGAAAATGGCTTTTGAGAAAATGGTTTTTGGGAGTTCACTTCCTGCCATATAGTAGCCGGCGAAAGGTGGAAAGTGTTATGAATTGGGTGCCCGCTGTCCCGCCGTAGTAAGTCGGCAAAAGGTGGATTGTGTTGAGATATGTGTTGAGTTGATGATGTTATTCGTGACTTGTGATGAATTTGTGAAATTGCATATTGATGTGTAATTTGGTTTAAAGAGTAAATATGCATAGACATTATTTGTAAAGAATAGATTGTGGATTGGTGAGGGTGAACTTAATGAACTCGGTGTGGCAATAAAAGTAAATTATGAGTGTTGTTCTGTAAATAAATGAGAGGTTGAATTGAAAAGGGTTTATTAATCATGTGTTATCTTGAAATGAAATTTGAGAGTGTAAATAATGAAGTGAATTGGGTATAGGAGAATTGTTAGTGAATTAAAAAGGGGAACTTGAACTTGAAGTTATGGGGCTCTAAATAAAAGTAACGGGTAGGAAAGAAGAATGAAAGAAAAAGAGGAACATTAAAAATGAAAATTAAATGAGAAAAGTTTTGGGAATTGGTTAAAGACTTTAAAATGATGTTGTTTCTTAAATCCGTTTGTTTCACAAGGATCTATGGTTTTCTAAAGTTAAGGGATGATTTTAATGGCTGAAGGTTTTTCTTAAAGCATTTAAATAGTTTATAAGAAAAAGATACTTATGATATTTTGAAATTATAAAATATCACCCTACTATATGGTATCACCCTGCATGCATGATCATTTCTATCTGTGTGTTAGTTATTGATTGAGAACTATGAGATTCCTACTGGGCATTAGTGCTCACCCCTGTCATTTTTATCTTTTTACAGGAAGAAAGTGTGGATTCTGTTGTTGAAGAATTATGAAGTCTATAAATCTGTGTGTGTAATCTCGTTGTGGATATGAAGAAAGTAATTGTTGTATATTGATATTTGTATTTATTTATTTATTTGTAGCTTCTCAGTAGGAGATTGGCATGTATCATTGTTATTATTGTATTCTTTGAGAGAAAGAAAACATGTATCATTGTATTTCTATTATTCAAGGGTAATGGATGTTTGTTAAAAAAAAAAAAAAAAAGGACCTAAATTAAAGGCTTTGGTAATGATTTTGAGTAATAAAAATTTGGGGCGTGACAAAAGTTGTCCGAAAAACTAATTTTAAAAATTTCAAAACATTCATATTTTGTTTCTTTCTCCTCCATCTTCCTCATTCTTCTTCTTCTTCTTCTTCTTCTTCTTCTTCTTCACTTATAACATGATGTGGAACATGGTTCTAGGTGGTAACAGAATTGGTGATGGTGGTGGCAATGTAGTTCGGTGGCGGTGAAGTTGGTGGTTCAGGTAGTGATCTTTTTCTTCTTCTTCTTCTTCTTCAATTATCCATCTATGCTGTTTCTTTATTATAGTGAGAAAGATGAGAGAAAACACAATTCAATAATCATAATATCATATTTTCCACCACAAAGAGATCTAAAGGGAGAGAGAGATGACATATATTGCTATGTTGGTTGTAGAGTAGTATAAGGGGAATGTGAAGAAATCAAGACAAAATGAAAATGGGTTTGAAAGTGATCAAGAGATCAACTTGTTTTCTACGGTATTTGTCTTGGTTTGTAATCAGAGGAGGCTACATGATGATGATGTGTCTTCTTGGATCATGATAACAATGAAGAATTTTAGGGATGAAGAATTTTGGAGAAGAAGAGAAGAAGAAGAAAATTATGGAGCTATTCAATTTCAACAGGGTTGTTATGGAGATAGATTATTAATATGTATGTATATATATAGAAAGCTGATATATATATCTCTCCATCAATTTCATATCAACTTCACCAACGTTACCACTCGAACCACCAATTTCACCGCCGCCAAACTCCATTACCGCCACCATGAGCATTACCACCACCACCACCACCACCTTACAACACCAAACCTACCACCATCGCTAGACCGCCACCACCCCCATTACCAGTTCTATTACCACCTAGAACCATGTTCCACATCATGTTATAAGTGAAGAAGAATGACGATGATAGAGAAGAAAAAAGCAAAAGATGAATGTTTTGAAATTTTTGAAATTAGTTTTCGGACAACTTTTGGCATACCAAAACTGACCATTACATGAAGAAGTGAGAAAGTGAGGTAGTGTAGGACGAAGTAGGAAGTGAGGTGAAGAGAATGGCAAAAGAATGAAGTAGAACCGTCAAGAATTGAGAAAGATATGAAATCTGAAAGATGGCTCGAAGAAAATTCGAAAATGAGAAGAAAAGTCTTATTTTATTTATTTTTTTTTATTATCAACTTTCAGAGCTCTGATAGCATGCAAAAAGAGGAAGAACGAGACGTGTCAGATGTGATACGAAAACTATACCATAAGTTGAATCCAACGATGTAAAAATGAGGCGAAACAAAGTTATGACGAAGGAGATAGAAGGGCTTGAAGTGGTGGTGGGTGGTGGTGGTTTGTTGGTAGGAAATGGTGGGTCTGCATCTTTCTTATGAAATTTGGAGCCAAAATGTAATTTTTTTTAACTTTTTCCATTTCAAATGTGACGGCAGGGGCAAAATTGATAGTAACTTAAATAGTATCGGGGTACGCGTGAAAATAAGAGTAGTATGGAGGGGGGTCATTGAAAATCGTATGAAAGTATAAGGGTATAAATGAAATTTGCTCTAATTTCTTATCCAAAGGACTAACGGTATTATCAATTGGACCAAATTAACATAAAATATTAAATTAAGGATCAAAATTGAACTAATTGAAAGTATAGGGACCAAAATGACACAAGTAACAAATTGTAAGGACTACCGGTGTAATTTTCCCAAAACATAATTTTATGGTTATTCAATCAACATTATTAAAGATTTACTTAAGAAAAATTTACTTATAAAAGCCCATCTTGAGGAATAGTGATCCATTTAGTCTAAAGAATTTTCTTATAGACCAATTAGTCACATTGATTTTGGAAAGGTAAATTTAATATATTATTTGAAATTGAATTTATGGTTATACCCTTATTTCTATTATGTTTCTTTCCTTCCTTCCTTCCTTCTTCTTCTTCTTCTTCTTCTTCTTTTTTTTTTTTTTTTTTTTTTTTTTTTTTTTTTTTTTTTTTTTGGTGGGTGCTAAAAAGGTAAAATACACAACCTATGAAAATCAAATTTGGGATGAATTTTTATATGGAAATCTTTTTTATTTGGAATGAGTTGAAATGTGTGATTCTTAAAATATTTTAAAATGAGTACAAAAATGACTTGAAATATGAAAATTTTCAAACATTTCAAAGGACGTCAGATTCTTCAAACATTTCAAAAGGAGTAAAAAAACTCCTTAGTAAGCTTTGGGTAAATGTATAATTTCAAACTTTCAAACTCCAGTGAAATATTCCAAAAAACACTCCTTAGTGTACTTTCCCAAACGTAACACTCTAATATATCACTTCAAAAAAACACATTAGCATAACACTCCAATGTAATATACAAAAACTCCTTAGTGTAGTTTTTCTAAACATAACACTTCAATATAACATTAAAAAAAACTCCTTAGTGTGACACTTCAATGTAACACTCTAAAAAAAACTCATTAGTGTATTTTTTTCAAACATAACACTCTAATATAACACTGCAAAAAAACTCCTTAGTGTAGTACTGCAATGTAACCCACAAAAAAACTATTTAGTATACTTGTATCGATCCCAGTTTCGATCCGTCATTCATGTGTTTGCCACTTTGATTGGGCCGGTTAGGGGTCGAGCTGCCCAGTTAGCTCGTGGGGGTCCAGGGGGCAGTGCCCCTTGGCAGGTCCTAGGGCAGTGCCCTGGCGGGGTTGAGGGGCGGCGCCCCCAAAACAAAAATGCAAAATGCATTCGAAGTTGCTTGTTCACTCGAGCGGGAGAGCAAGCCGCGCGTGCGGATTTCAGGGGAGAGCACAACTTGTACACTGCTAAAAAGGCAGGTGCGGGAGTGATGTGCAGGACGTTAGGTAGATCCAAATTTTTCTTTTTTCTTCTCTCTTTGGGCTGATTGAATGTCACTTTTTGTATATCTCTCTCTCTCTCTAGAAACATTTCCTCTTCCTTCTCTCTACATTTCCTACCAAAAACCTCACAAGATCTTTGATTTTTCCAAATCCATTAGGATTTAGATCCAAGTTCTTCATCAAAGTTGGTTATCTAGGCGAGGGCCACGTTGTGTGCAGTGGAGATCGAATTTCATCGTCATTGATTTTAGGATTTTTAACTCGTTTCTTCTTCAAACTTGAGGTCGGGATTTCCTTTGAGTTATATATATGTTTTTACAAGATCTAGATGATTTTCGAAATCATCCTTTGATTAGCTTTGAGAAATTGATTGTTGATTACAAGAAGATAAGTGATTTTGAAAAAGGGTTTATTTTCTTTTCCTTTTAAAATAGAAATTGAGCATTTTGAACCATATTGATTGAAGAAAGATGATTTTGGGGAGATTCTTCTAAATATTTTGGAGATAAATGGTTTTGGTGAGAAAACCTAGAAATTGGGTCTTTTTGAAAGATAATGAAAATCCTTGGAAGATATTGTCATATTTATTTTGTGTATTAAATTAAATGGATGTCCTGAAAATTGTTTATTTATATATAAATGACGAATTTTGTGAACAAAATGAGAAATGTTGTTTATTTTGAAAATTGTTGAGATTGCTCGAAATGTAGGAATTACGTTATTCTCTTGAATGAATTGGATATAAAAGTATATATATATATATATTCATCTTGTGGAATTGTGTTGAAAAGAGGATTGAGAATTTAGATCAGAATGGTATATTGTGTGGAACAATTGAATATGGAAGTAATGTTGCATTGCATTATTAAGCATACATTGGCATTTCAATTCATTGGACTATGTTAAGCTTTGGAAATTTGCATTGAGAAAAGAATGTTGGGAAATGGGTTTTCATGAAATGTTTTGGGGTAAATACGGTGGTAAGTCTTGATAGGTGGTGTAGATGAAATTGTTTAAGTTGGCTTGAGTATCCTAGGTGAAAGACTAGAAAGTTGCGCGGATAGGTGTCGAGCCTTCCAGTTAATACCGATAAAAATAACAATTGGTAGTACTCGTATAGTCTACTTGCAGACACCGACCTAGGGATTACCAGAGTTGTATTTACCGTCCTTTGAATTAAATTGATAAATCTTGAACAGTTGAAGTTGCATAACATCATTGAGCATGATGATTTTCAAAAGATGAAGATGTGTTTTATTTTCAAGAAGGTATGGCATGGCATGTGCAGTCATCTCTTGAGACTTGTATAAAATGTATATACTTTGTGAAGGATTTCCTACTGGGCTTTATGCTCACCCTACAGGATTTTTGTGCAGGAAAAGACGTGGTAAATCCGCCTAACTAAGGGCGTGGAAATGTGTGTGCTGAGAGCATAAGGTTCTCATTTGCTGTGATTCTATTTGTAAGCCAAGGGCTTTGTATGTGTGGGTTTGAATAACCGTTTTTGTGTAACCGGGCTTAAGCCTTGGAAACTTGTAACCCTTAGGGGTATTTATTTGTTTCTTTACTTGATGTCGGATTAAAGTATTATTGCATGAGAAAACTATTTACATTATGGAATGCAAATGCAGGATTGTATAATTGGTTTTTCCTTTAAAGGGGGCATGATTATTGCATTATTATTTGGGTTAGAAATTTGGGGCATTACAATACTTTTCTCAAATGTAATACTCCGATATAACACTCTAAAAAAAGGATGTGGGATTCTTCAAATTATTCCAAAAAAGATGTGGGATTTTTCAAACCATTCCAAAAGGAGTATTAAAATTCCTAGTAAGTTTTAGGAAAATGTATAATTTCAACCTGTAAGTGTTACGTTTGGAAAAAGTACACTGAAGAGTCTTTTAGTGTTATTTTGTGTGTTACATTCGAGTGTTTTATATTGAAGTGTTACGTTTGGGATTATATTGATTAGAGTGTTACGTTTAGAAAAGGTACACCAATGAGTTGTTTTGTGTGTTACATTAGAGTGTTACATTTGGAAAAAGTATACTACGATATTTTTTTAGAGTGTTACGTTATTACGTTTAGGAGGAGTACACTAAAGAGTTTTTTAGTGTATTACATTAGAGTGTTACGCTATTAGAATTTTACATTGGAGTGTTACGTTATTGTTCGTAATGTGGAATTTATTCTAAAAGGAGAAACAATCCAAAACATCTGTAGTGCGGATTGCCCAAATGTGTAATTTCATATTTGGAGAAACTTAATTTTATCAACAGGTAAGTGACTACCCTTTTGTGTAATTTCTACTTTGATGGGACCTATGGATTCATAAGAAAAAAAGAAGCACTAAACAATTCACAAGATCACATTTTAGGATTTATTGGTATTTCACCCTTTTCTTTAAACTTATAGAAAATATTATGAAATTTATTAATAAAATCAAGCTAGTGACATTGAGGAAAGACTTGCACGCTATGTTTTCTAATACTCAAAGATTTATGACAAAAATTCCAAGTAATTTAAGTAATTATTTGCTAAATAGTTGTTTACTTGAAATTATGCTTTTTATAAACAATAGATTAAGCGTCATTTTTAAAAAATAAATCTTGTAATCAAGATCACAAAAGACTTACCAAATAGTTTTAGTGGAGGGTTAATTATTAAGGTAGAACAAGTAGTTAAGAATTTTTTTAACAATTTGACGAGTAAAGGTTAAATAAAAAGTTAAATTGAGAGTAAAAACGTAACTTTTGTGATGAGCTTGGAATCCTCCCAAATTTTGTATCTTCCTTGTGGATTTAAAATGTTTTTCGTCTACTGGAACAATATATAACCTTATGTAATATCTTTCGCTGTGAACACAATACATTTGCACTTTGTTCCTTTACTTTAAATTGTAACAAGCAAATTCTTAAACTTTAAGTTAAGCTTCAACGTTACTCTTCCATCCATCCACTGGTATTAATAAATTTGATAAAAAATTTGTAACGCCCCGAAATAATTCAACATGAAATACCCACATAATTAACATTCACTAAATCATGACGATAAACCTCCAAACCTTACACAGTTAATATGAGAGTTTATGCAAAAGTTTCACATGCAGATATACATTCAATGATCAAAATACATATGAATCTATAGCATGTGAAGCACCTAATCTCAAAACAACAAAATGCCCTTGAGAGCTTACATCTTTCAAGGCAATAGCCCGGTTACACAAAATAGTCACTTGGACCCATACATATTTAGCCCTTGGCTTTACAAAATTCACAACAAAAATAAGAGAGCTATTTACTCTTCACAAAAAGATATCCACGCCCTCAGTTCAATGAGATCACCACATCTTTACCTGCACCAAATCCCATAGGGGTGAGCATAAAGCCTAGTAGAGAATTCTCACTAAGTATATACAGTTGTGCGATTCTCAATGAAATATAAATGTTCATGCTATGCCATGCTCTCTTAAAGAAAATTCCATTTTGTGCTCTTTTTAAAATTTCCATTTCAATAAAAGTTAGCAATTTCAACACATTTCAAACAAACTTCCAATTTTAATCAATAGGGGCGGTAAATACGACACTGGTAATCCCTAGGCTGGTGTCTTCAAGCAGACTCTACTAGCACTACCAAACTGTCATTTTTACCGGTATTAACCGGAAGGCTCGACACCTATCTGCGCGGTTTTCTGGTCTTTTACCATGGACACTCAAACCAACTTATCAAGTTTAACTACACCCCCTATCTGGACTTACCAACGTATTTACCCCATTACCCATTTCCATGGTTCTTATCACAATACTCTTCTCCTTTATGGAGTAAACATTTTCAATCAAATTCACAATGCATAATAAATAAAATGAATGAGTATGCAATGTAACAAATTTCCATATCTCATAACATTTCATCCATTTTCAAAATGTCTCAACAACAATAAACAAATATATTTCTCATCTCCTCCCTTCAAAGCTAGTTCGCAAATAACCATGTGCCTTCAATACACAACAACAATTTCCCAATCATATACAATTCTAATCGGTTTAATCCCTTCAAGGCCATATGTGATGTGTTTCATACATTAATCTCCACATTCATAACTCTCACAACAACATATATATATATATATATATATCATCATGTATTAACAATAATTTTTTTTTATGTCAATTTCTCCATTTAAGTATATATACACACATTCAAAAGATAGGCATTTTCCAAATTCACCCTGAAGCCTACACTCATCCACTCCTTTTAAATCACAAGATGCATTAGAACACCTTAGACATTTCCATACGTTCCAAGATCCCCAATTTCTAGGGTTTTCATCAAAGACCCAACACATCTCTCATTGTTATGGTGAAGTTCATCAAATCATCATTTGTAGATAATAAATAAAAGTCCTCAAAATCAATAGAGAAACTTTAACCCTCTTTTGATAAATCTCATCTTTCATGAACCAAAAACTAAAATCTCATAACAAATGCAAGAGAAACATAAAATATCATGTGTGGCTCATATTTTTCAAGTCCTACTTTGGTCCCTACACATGAAATCGTGACAATTAACTCCCTGTACTTTTACTCAAATCTTAGTTTGGTCCCTACACAAGTGTCAATGTCCTTCTTTTGTTATTTCATTTTCAAATTTTTAACAAAATCCAGTCTTGTGACAAAAATATGACTATGAATATTTCCCACCAATACAGTTTTCCTTAAGCAAAAAGCACATGAGTATTACATAATACAATATATATATATATATATATATGTTCGTATGACAAAGAAAATGCAAGAAAATAGAGCTTTTGAAATAATAAAATGTGACAAAGAAATTAAAGAGAAAGAAAGATGAATAGATAGAAGACTGTGTTACTATGAAAAACAGAGTTTCGTGATTCTAGTTTATGCAAAATCCTAATTCTTCTTAATTGTTTACAATCTATGGTTTGTTTTAGCCTAATACAGTAATATTTTGATGTAAATTTTGGGATAAAGTATGTATTGATAGAAAAATGTACATGATTTTTCTTTCTTACTCTCCTGTCGTCATCATATTCCTATCACATGATTAGATTATGTTAAAAATTTGGACAATTGAGTAACAAAAAAGGGAAATTGACACTTGTATAGAGATTAAAGTGAGATTTGACCAAAAGTCACAGGAGGGTTGACTGTCACAATTTCATGTATTTGACCAAAAGTTACAGGAGGGTTGACTGTCACAATTTCATGTATAAGAACCAAGTGGGATTTAACAAAAAGTGTAGGGAGTTGACTATCATGATTTCATGCATAAGGACCAAAGTGAGATTTAGTACAAAGTACAGGGATGTAAAGTGTAATTTACCCAAAAAGACCAAAAAAATGTAATATGTAATTTCAATTCATCCCCTACAATATAAAAATTAAATTTAAATTACACATTTAGATGCATAATTTTATTATCATTAAAGATTTTGGTTAAAATTAAAGAAGCCTTGGTTAAAATTCCTCATCAATATTGAAATGACTTTCTATACAAAATCTAAGCATGTGGGGTTGATTTTTTAAATACTGAAAGACATATGTCACTAAAATTCTAATTTTTTATGCTTTTAATTAAATTCCAAATTTCTTTTTCCATATAATTTGATTTCCTTTACAAAAATCCCTCTAAAACTTTTCAACCATCCATTTTTTTACACATAAAAAGACTTGTAATTAGGGTCACTTAAGATTCTTATTTGGCCCAATCAAAAAAATATAATAATAATAATAATAATAATAATAATAATAGTGTTGTTTGGTACAATTTATAGTAAATTAAAAGTTGATAATCTAAAAATAAAAGTCAAAAATACCCTATCGCCTAGTTTTTTGAAATCTACTTTTATCAACTTATTTAAATTATTTCTACCTAATAAAAAAGTAAAAGTCGTACGAGAAGTTATACCAAATAGTGTGGCGTAGACTGCTAGAATACAAAAAAAATATAAACAGCTCAGATACACCAAGGATCCTCTAGAGTTTTTTTTTCCTAAAGTTTCCTAAAGTGGTGTGTTGTATGGGTGAGATTTAATGCTAAAAAATTGATGTGATTTGTCATTAAATCTCAACCATACAACACACCACTCTAGGAAACTTTAGGGGAAAAAAAACTCTAGAGGATCCTTGCTCACTCAGATAGGCGGCACCAAATAGGCAAAAAAGAAATTTACCCAAAGCATCTTCAGCCAAAAAAAAAAAAAAAAAAAAAAAAAAAAAAAAAAAAAAAAAAAAAAAAAAAAAAAAAAAAAACAAAAAACAAAAAACAAACAAACAAACAGCAGCAGTAGTAGCAATAATAAAAACCAAAATAAAACATTTACCAAACCTCATCAATTTATAACCATTCAAAGCTTATAATCCAGTTTAACAAAAGTGTAATAAATGTTATATTTAATTTTAGGATAAATTATCAATAGGTTCTAATAGTTAAATTTAATTCCCATCAAGTCCTAATAAAATCATTGCTAAAAGTAATTTTTTGTGACGATTTTTTGCATGTCGCTAAAATTGACAATTAATAACTTTTTTTTATCACAGTTTTTTATAAATTGTTGCTAAAACTTGCAATTAGTGGCATTTTTCTGTGATGAATTTTTCAAATTGTCGCTAAAAGTTGAAAATTAGTGACATTTTTTTTGTGACGATTTTTTTTAACTTTTGTTAAAACTTATAATTAGTGACATTTTTTGTGACAAAATTTTCAAACTGTCACTGAAAATTAACAATTACTGACTTTTTTTAATAATATTTTATGAAAAACGTCATTAATTATCACAGGACATATTGGACAATAAATCCACATATTACAACCTGCACGTCAGTTCCCCAAATTAATTTTACTGAAAAATCAAACTTATAAAAAAACATAACGGTAAATTATATTAATAGTACTTGTATTTTGATCCTTACGTTATTTTGGTTCCTATAATTTCAATTAAGTAGATTTTCATTATGAATTTATGATTGTGTCTCAATTTAGTCCAATGGAATACAATTGTTAGCATTTTTTAATAAAAAAATGAGCACATAAGTGGCATGTGTCATGAATTTAAAGGGAAAATTATAAATCTACTCAATTCAATGAGTTAACCTCAATCAATTCGGTGGTAATTTTTTTTTTATATCAAAAGTGTGATGACTGGGTACGTAACCCGCCTTACTTTTCTTTTGTGCATGTTGGGGTTCATTGTGTTAGAGTGTCGGGGTCTAACTTAAGGCCTTGTCAACTGTTGGGTTCATCACTTTTGAAATCTCTTTCTCTAAATTTTCGTCCCTATTAATTTCAATTTTGAGTTTCACTTTGTGATGACCGGGTATGTTATTCGTCTCGTTTCTCTTTGTTTAACCTTGGGGTTGGGTTGAACAAATTTCTTGGCTGGAGGGCAGAGCACGTGCGTGAGGTGAGGCTGCACGTGCGGGAGACATGGGGGACCTGGGTTGGCTTCTGCATAAAAGACAGGTGCGGAAGGAGTTGCGGGGGAGACGTCACACATGAGGGGATGAGTGTCGCACGTGCAGGAGGCACGCTTCGCACGTGCGGGAGCCGCTGATGTCTGAATCTCTACTTTTTCTTCCCTTCTTGGGTTGTGTGTATATCATTTTTTGTGTATCACTCTCTCTCTCAAAACCCTTTTCTCCTCTTTCTCTCTACATTTCCTACACCAAAAGAGATCAAATCCTTGATTTCCTTAGATCCATTGGATTTTTGACCCAAGTTTCTTCATCAAAGTTGGAGAGCTAACCGAGGGCTTCATCTTGTGCGGTAGAGATTTGATTTCAACACTGTCAAATTTAGGAGTTTCTCATCTCGTCTTCTCCAAAACTTGAGGTAGGAATTTTCTTAGAGTTATATATACATTTTGCAAGATTATATTGATTTGGAACAAATTTTGGGAGAATGGAAACTTGCTTTTTAACTCATAAGTTGAATGTGTTTTTTTCTTTTAAAAATGTGGATTTTCCAAATGTCTCATAAGAAATCTTGAGATGTTGAGTTATGTTGTTGTAGTTGGAAAGTATTTTCTTGAAATAATGGAATTTTTTTTATGAGAAGAAAACCTCATTTATGAAAACCCTAGAAAACTTGAGATTTTCTTTAGAGAAATGTGGTGATGTTATGATATTGATAGATGTTGAAATGAGAAATTTCATAATGTAAGAGGGTTGTTGATTGGGAGTTGTTTTTAAAAGGAAATGTGGCATAACCATGAAATGATTAATTTGTTGAGGTTATATGAGTGCGGAAATATTATTGCTCTTAATGGGTTTAGATGGATATGTGGTGTTCTTGTGAATTGCATTGAAAAGGGAAATGGAAATTATGATATCGAATGGAACTAATGTGTGGAAATTTTGTAAATGAGAGGATGTTGCATTGCAAGGTTAATTGTTACATTGCATGGATAATTGTTACATTGGCATTTCAATACGTTTGCTTATTACAAATATTGAATTGGGGTTTGAAAACTTGTATTGATAAGAAAATGTTTTGAAATAAGATTGATTGAAGTATTTTGGGGTAAATACGTTGGTAAGTCTGGATGGGAGGTGTAGATGAAATTGATTAAGTTGGCTTGAGTGTCCAGGGTAAAAGACCGAAAACACGAGCGGAGAAGGTACCACATGCCTTCCAGTTAGCTACCAGTAAAGTGGGGATTTGGTAGTGCTAGTTATGCCTACTTGCAGACACCAACCTAGGGATTACCTGAGTCATATTTACCGCCCCTTGAACTAAATTAATAATTTTTGAATTGTCAAGATTTCAAGTTGTCATTGAGCATGATGGTTTTCAAAAGTCATAAATGTGATTCTTTTTCAAAAGCATGGCATGACATATGCATTTCATTTGAGGAAACTTGTATAAAATGTATATACTTTGTTAAGAATTTTCTACAGGGCTTTATGCTCACCCTATGGGATTTTGGTGCAGGAAAAGACGTGGTGATTCCGTCAAGTTAGGGCGTGGATGTATGTGTTGGGAGCATAAGGCTCTTATTTTTGTTGTGGTATAATTTGCTAGCCTAGGGCTATAACTGTATAGGTTCGAGAGACCATTTGGTGTAACCGGGCTTAAGCCTTGGAATTTGTAAGCCCTTGAAGGCATTTATTTATTTTTGGATTTAATGTTCTACATGCTATAGATTCATGTACTTGAGATCATTGAATGTATAATTCGCATATGGAATCATTTTTGTACGAACCTTAATGATCAAGTAAAGGTTGGAGTATTACTTTTTATGAGCGTTGGTTGATGTACTCATATGGTGTTATATTTTTTTTGGGGTGTTACACACTTGTTTTGGGAGGCTTGAAGTTGAGTACGGGGTTTTTTAAATTGAGTTGGAAATTTTTTGGGTTGAGGGCAGAGCTGCACGTGTAGAGGCCTTGGCCACACGTGACAAAAAGGGGCCGCACGTGCGGGAAGTAAGGCAATACGTACAAGAAACTGGGGGCCTTGCCAAGGTGCACACTACATTATATGCACCTGCGGTTAGAGGTGTGGGGCATGGGCTACACGTGCGGAGGTGAGAGCCACATGTCAGGAAGGTAAGCACCGCACGTGCGGGAATGGGCCCCGTACGTGCGGGAATTAGCAGACTCTGAAAAATCTACTTTTCTTCTTTTCTTGGGTTACGTGTATATCATTTTATACATCTCTCTCTCTGTCTCTCTCTAAAAACCTATTCTCCTCATTCTCTCTACATTTCCTATATCAAACCTCACTAGATCTTTGATTTCTCCAAATCCATAAACACTTTGACCCTAGTTCCTTGATTAAAGTTAAAAAACTCTCCGAGGGCTACATTGTGTGCGGTGGAGATTGGGTTTTGGCACCATTGGATTCTGGCTTTCATCTTTTTTCTTCTCCAAAACTTAAGGTAGGGAGTTTCTTTGAGTCATATATATTTTTGCAAATTGTTTTGTTGATTGGAACTCCTTTTTATTGTTTTGAACTTAGTTTTTGACTCATGAGTTGAGGAAATTTTTTAAATGTGGGTTTCCATAATGTCTCTTTTGTTTTACAAATTTCTTGAGATTGTGATTTATATTGTAGAGAAATGTGGGTTAAGTTAAATTCTTTCAAAATGAGGAGACAAATCTACTGTATGAAAACCCTAGAATTTGGGAGTCTTGGAAAATGAGGTGAGGTTATGAAATTGATTTTTGATTTCTATTGTGATTTTGTTGAATGAAAGGAATCCCATGAAAAATGAGAAATAGTGGGTTTTTTGAAGTTGTTGTTCAAAATGTGATTAGAGTCATGAAATGACTAGTTTGTTGGGAATATATGAAAAGTGAAAGTGTTTCCACTCTTGAAATGATGTAAATTATTATATGCTTATGTTGCGAAATTGCATTAAAAAGGGAACGGAAATTGTGAATTGAAATGGAAGAAATGTGTAGAAGTGTTACAAGTGGAAGACCACTATAATTGCTTTGATATTTATTGCATTGGTATTTTAATTGATGTGATTGTTAAAAGTATTTTGAGTTCAAAATTTGAAAACATTTGCATTGAGAAAGAAATGTTGTAAAATAAGATATTATTAAAATGTTTTGGGGTAAATACGTTGGTAAGTTCGGATAGGGGGTGTAGATGAAATTGATTATAGCGATCCCGGGTTTACCCTTGTTGTACAGTGATTCGGACATGTGTCCGTGGATGTTGGTATTTGTTTATTATCTAGTTTGCATCCTCTTTACTTTGTATATTGAGTTATAGGATGTGTTGGGCAGGTTTGTTTCAGGTTGGTTGTGTTTGGGAGCCTAGTGTTGCTGCCCAGATTTTTGGACCTTCGCTCGAGCGAGGAGTTGGTCGCTCGAGCGAGAGTGAGGTTAAATGTTTATCGTTTTAAGAAAAATGGGTGAATCTGGGGAAACATGTATTATCTCGTTGAAATAAGTTGGCCTGTGTGTCCACGGTGAAAGTCCTAAAAACCGCGCGTATACATAGGAGCTAATCCCGCAGACAAAATATTCGTAAAATGACAATAGTAGTGCTTGCATAGCCTACGTTTACATGTGTGCAAGTTCATGGTTTCCCACAGACAAAATTTTAGTGAAAGGTTGCATTGGTTTTGAGAATCCTAGAGTATGATTCACTGTCTTATTTTCTATTGTGAAGAAAATGATTTATGAATTATGATATCAACATGGCATTACATAGTTTTGGAAAGAGATATAAAATGTTTTGGCACAAGCATTGCATATGCATTCACCTTATATCTTTGTTAAGATTCATATATTATGTTGGATTATTTCTACTAGGTTTTCGCTCACCCCATCTGGGAAAAATATTTTCAGGTGTTAATGATATATCTCCGTCAAGGCAATAGCTTAGGAGGATATGGAGCAAGAGCTTCATTTTTGTTTAATTATTATATATGTTTTGTACAAGCTAAGGGCCTTTATTTTTATTGGATTTAAATCCACTTTTGTTGTAACCAAGCATTGTCTTGGAAAGTTGTAAGCCTTTAAGGCATTTATTATCTGTTTTACTTTCATGTCATATCTCTTGTTGTAACACATCCTACAGATTCATGTTTAGAGCTTGTGAATGTGTAAATGCATGTGTTATCTTTTGTATAATTGAAATCATATATGAATGGAAAGGATACTCATTTTGGAAACGCACTATCTCATTTGGTCATACGTCATGAGCTATTGTTATATTTTCGAGGCGTTAGAAAAGGTGACATGGGATCTCTCTGCCTGAGACCTTTTTCGAGAATGAACTCAGGCGTTGGAGACTCATTAACCAGAGCTAAAATTCTAGACGAACTTAAACACTCTTGAATCCATTTTCTCCATTTTGCTCCAAAACGAAACCTACTCATCATAGACAGCAGGCAATCCTCTTTTACAGAATCATAGGTTTTTTCAAAGTCTAACTTGAAGATCAGACCCATCTACCCATTCCTCATCCAGCAATTGATCACTTCATTGGCTATTAAGACCTCATCCAAAATGTTCCTCTCCCCAAGAAAAGCGGATTGTGCCTCCCCAATAACTCCAATTGTTAGTTGACTAAACAATTAATTAACATAAAAAATTATTTATTTTGGGATTAAAAAATTTTAAAACATAAAATATAATTTTTATTATCTTGAGAAAATTTTATATTTTCAAACTCGGTTGCTAGTGTGTTGATAGTCTTTTTGCTTTTGATGTATTACATGTAACTTCAAGCCAAGGGCTTAATGTGTAAACGAGTTAGTACTCTTTTGTTGTAACCAAGTGTTAACTTGGAAAGCTGTAAGCCCGTAGGGCATTTTGTTTTGATGTTAACATGTAATACTTATGTAATGGAACTCAAATGAATAAAAGAATGTGGTTAGTTTATATGTAAATGCATGTCTTATCTGATGGGTTTAATGTTGTTATTTCGAGGGCGTTACATTGATTAAGTTGGCCTGAGTGTCCAGGGTGAAAGACCGAGAACACGCGCGGAGTAGGTGCCTCGTGCCTTCCGGTTAGCTACCAATAAAGTGGGGATTTGGTAGTGTTAGCTATGCCTACTTGCAGACACCAACCTAGGGATTACTTGAGTCGTATTTACCGCCCCGTGAATTTGATGTAAAATTATGAAATTGTTAAAATTTCAATATCATTTTGTGCATATGAATTGTGAAAGAATATAGATGAAATTTTCTTTAAAAAGGGGCATAGCATGGCATGTGCATTTCATTTCATGAGAATTGTACAAAATGTATGTACTTTGTTAAGAATTTTTTACTAGGCTTTATGCTCACCCTATGAGGTCTTGGTGCAGGAAAAGACGTGGTGAATCCGCCAAACTAGGGCATGGATGTATGTATTGAGAGTACAAGGCTCTATTTTGTATGACTTTATTTTTGTAAGCCGAGGGCTATAAATGTATGAGTTTGAGAAACCATCTTGTGTGTAATCGGGCTTAAGCCTTGGAACTTGTAAGGCCTTGAGGACATTTATTTATTTTTGACTGAATGTTCTAAATGCTATAGATTCATGTGCTAGAATTCATTGAATGTATAACCATATGTGGAATTATATTGTATAAACACTGTGATCATGTAATGAAAAGTGTTGGGGATTATTCTAGTATCTCATAAAGAGCCATGGTTATTGTTCTATCCATTGCATGAATTTTTGGGGTGTTACAACTTGGTATCAGAGCGTACTGAGTTTGAATACTTGGGGCTCCTGGAAAGTGGTTGTTTTACCACTATGGGTTCATTTCTCATGACTAGGAGATGTTTTGTATTTTGTGACTATGTGATAACATGTTTATATGACTAGATGGGTATGGGATCAGACTTTTGGGATGTTATTTGTGCCTATTAAATTCCTTGAGGTCTTATTAGAAGGGTACTTGATCAATACTCGTTCTATTAAGAATTCTTGGTATTTCGTCGGAAAAATTTCATCATAAAAGAATAATCCGTATGTGCTTATTGTAGACCTCCCGAACTTGCTTTGCGTGCCCTCCTTTTGGAGAGGGCGCGAATTGGGTTCTAGCTACTATAGTTCAGACTCCCGTCACGGTTCTGAATCTACTCTTACAAAGTGTAATGTAAGACTGATAAATCACCAAAGAGTCCAAATTTAGCAAATCGTTTTGGAAAATCGATTCTAATCAAAAAGCGCCAAACATGGACTGCTTTGCCAGATTTCAGAGTCGCCACCTAAATATTTTGTTTTGGGGTAATTTAGGAAACCCTGACTCGTGCCTAAGGCCACGTGTCCATCATCACCAAAGTTGCCTCGGCTCGGGAACTTGGGTACGAGAGGGGAAGGTCCTGAAATGAGCACCCACGCTTGCCCGATCAAAAGATCGGCCTCTACTAAACATGATATGTTGTTTTTGAAAACACATGTGTTCTTATTCCAGTTTGTTAGCTAACTTACTATGTGATACGCACAACACACAAGTATAGACTAAATCACTCGATTTGGAACAAAACATCTCATGTTTGTTTGTGAAAATGGTTTGAAAGTGCTACTTGCAAGTAGGCTAAAGCACGGATTTGCCACCCTCAAGTGGGCTTAGAAAACATGATTTTGCCACTCCGCAAAGTGGGCTTAAAATGCACATTTTGATGAATTGCTCCAATTCAAGCAATAAAGCCTTTATCCACAGGCATTCATATAGTTAATCATTTAAGCACATAGCCTCATGGCAAGCATGCTATCATGGCAACACTTACACTCATGCAAGGATGCTAAAGCATAAACACTTACAGTGTACTTCGAGCCAAAACAGAAACTAATTAGAAATCAATGCATGATCCTAATTATACAAGATGCCTAATGCAACATATGCAAAATGCAACTAAAATAGGCTCGGTTAGCTAAGATGGCATATGAATGCAACGCTTGATAACGTGCTTTGAAACACGTATTCAAGTAAGTGTATTGGAGTACAATGCAGTTTGAATGATGCGCCGAACCCGGTGTATGCAAGACAAATGAATGATGCACGCATGCAAGCATAAGGTATGCTAATCGAAAATATGCCCTAATCTAACCATTGAAAGCGGATAAATAAAAGGGAGAAAGACGTGGAGTTAGAAGACATTCACACACACACGCACACTTATTACAACATTTGCCCTTTCGACGGAGGGTCTGAATGAATACGCTAATCTAATCTAAGCTAACCAATCTAATTAAGCTAACTAGATTAATTATTACAAACCCATAAAGAAATAGCTAAACTAAGTTACTTAATTATTACAACACCTAATTAATTAGCAAATTAATTAAATTACAAAACCAAATGCTAACTAACAAGTAAAGCACTAAATTAAACTACTTTAGCTTTGTTTGAAGATGTTGAACATGCGTGCTCGCATTCGGTTTCTCGCCCTGAAAAGCTCTCCGATTTGCTCTCTTGAGGCTCTGTTTGCAATGTGTCTTCAAGAACTAGCTGCTAAAACTTACCAAACTAAAGATGAGAAGTGCACTAGTGGCCTGCCGGCCATGAGGAGCTGCTGCCGGCCACCTGCCGGCCAAGGATGGACCATTGCTGGCCAACAATGCAAGGGTGCCGGCCAACAATGCAAGGGTGCTGGCCACTGGTGTGCTGTGACACCAAACTGCAACTGAGCACAAGATAGAGGAAATAAAGGGTCTCCCAAGGATATGTATGTACTATACCACTCCTTATCATCTCAAAACATCAAGGGAGGGGTACCATTGGATTCAAAACCATCAATCAAGCATTTGGAATGCATGATGGCCAAGGATCCAACTTGTACAAATTCAATGAATGCAACAACAAACAAGACACTAGGACCACTACCTTATCAAGGGTGATCAAAGGCAATAGAGACCAAGGAAGATTGGCTCACTTTCATCAATTTGAGTATAAAGTGGACCAATCAACCTTGTGTTCAACATAACGTCCGGTTGAACACAATGCAATGCAGATATCATGCTATGCAAACAACATGCTATCTTTTAATGCTAAAGTGGCATGCATAAGACTCTATCATGTAAGCAATGCATGCAAGACATATTTAGAGACCTAAGCAGTGAAACAAGTGAAGGAAACAACACTAGAAGCATGCCATACAAGGCTCAAACAACCAAATCAGCTATGAATAGAGCTTAATCATGCCAAAACAATGGCCTAAACATGCTGGAAATGAAGCTCAAAATGCTAGAGGAACATGCACACATGTTGGTCTATAAGCAAGGCATAATACACAACTCTCAAAAGCTATGAAGAGGTGAAATATATGAGAGTGTGACTACACTATATGCACTAAAATTACATGCTAAATGGTGCCATACCATGCAAACATCACATACATAACATGTTAAAGGCCTCAAAACTCAAAGCTAGTCAAGGCCCTTTACACTACAACCATACTAAGAAATGCTCAAATGACCTTGGCCATTCAAACAGACCTAAGGCACGTCAAAATAGTAGCAAAAACATGCTAGACTTGTAGCATAGATGGCAAGAAAGATATGCTCATGTATTGGCTTACAAACAAGGCATGAGGCTCAACTTCTCAAAAGCATTGAAAGAGTGATAAACATGAGAGTATGACAGTTTATGCTCTGAAATTACATATCAAATGATGCCATATCACAAAAACATCACAAATAATGCATGCTAGGGGTCTCAAAACACAAGACTAGCAAAGCCAATTACATTATAGCCCTACAAGGCAAGCCATACATGACTAAGACCACTTGGAATAGAGTTTAAGCATGCTAAAACAAGGCTAAAGGTATGCTGAAATAGAGCCAAAACAAGCTAGAACAATAGGCCAAAATGCTAAGCATGCAAGGCTAACAAGTAGGATTACACTACAAGTGCAAGAAGCATGCAAGAGGTGACCAAACCAGCTAAAAACAGAGTTATGGTAGGTCCAAAAAGTCACACAAATATGCTTGAACTCAGCTTAAAAGAAGGAGAAATGCATGCGCATTTGGTAGGCCAACAAGACATGTAAACAAGCAAGCAAGACAAGAAGAGAGGGGACCACCCCCTCCTATTTGGGACCTCAAAACAAGGTTTTCATCACTGAAAATTTTCTGGATTTCAGTGTTTAAAAGGACAAGAAAAGTTGTTTTGAAAGGCCTTGAAAGATGGCACAAAAGGGGACCACCCTCAAACTCAAAGAGACTAGAAGGGTGGACCACCCTCAAACTCAAAAGGGGCTCAAACCACCATTTTTAGGACTGAAAAACAAAGTTTTCTTCAGTTCAAAACCAAGCCAAAAACAGTATGCAAAGGTAGTAAAAACAAGTATGAAAATAAGCTTAAAAGAGGGAGATGCTCACCCTTGAAGCATAGCACAAGAACAACCACTTTTCTTGAGCCATAACCACCTTTTGGAGCTCAAACAAAGTCCCAAGCTATCTCAACCCAAAGATGATCCACTCTTGTTAAGGGTTGATAGGTTGAAGATGGTTGTATGCAAGCCTTCAAGCACAAAATCTTTAGAGAGTGAAATCTAGAGAGGGGAATTAGAGAGAGAGTCTCCCAAACCTTTTGCCAAATTGTTCTCAAATGTTCTAACCCTTGAGTATGAGATATTTTGCTTCAATATATAGCAAAATACAAGCTTTTGGTCGAAAATATCTCAAGAGAGACAGCTGTGCCAGCTGGAACAAAATATCTGCCCAAAAACTACTTTTTGCCATCAATGGTCAGCACATGACCATTGATGGCCGAAACTTGACCATTGTTGGCCGGCATGGGACACCATTGGATGGCAGGGGGTGGCCTAGGCCATTCATGGCCGACACATGGCCAAAAAATCCCATTTAGGGCCCACATCCTCCACCTCTGGTTGGACAGAAAAATCTATTTTTTGAGCCCGACTTCAACCGGACAAAACTCCTTCATCTTGACTCCTTTTTAGGTCATTCTTGAGCCTAAATTCAATCCCTTGAAGTATTCTTTCCAATGGTGGTAGCCACACATCAAAATTCCAACTGTGAAAAAAGTTATGCTCCTTTGAGTGAAGATTGCTCATTTTCGATCCTACCCAGATGCATGCCAAACTTCTCCTCAGCTAGTTTTCTTCTCTCCTTTCCCATTTTCTTCAACTCCAAACCCCTAAATAAGGTGTTTTGAAAGATTTTTCAGAGATTTAACCTCTCTTTCTTTCATTTCCACCTTGCCCTTTCTCGGTTTACCGAAAAGCGCAACATTTAACAAAATGCGAGCGTCGGAACATCGTAGGAACTCTTTTTCAAAAATGTTTTGAAAGAGAGGGTTTTAAGGTATAAAATCTTTTTTTTCAAAATGGTTTTGGTCCAAAATAGGGTGTGAAGTTGGGATTTGACTCTCATTGTCGAAGAAATCGAACCCTTGCACTGCACAACTTTCACCACCAAGTAAACCATCAATAGCGCCCAAGTCTTAAGGGCGGTCAAAAATGGGGTGTCTACACTTATGTGACTACATGCTTATGTGGGTTGAAATTAAATTATTTGTATGGTAGAGAAATATATGGAATTGTCGTGGTCAAATGTGTGAGACAAGTTGCGAGCACATGTGAGTTCGTGTGCTAAATTATTTCTCTTGCCCCTTATTAGGATGTCGGGAAGAGGTCAAAATTGTGGTGGTAGAGGTGGTAGGCATGGTAGGCATGGTAGGCATGGTAGGCTATGCCAAGGTGTGCACGAAGCACCAGTCCATGAGGTTCCAGTGCAAGAGGAAGGGTTTGGCCAAGCTAATACAGCTTGGCTAGTGGACCAAGCTAACTTGGCCAAGCAAGCGGGGCAAGCGGGAATTTCGAAGCAAGCGGGTCAAACTGTAATGGGGGCCTGCAGACACCCCATTTTTAACTGACCTTAAGAGTTAGACATCATCATTTGTGCACTCGATGATCGTGCATGCTTGTGCTCATTTTGAGTGCCTAAAGTTCTCGACAGAATGCCATGTCTTTGAGCCTCTAAACCCTCCTTATTTTGTGCTTGTTTTTGGACCAAACCTTGGTGCCTCTTGCTTGGAGGAGGGAAGGGCCTTGTCAGCCACTTTTGGCCCTTGTCGGCCACTTGAAGTGGTCGGTCGGCTAGGGGAGGTGGCCGGTCGGCCACCTAAAGTGGCCGACGGCCATTTTTCTCCTTTTTCAGATATTTTCTTTGCCAGCTGTTGATCATTGAATGTCATCTCCATACACGTGTATGGAGGGATGAATGCAAGCCTTTGGCTTGCATTTCTATATAAGGGAAGGTCTCTCCCACATTTAAGGGATTACAAAATTTTGTGAGTAAAATTTCCTCTCTCTAGAATTCTCTCTCTCTCCCTATTTTGTGCTTAAAAGTGAGAATTCTCTACATATTTGCACTAAGACCCTTGACCAAACACTTTCATCTTGGAGCTGAGGTTCTTGGAGGCCTAATTTGAGGTCTTAAGCTTGGTTTTGGCTTAGAATTTTGGCTGTTTTGTTGCTGTGCTTCAAAGGTATAAGGCTTACCTCATTTAAGCTTAGTTTTAGTTACTTGTTTGGCCACCTTTGCATGCTTTTTTGAGGCTAGTTTTAACCTCTGAAATCTCTATTTTTATGGTGTAAAATGATGGTTTGAGGTTTGTTTTGGAGTAAGTGGTGGTCCACCCTTTTTGTAGCTTGTTTGCTAAAGTGTTGTGCCATTTTTCAAAGCTTTTAAAACAACATTTTTTGGCCTTTTAACCACTGAATTCCAGGGGAATTTCAGTGGTAGAAACTTGGTTTTGAGGTCCAAAATAGGAGGGGGTGGCCTCCCCTCCTTGTGTTTTGTTTGCAAGTGAAGATAGCCTAACATGTGAGCATGTTTTTCTACCCTTTTGTGATTTGATATTAGCATGTTTTAGCTACTGATTTGGCATACTTTAGCTCTGTTTTGGGCTGATTTGATCATATGACTCATGCTTTGTATAACTATAGTGCAAATGCCTTCACTAGCTTTGTGTTTTAAGGCCTCTAACATGTTTTGCATGAGTTGATTGCATGTTATAGCATCATTTAACATGTGATTTCAATGTATATAGCTCTATCACACTCTCACTTATTTCACTCTTTCATTGCTTTTGAGAGTTGTGTTTTGTGCCTTGTTTGTGGGCTAACATGCGAGCATGTTTTTCTTGCCTTTTATGCTTCAATCTCAGCATATTTTAGCCATTGTTTTGGCATGTTTAAGCTCTGTCTAGAGTTGGTTTGGTCAATTGAGCTTTGTATTGCTTGCCTCTAGTGTAGTGCTCTTCACTAGTTTAGTGCTTTTGGCTCTTAACATGTTGCACATGTGTTGCTTGAATGATTTAGTGTCTCTTTGCATGCCATTTCAGCACTAAAAAGTCTGTAACGTCCCTCATTTCTTCAATTTTTCATTTGTTTTGAGGTTGGTTAACCCTAAGGGTTGTGTTTAAGCTTCAGATAGAGCTTGTGCTCAATGGTTTTAACCATCTTTTGAGGGTTCCTCCTAACCAAAGGCATGATCTCCCACATGTCTTAAACCATCCTTTGGTATGGTTGACCCCTCTCGTATTAGAGGACAATCACTTTAGACTTAACCGGTTAAAGAATGACTTGGTAATGCTAAAATGTGTAAATAAAATTGGACAAGTAAAATATGAACAAGATAAGCATGTTGTATTGCATTGCATGTGTTTGGATCGGACGTTAATCCAAACACAAGAAATGTGGCACATTTCATACTCAAAGTGATGAAACGTGCCACGTTTGTTGGTCGCTGTCACCCTTGATCATGCATGATAGGGTGGTGGTCCTTTGAGTCTTATTTGTGCATTCATTAAGCGTGTACAAGCTTGACTCTTTCGCCATCATGCATTGAAAATGCTTGAATGGTGGCTTGAGAGCTAAGTGCCATACTCCTTTGAGCTTGAGAAATGATAAGGAGGGTGGTAGTACACATATTCCTTGAAAAATATATTGTTTTGCCTCTGTTGTTGCCAAAACAGAAGTTTGGAAAAACAGGTGGCCAACAGGCCACTTGAGGTAGCCGACCGGCCAGTTAGGGTGGCCGACAACCACCTTTTGTGGCCGACTGGCCACCAGTCAATTCTTGCACAAAAGAGTTCCTGTGTTGGAGCAGAAACAGTCTGGAAATTGATACAGTTTTCAATGATCAAGGCAAGTGTAAACAGAGACAGCCGGTGGCAAGGCAATGGATTTTCGGGAAGGACCAACCGAGCATGCATGTCTCCCTCGCCCGAAAGGCCACTTTATTGCTTTATTAGCTAGTTGTAGCTGATTAATACAAAGTGTTGTAATTAATTAGTTTTATATATTTTGTTGTATTTAATTAGCTTAGCATAGCTAGTTATTCAATTGTGTTGTAATAATTAATTAGTTAGAATAGTTAATTAGTTCGTTTTGTAATAATTAGCTTAATTAGGGTAGCTAGTTAGCCTATTTCATTCGGACCCTCCTTCGCAAGGGCGCAATGTTGTAATAAGTGCGCGTGCGTGTGTGCATGTCTTCCAACCCCACGTCTTTCTCCCTTTTATTTAACTACTTTCGATGGTTAGATTAGGGTCATGTTTCGATTACCATACCTTATGCTTGCATATTTATATCCATTCATTTGTCTTGCATGCACCGAGGCTCGGCGCATCATTCAAACTGCATTGTCAAATTCAATACTTCTTTGAATACGTGTTTCAAAGCATGTTTTCAAATTTTATCATATACCATGATTAGATAGCCAAGCCTAGTTAACTGCATTATTGCATGTGTTGCATTAGGCATTTTGCATAGTTAGGATCATGCATTGTTTCTAACTAGCTTTTGTTTTGGCTTGGAGTACTTGGTAAGCTTTTACACTTTAGCATATTACATGAGTGTGATTGCCATAATGCCATATTTATGCGTGCTTGCTATGGGGCTACTTGCTTAAATGATTAACTGCATGAACCTGTGGATGAAGGCTTTGTTGCTTGAATTTGAACAATTCAATGATTGTGAGTTTTAACCCCACTCTGCGAAGTGGCAAATCATGTTTTAAGCCCACTTGAGATGGCAAATCCGCATTTTAGCCCACTTGAGGGTGGCAATTTCAAACCATTTTTGAAAACAAACATGAGTTGTTTTGTTCCAATTCTTGCAATTTAGTCTATACTTACTTGTGTGCGTCACATAGTAAAGTTAGCTAAGAATCAGAATAAGAACACATGAGGTTTACAAAACAACATATCATGATTAGTAAAAGCCGATCTTTTGATCGGACGAGTGAGGGTGCTCATTTCAGGACCTTTCCCTCTCGTACCCAAGTTCCCGAGCTGAGGCAACTTTGGTGATGACGGACACGTGCCTTTGGCACGAGTCAGGGTTTCCTAAATTTTCCAAAAATAAAATATTTAGGTGGTGACTCTGTAATCTGGAAAAGCAGTCCAGTTTTGGCATTATTTGATTCAAAATCAACTTTCCAAAATGATTTTCCGGATTGGACTCTTTGGTGTTTATCAGTCTCACATTGCACTTTGTTAGATTAGATTCAGAACCGTGACAGGAGTCCGAACTGTAGGACCAATTCGAGCTCTCCGAAAGGGGGTGCGGAGAAAGTTGAGCTATAGTTTCTAGCGACTCTGGTGGGGATTTAGAGAAATTGATTTGAACTCATGATAGGTTGTTTTATCTACATTTGTGTGTTTCTTTGCATTGCATTTGCATTGGTGCGCCTAAGTCATAGTGTTTTCCATCTTCTATTCCTGAACGGTTTGCCGGAGGCTTGCTTGGAAAAGTGTGCCATAAGGCTGACCGGTTGTGGGCTTTGCCACTATAGGAACACAAACCTTGGATCTGGACTACCGCTGTACCGTTTGATCCTCCTTTCACTTCTCGGTGTTAGGAGCAAGAGGTATATTAGGTGGTCTTGCTGAGGCACTCTTTTTGACCAATTGACTTAGTTGCATATCGAAAGCCATAGAGACTGTTCCAAACTAGGACAGGTTGCTCACCCGAATGTAGGATTGTATGAAAATCGCATGCGTGCATAGTGAACCCCTTGTTCCTGACGAAATTAGGACAGGGAAATCCTACCCCATCATAGGGGTGTTTTGGCTCTTACTTGCTTGAAATGTGCTGTTAGGGTATGCCTCTATAGGAATGCATGTATCAGTTGCAAGTCTGGGTATCAGTTTGAGGATACTAGTTTTCAAGTAGAAATTTAGGGGTAGGAATCAGTGTTTGAGTACAGATTGTCTAGCTTATGATTTCAACTGTGTGTTGTCCTTGTCTAAGCCATGGTACTGTACTTTTGTTGATTGTTATTTCCTTTTTGCTTTATTTTTCTTTTTGGCAAGGTAGTATTTCACAATTGCTTCTGACGAGCCAGATAGCTCCCGAGCACTCTGGACCAGAGTCAGGAGGATTTACCGATTTAAGGATCTTATTGGAGGATAACTAGTGTTTGTTTCACTACCCCCGGTTACGAGACGGAGGACATTCAGACATAGATCACCGGTTCAACAGTTGCTAATTCAGCAGTCACTATCTATGTCACATGTGCGCAGTTGGGCCCATTTTTCTGCTTCCACCTTAGAAAGAGAGTATACACCAATTCTGACAGCTCAGCACCCCTCAGACAGTATGGAGGATATGATGCGTCAACTTGAACAAACTATCGAGGCCATGCAGCGGGATGCCGCTCGCCAAGCGGAAGTTACGGCTTACCAAACAGAGGTTGTAGCCCAGCAGGCTGAACTTATTGCTAGGCTTCAACAACAGCATCAACCACCACAAGCAGCAGCTTCTGCTTCACATCCACCCCCACCTAGGGTTCTAATACCCGGGGGTACAACTAATGTCCAGGAGAATATGGACATTCCAGCAGGGCCAGTCCCGCCTCAGAGTTCCAAAACACCCCCAAGGGATGTACCGTTCGAATTGGAGGTCGATCATACTGCTTTGAAAGTGAGCAAGCTTGAGAAGCTTTTAAAACGAGCTTAGGGAGTCAACTCAATCCTAGATATAGAGGACGGCTACACAGATTCGGTGGTGACATTGCCGTACAGATTTAAAATGCCACACATAGACCGCTTCGACGGTTCGGGCGATCCCATGGTCCACCTGCAATTATTTTTAGATATTCTGCGGCCAATGGGCCTGACTAGACTGCAGAAGCTATCCTTTTTTGGCCAGACCCTGTTGGGTATTGTGGCTATCTGGTATGCTAAACTGGAGGATTCTATGAAAATGAGCTGGGAAGAGATATCTGAGGCCTTTATCGCCCAATATTCTTATAACACTCAAATTGAGGTCACAACTCGTGATCTCGAGGCAACTCGGCAAGAGCTGAAGGAGGGCTTCTCTGACTTCGTCACTTGCTGGAGGGCCAAGGCCTCTATGATGACCACCAGGTCAGCTCAGAAGGACCAGATAAGGATGGTTGTTTGTAATCTGCAACTGAAGTTGCTGTAGAAGATGATTGTCTTACCCTTCCCTACATTAGCCGATCTTTATGAAGTAAGGGTACAGATAGAGGATACGATGCAACAGGGTCTGATTGACCATGAAAAGGAGCATCCCAAGAGGGCCTTTACACGCAGTTCAAATGCGGCTACGAGTAGCAAGGCAGCTGCAAGAACTTTTGACGTTGGTATGGTCACTACCGTACCAAAAACAGCCACACCCTTTATCAGCACACCTGGAGCCACCTCACAACCAGCAAAGTACCCACCCCAAGGCCAGAGGATTTTCACCCCACTCTACATGTCTCTAGCCAAAGCCTTGGGGGTCCTGATTAAAAAAGGACATCTGAAGCCCCTAGAACCGCGCCCATTGCCAAATCCCCTTCCTCCTACACATAACCTGGCCAAGTATTGCACCTTCCACCAACAGCATGGTCATGACACCGACCTATGCTTTAGACTTCATCATGAGATTCAGGATCTCATTGACAACAAAGTAGTAGCGCCTCCTAAGAAGCCAAACGTCACTACAAATCCCCTCCCACCACATAACCAACCCCCTCCACCCAGGTAAGTAAACCTTATCCAAACAATGGCCGTCCCATAGGACCCCAGCATATACATCACTCCTTCCCACCTGCCTAAGTCGGCGTTGTTCATCCCGGAAAGCACAGACTTGTGCATGATGAGCACGTCCATATCCCAACTTGAACCTGTGGTGGTGGCTGAGGTAGAAGAAGGCATGCTCGAGGGCTTCGTGAGTTTAACTGATGAAGCATACAAGCCTGCCACTATATTGTGCCAGCTGATCAGGCCAAGCCGGATGTGGAATTACCAACAAGGATGGAGGTTAATGTAGTTTGAGAGGATAGGCCGAGCCAGGGGTTGGATAATTTAGCTGAGCTTAAGGAGGATATCAGTAATCTGCAGTTCTTTAATGAACAAGATCTGTGAGATGTGCGCATCAATTGGTTTGACATGAACGGATCAACGGATAATATAAGGTGGCTCAGTGACGAGCCAGATGTTGATGAGGGGTCTCGACCAAAGCAGAAACAGTCAGAAATAGGAACGTCTACAATGACTGGAACGATCGACAACAAAAGAAAGTTGTCGGAGAGCACCGGTACTGAGAATTTTGCTCGGGAATTGGGCAGTATTTGTACAACTTATACAGAATAGGAGGCCGCGCTGAAGCGATTTGAGAATGAAAGAATTGAGAATGGCCAGAAGGCTAGAAAAGCCAAAGATCCTGCGGGGACAGAATATGTTGTGAACATGGGAACAATTACAGCAGAATCGGACAACTGCTTGTTGGTTGCCGAAGGAATGTGGCGGAAAGATGATGATTTGCGCCTTGCCCATACTGATGAGGACTAGGGATAGAATCTACTAGATGATTCATGGTATGTTAAAGAAGTGGATCACATGACTCAGAGTGGGCGGTATTTTAAGCCCCCACACCTGGACTAGCCAGAGGAGTCAAGGAAAGACAAGGAAGCAGAGAAACAGAAAGATAAACTGTTAGAGGAGGAAGCTGTACTAAAGCAGCTGAAGAAGATTTAGGCAGATATCTCCATTTGGGGATTGCTCATGGCCTCACGGGTACATAGACAAACCGTCCTATCATCACTGGACAAGGCTAAGCTTTCTATTGACACAACTTCCGAGTAGTTAATGGGACTGGTTTTCCCGGGTGGTGCTTCACCGACTTTGACCTTCACAGATAAAGAATTGCCGCCTGAGGGCTCTGAGCACAACAACCCATTATACATCTTTGTGGAATGTAAAGATAAGTGGATACCAGTTGTCTTGGTTGATACGGGGTCTGCAATTAATATGTGTTTGTCACGCACGGCCTATGCTATCTATTTGAAGCCGGTAGATTTCGCACCAATAGCCCAAGTGATTCGGGCTTATGACAATACAAGTCAGGAAGTGATGGGGACAGTTCGGATTAGAACTCAGGTTGGCCTGACGCAACAGGACATTAAGTTCCACGTCTTGGATGTTCTGGCCACCTTTAATTTACTTCTTGGACGGCCGTGGCTGCACCAAGTAAGAGCTATCTCTTCCACTCTGCATCAGATGTTGAAGTACCCCCATGGGAAGGGGGTAGCTATTGTTTTTGGGAACTTTTCCATACATCCACCGCTGGAGGTTACTACACCAGTACTAGAAATTGTATATGGCGAGGAGGATGTCTTTTTGTCTGGGTTTACCTTGGCCGAGGCCCGGGTAGTACAAGATATTCTGGCTGTTGATGAGGGACTATATGTCAGTGCTCAATTCGTCTACCTCATGAATGAGCTGTAACATGTACCCGAAATGGGATTGGGAAGGAGCGGCCGGAAGGGCGTCACTGCATTGGCCGAAGTGCCGCACAACCCTTATACCTTTGGTTTCGGTTACATGCCTACCAAAGAGGATTGGGTAAGAAAGGGAAAGGAAATGGCCAGAAGGGCCAGGGCTAAACAAACTGGGAAGCACTATGAGTTGGTGCATAGACCTATTCAAGGAACCCTGAACGGCCGCTTTGTCTAGGAAGGGGAGGATTTCCCTTTTTGTGGTTTTCCAGAGCTATGGCTAAATTTTGAGAAGCAGCGTTTGCCTGGCTTTGAGATATTTTTCAACCTACAATTACAAGGGGATGAAGTTGGAGAAGAGCAGACTGACCTACCAGCTGAGGCTGAACAGTGCAAAGACGATGAGTCTGATGGTATAGAACTCGAGATAGGAGCAGCGCTGGCTTGTCTCCTCTCGGATCCTCAAATCACACTAGAGAGCTTAGGGGGTGACTTTTTTATTTCCATGATTGGAGATCAATCGGCTGTGTACCCTTCTTCTGGCATTCTGGATGCATCTATCGCACCCTCCCTCGTTTGGCAGTTCGAGGAGGGCTTTTTGTCTAGCAGTTCTGAGTCAGGTAGTGACCCGAAATCTGATTGCACAGAGTCTATGGAGTCAGAATCAGATTCTAGTTTTTTTGAGTCAGAGTCCAATATTCCTGGGGTTGATAACCCGGATGTCGTTGTTTTGTCCAGGTTGTCTTTTTCCTTTTCTTTTAAGTCGGTTATAACCGAGGAATTGGATGAACTGGAAGTGGTGAATGAGAATGGTACCGCTGTTGCTTTCGAGTACTTTTCTGTGCCGCTTGTTTATTGCATTAATCAGGACTTTCAAAACTTTGATAAAAACGACAAGGAAGAAATTCCTCCGGTTTTGAAACATTTGATTGATTAAGAGTAGGAGAGGTTTGTAAAACCTTTGGTTGATGAAATCACTTCAATTAATGTTGGTATTGAGAAGGATCCGCGTCTGGTCTAGATCGGGTCAATGTTGTCTTCGGAGGAACGCGAGTGCTTAGCCGCTTTATTAAAAGATTTCAAAGATATTTTCGCGTGGTCCTACGAAGACATGCTTAGAATTGATCCTGAGATTGTACAGGACTGGATCCATCTTGACTTTGAGGCCTAACCCGTCAAGCAGAAGCTTCGGAGAATATGCCCAGATTGGGCTATGAAAATCAAGAAAGAGGTCACCAAGCAGATTGATGCAGGGTTCTTACTGGTATTTGAGTATCTTACTTGGTTGGCCAACATAGTTCTGGTGCCGAAGAAAGATGGCAGAATTCAGGTATGTGTGGATTTCAGAGATCTGAATAAAGCTAGTCTGAAGGATGACTTTCCTCTACCACACATCGACGAGTTGGTGGACTTCACCACAGGGCATGCGCTGCTTTCTTTTATGGATGGGTTTTCCGGGTATAACCAGATCTTGATGGCACCCGAGGATAGGGAGAAGACTGCTTTCACCACGCCGTGGGGAACCTACTATTATAGGGTGATGCCGTTTGGTCTGAAAAATGTTGGGGCTACTTATCAACGGGCTGCAACTACGATCTTGCACGATATGATCCACAAAGAGGTGGAGGTGTATGTGGACGACATGATTGTCAACTCCAAGGAAAGAGAGGGCCACTACACCGCCTTGAAGAAATTTTTCCAACGAATCAGAGAATATCGGTTGTGACTGAATCCTTAGAAATGTACTTTTGGTGTTACAGCAGGGAAAATGCTAGGGTTCTTGATTACGCAAGGGGCATCGAGGTCGATCCTTCCAAAATCAAGGCCATCATAGAAATGCCACCACTAAGGACTGAAAAGGAGGTGCGAGGCTTTCTAGGTAAAGTGCAATTCATAAGACGATTTATTGCAAAATTAACCTTGACTTGTGAACCACTATTTGGTCTCCTAAAGAAAAGGAAGAAATTTCAATGGGATGACCGATGCTAGGTTGCTTTTAAGCAGATCAAGCGGTATCCACAGAACCCACCCGTGTTGTCACTGCCAGAGCCAGGGAAGCCGTTGATTTTGTATCTGTCAATAACCGACACGACAATGGGTTGCATGCTTGCGCAGGAATCTGAGGATAAAGTGGAGAAGGCCATCTATTACCTGAGCAAGAAGATGCTGGAATATAAGACCCGTTACACTCCGCTCGAGAAGGCTTGTTTGGCCTTGGTATGGGCTACCAGGAAGTTGAGGCACTACCTGCTAGCTCACTCTGTAATACTGGTTTCAAGATTAGATCCTATCAAATATCTCTTCGAGAAACTAGCGCTTATGGGTAGGCTAGCCCGTTGGTTTTTTCTTCTCTCCGAATTTGATTTGAAGTATATGACGCACAACTTTGTGACAGGGAGAGCGGTAGCGGAGTTCTTAGCCGATCACCCAGTCGAGGGAGACGAAGCAGTAGAGTATCTGTTCTCGGATAAGGCCATTTTGCAGGTTAAAAAAGAGATTTGGACTATCTACTTTGACAGAGCGTCTAAACAGTACGGGTATGGGATAGAGGTGTTGCTGATAGCACCTGACAATTCCCACATACTGTTAGCTTTCAAACTCCGATTTAAAGTATCAAACAACGAAGTAGAATACAAGGCATGTATCGCTGGCTTAGAAGCTGCCTAGAACTAGGGGCAAAAAGGTTGGACGTCATTGGGGACTCGAACTTGGTTGTGTCTCAAGCGAAAGGAGACTGGAAGGTTAAAGAAGAAATGATGAAAATCTATCACCGAACCTTGGACGTTCTGATTCCCATGTTTGAAAAGTTAACCTTCATGCATCTGTTAAGAGAGAGCAACAGGTTTGTTGACGCTTTATCAACTCTATCTTCCATGAAAGACATCTCTTTGGGAGTCCGAATGCGTCCGATTATTATTGAACAGATATATGTGTCGGCCTATGAGCTGATCGCCGCAATAGATGAAGTACAAGATCAGAACCCCTGGTACCATGATATTTGGAACTTCTTAAAAAAAGAGGCTTATCCACTAGAGGCAAATACCAAAGACAAAAGGGCAATACGACGAATGGCTGCTCAGTTTATCATCTGCAGAGGTAAATTGTACAAACGGGGCCATTTGGGAATGCATAAGCTGTGTGTTAATGCTGAAGAGTTGAAGCGCCTGATAGAGGCCATCCACGGAGGAGTGCGGATCACACATGAGCGGGGTAATGCTAGCTCGGAAGATTCTCAGACAGGGTTACTATTGGTCAACCATGGAGGAGGATTGTATCGGCTTTGTTCGGCGATGCCACAAATGCCAGATCCATGCAAATCGCATGAACATCCCGCCGTCGAAGCTGTACAACATGACTTCATTGTGGCCATTTTCAATCTGGGAAATTGATGTTATTGGGAAAGTTACTCCGAAGGGGTCAAACGGGCATGAGTACATCCTGGTGGCAACAGACTACTTTACAAAGTGGGTCGAGGCCCAATCATATGCAGTGTTGAAAGCGTCACACGTAGCCAAGTTCATCAAGAATAATATCATCTGTCGTTATGGGGTCCTGAATGAGATCTTCTCGGACAGTGGTTCCCACTTCAAAAAAGAAGTGATCGACTTGTTGGAGAAATACAACGTGGCTTTTCATAAGTCATCCGCATATCGGTCGCAAACCAACAGAGCTGTTGAGGCCGCCAACAAGAACATTAAGCACATTCTACAGAAGATGGTGGAAACCTATAGAGACTGGCCAGATAAGCTGCCATTTGCTCTCTGGGGCTATAGAATGTCAATTCGAACGTCTACTGAGGCAACTCCGTATTCTCTAGTTTATAGGATGGAGGCTGTTTTGCCAATTGAAATTGAGGTTCCGTCGTTGCGAGTTATGGCTGAGTGCCAGATAGCAGAAGCGGATTGGTAGCAGAGCAGGTTTGAGGAACTAATGTTGTTCGACGAGGGGAGGCTGAAAGCACTGTATCACGTCCAAGGTTATCAATGTAGAATTGTCAGGGCTTTCAATAAGAAAGTTAAGTCCAGGAATCTGAAAGAAGGGGATTTGGTGCTCAGAGACAACTGAGCTCCCATCCATGACCCTAGGGGCAAGTTCAGACCCAATTGGACTGGTCCTTACATCATCAAATCTATTTGGTCAGGTGGAGCTGTCATTCTTATGGACCTAGATGGCCTTGAATTCTCCCAGCCAATCAACATGGACAAGTTGAAGAAATACTACCCTTGAGAGGCTCGCTAGGCCGAAAACCTGAAAGGGCAACCTAGGCAAAAGTTAGAGCACAAAAAATTTGAAATAAGAAAAACTGAGCTCGCAAGGTTGAAAACCCAGAAAGGGCGGCCTTGGAAAAAGTTAGAGCGCAAAAGGAGAGTGTTAATACCCGAGTGAACCCTAACTGAACTACGTAAGGCTTGATTCCTATCTTCGAGATACATAGGCAACTTCATTCTGAAGTCCAGCCATAAACACTTCCAAATCAACTGTGTCCATGTGATTGTTTTGGTCATCTTTGTCTTTTCTGCATTCAAGAGTTCGGTTGTGATCTCTAGTGCAGTGCGATTTAGACAAGGGGCAACTTTCCAGTTATTGGATTTGGGGTTGTACATCTCAAGGATAGATTCCGGGTGTGTCCAGTTGTGATCTTTATCGAAAATGGTTTTGAAAAGTTTTAATAAAAGTTGATTTTGTTCAAATTAATCTTTTTACAACTTAGACCATTTTTGGACCAAACGGAAAATTTTCAGTACCCACAACCTTCAATTTCATTGATTTCAACATAGTGTTCTCCGACTCTTGATACAAATCGAAGTTGATTTTTATTATATTCAAAAAGAAAACTTGAAAGTACAGATTAAAGCAATAAACTTGGGGCATAGTTGAGTCATGTGGTCCTGCGCCCCCTCCCAGAGCTTGTGGAAGCTTCAGATGCTAAAGTAGGCCCGGTTTGTGCCTCATCTTCAAGCCAAGCTATGCATTTGGTAGAAAGGGCACAACTAAAATTGGGAGCGGGAGCTAGAAGTTCTCTTGTCCTTCATGCAGTGGAATACCGAGCTAGTTGTGTGCCTCGGATCGGAAATGAAGTCAGGTACTCTATCTCCTCTTCCGGGCAAATCTGGTTATGTTCGAATTGATGCCTGAATCGAAATGAAAAGTAGAAGACACAGTGTGTTAAGCCAACCAATTGAATGCCCAGTTGTCGAGACATGCTGTAGCTCATCCCAGGCAGATCAAACCAGGGGCAGCGCCAAGTAATGTCAACAGCAGACCTGTTGCACATCCAGTGGCACCACCACCCCTCGTTCAGAAAATCAACTAGCCGTGGGCGAAAGAAATAGCCGCGCACTGAATATGCTGGGCAAGAGTCCACTACTTTTAACCTATCCATGAGCCATATTTGGGGAGGGATGAAAAATAAGAGAGATTAAAGAATAGAGAGGTGTACGTGGAGAGAAGAAGTGAGAAAAGGGTTTGAAGAGAAAAATAGAGCCTGAGGGCCAAGTGATGTGAGAAACACATGTGAGAAGGGTGGGAAACATTACCTGTAAGAGTAGTGGACTTCCTGCAAACTTGGTTGTTTCCCAACGATGGAAAGCGTCCAAACCCATTAAAGTCTTGGCTAGTGTCAACCCAATACAGCTCTTACCCTCTTTCAAGCCTTGAGCTACTTCAATCAAGCAAATGCGGGACCCTTTGAAGCCAGGGACAAGTAGAAAATGAGCCAACATGCACAAACAAAGGGCATGCTGCCGAAAACTTTGCCAAAGACGGTCACTGCGGTCGCAAGCGTCAGAAAACCGGTAAATGAGATTGAGAATGTCCAACTGCCCGTTGTGAACCAAGGATCGGGCATCGTGTAAAGTAAGCCCGCACATCCTGCCTAAAGCCTGGATGTGGCCAAAATGAGGCTGGGGCAAGATCTCCTTGTCACGCCGAGATTCCATCAAAGCTTGGAACTCTTCAATTGTGGAACACATCTCTTGTCCCCCGAAGCTAAAAACATGTGTAACCAGATTCCAACATCTAGCTACGGCATGGAGGAATGAAAAACACAGTGGAGTACGACTTAACGGGAATAGTGCATTTATCCCAAAACCCCAGAAATTCAGCTTTTTTGAGCCATCTAAATTCGCAATCCAATCGGAGACTTTTTCGATGAAGAATGGCTCCATTTGAAGTAAAAACAGGAATGAAGAAACTACGAAGTCCTAACTTTTGTAGAAGATAAGGCACTGAGTGGAAGACAGGTGGTAGTAATCTGGAGATTCCATGCATTACTGGCCGATCGGCCAGTTAAGGTAGCCGACCGGCCACTTTAGTGGTCGACAATCATCATAAGTGGCTGATAGCCATTGTTAGTCTCCAGCAGAGTGCCTTTGGCCTTCCTGTGTGTTGAGAATGCTTAGAACCTGTGTTTTGTTCTACTCCAGATATGTTCTACTGTTTTGCTTTACTAGTTTTGTTGAGTCACTCTCAAGTTTGTTGCAATTTGTTTACCAAGCTGTTGCAATTTGCTTATCGAGTTGTATTTGTTTCATTTATTGAGTTGTTTACCAAGTTGTTGCGTTAGTTATTCTTTAAATTGTCTTATGTTGTTTGTTGTGTTTTGGTTGGTTCACTACCTGACTAAGCAATTGTCAACACAATGTACAATATTCCATTTCCATCAATCCCGTTTTTGTGTAAAATGGTGCAATGCGATGCTCAGAATATAAAATGTAACACTTTTAAATCAAAAGGGTTGTTTTCATTCCAATCATGATTTCTTTTTACAAAGAGTACAAGCTTTACAGAAAATAAAACTGCCTAAGGCTATACAATGTGCTAACACTACTAGCAAAAAAGAAGAACAAAGCAAAAAATATCTGAATCGGTGCCACCCTTCTCACGATCGAGAGGCCCTCTTCGTCCTCTTCCTCGAATGAGCGGACTTCGAGCTACCGCCATTGGCGCCACTATCTGAATTTGAGCAAGAGCCTGAACCAGATCTGCCTTCGCTTCCATCCTCGGAGCCCTCCTCAACGTCATCACCACCCTCAGAACCCGAGCCAGTGTTGTCGTCTCGATCCTCAGATGACTCTGACTGGGGACTCGCTGGCTCCTCGTCCTCACTGGATTCATCATTGTCATCGCGCATGACAGGCTCCCGACGTCTCCCTCAGCTGTGTGCTAGAATCTCTCTCCCTGCTACTGGAGAAGGCTCCGATGGTCCTGTCTGTAGTGGTGTGACCTGAAAAGGCAGCTTGAATATATCAGCTATAGTATGTGTATCAGATGCAAGTATGATGTGCAGAGTGAGTACATGCAGAAGTCAGATACAGTATGTGAATACAATGTGTCAGATGTGATCTATACATGCAGTGTATCAGTGCAATGGGAAAATGTTCAGTTGAGATGTCAGTTTCAGTATATCAGCAGAAATATGATAACCGAAGCGCAAGAAAACTGAAAATTACCTAAATGCTATGGGAGCTAAGCATCGTCTCTCTCTGCAAGATCATGCCCTCGAATGAGGTTAACACCTCGAGTAACCCCTCGACATATCCTATGGAGGGGTGCAAATACAAGTTGACACGATCAGTGAATGAATGGATGTCTGAGTATCTGAATGAAATACATGAAAGCTGTAAAGTATACTGGTGGTGAGTCAAGTGTCCTGATGTATCGGTGATCAGGCAACGGGGGCTCAAGCGGAATCTGATAAGGCACTCCGGAGTACCGCCAACCTGTCAGCTCGGTTGGAAGATCTGGCCATCCAATACTCGCCTGGTAAGAGGTATCTCTCTAGCCTCACCCCTCGGTGCCCAAGCTTTGCTCGTCGAAGGGGCATCTGCTGCCCAGGCCCTGCTCGTCGAAGGAGCCTCTGCTGCTCGGGCCCTGCTCGATGAAGCAATATCAACTGCCCTCCCCGTGTGAGCACAAACACCTATCAGAGGAGACGTGAGGTACTTCTGGAGATAAGTCGCATAGTCCCCCTCCCCGATGAACAAGTCTGTATCTACGCCCTGCATGAAGTCAGTAATCTTCTGAGGGGAGAGACTCTCTGTGACTCGCATAGAAGACGGAGGCAGTAAGGGAACTGACTGTAGGGGCAGACCCAATGTCCGGCGCATGAAGCGCTTGCCAAGAAACCAGGCTCGGCCTACTGGCTCCTCAAGTAGGAGCCGATATCGGGATGTGCCCCAAGCTCCGGCAAAATGAAATCTGGCACCCTCCGGCATCGTCGCGCAGGGCTACCATGTGACCTGCAAGCAGCAAGTGCATAGATTGATTAGTTGCCATCAGATATGTAAAATGAATTGATGTTGAAAGCAGAAAAACTGTGAGTTTTGGGTTACCTCTACTGTCCTCACTGTGTCGAAGTACTGGCGGAGGTATAAGAGGGCCTCCAGGGTCCTCGGCTGGCACCGATCGTCATATCGATGCGAGTGTAGTACCTTGAGAGGCGTCTCAACCTCTGGCTTGGGAGCAAGCACCGGGAAATAGACGTATACCCATAGCTGCAAAAAGTAAGGGGGCGATAGTGAGAATACAGATAAACATAGATAATACAGAAAGTAGAGTATGTGCGTAATGTCCAGAGAATGCGAAGTGCATAGGATATACAGAATGCAGAAAGCAAGGTGTGTGGCACAGTGTGTAGAAAGTACAAGTGCAGAGCAGAGATTAGACTATGTATGTGCAGTGTGCGGTGTGTGCAGTATACAAAAAGTGCAAAACAAAAAGCACAGCAGAAAATGTAAAGCTAAAAAGTAAAGCATACCTCCCAGGCTCTCCAATAGTCGCCCACTCTGTTCCTGATCCTGCGGGAGGTCGAGCTCATATAGCAATAAAGGGTAACGAGGCTGACGCCGCTCCAATCATAACGCCGAACTTGGGATAAGTCCACTAAGGCGCTTAGAAGATACAGCCCGATTGTGTTCGCCCTGTCTATGAATAAGATAGTGTCGAAGAGGAACATCAAGAAACCTCGGATGTACTGCTCTGTCGCCTCGATCATCGCTAGCTCAGTCCCCTTGAAGTGGTCTGCAAACTAGGTATATCAGACCGTCCCTACTCGGAAGATGGGTGGGTGTGCTCCCAGTAGATAAGTCCCTACTCGGCCTCCCACCTCAAGGCTTATCAACATGGTGAAATCGTACGGGGTCATTGTCATATCCTCGGTGGTAGAGAAATGGAAAGAGTTGGTGGTATCCCACCATCTTTCTACCAGTGCGCCTAAGAGGGTCCTGCTCGCCATGAGACGCGAGAGCCCCATGCAGAATATACCGAATCCCGTCCCATCAATAATATGGCGAACGCCGTCGGGAAGGTCCATATACCACTTCCTCGCTGCAGTGGACCCATATCTGCGGGTAAAACGGGAGTCTACTTGTGTAGATGAGCAAAAATACAGTGTGTGAATGTGTTCAGAATGGAAAAAAATACAGTGTGTACATATGTTCAGAATGAGCAGATGAAATACAGTGCAAAAGTGCGAGCTATGCAAGAAATGTAAAGTACATCACAGGAAATGTAAGAGTACAGTATGTACCTTGGGCGCATCATGAGACAGATGAGACTCTGGCTCTCGTAGCAGGAGATCTGCTGATGCGCGTCATGCAAACCCACTAAAGTGACGGACTGTGCTGGGAAGTAGTGCATGTGCCTCACGACGGTACCTTTCTGGGTCGAAAGGCCGGACTCTGGGCGGCAACGGTATGTACTCCGGCTCTCCCTCCATCCCTGGGGAACCCCCGTCATGTGGAATGTCATCTGCCATCTGGAAAAAATGTGAGAAAGTAGGCGAAAATGAGCAAAACGGGCGAAAAGTGCCAATAGTCAACAAAAGTCAACTCTCGGAGAGAGAAAAAGGCAGAAAAAGTCAAAGTCGGGTAAAAGGAACCAAAATCAAGATAAACTTGAGGGAAACAAACCTCAAATGGTGAAAGTGGAGAAAAAACCTCCTAAAACAAATTTTGATCTGTTCAAAACGAAGGAAACCGAAAGGTTTTAGCGAATCAGCTTCGTGAGGGGTGTCGGAAAACGCGTGTAAAGCACGGATCTAGGTAGAAAAAGTGTCTAAGGATGAAGAAGGAGTATTTTCGGCATTGTGGGTGTGAGGAAATGTGTCATGGGGATGTGTTTTTAAAGATCTCCATGCAAAAAGACCGAAATATCCTAGAAATACCACAACTAGCCGACCGGCCAGTTTTTGTGGCCGACCAGCCACTTAGGTGGCCGATAGATTCTTCAAGTGGCTGGCATGGTCTCAGGGTGGCCGGCAGGTGTCCAGTGTTCTCCTTGTGTGTTTTCAGGCTGTTTTGTGTCCTCGGCTCTCGATAAATACAAGAAAAGTCCACTTTTTAGCTCAAAATATCTCTACGGAAGTTTCGAATCATGTCTTTGATGCGTGACTCATCATCAGCTGATATGAACGAGGTGTATCCTTTTGAAATACATTGTAACTCCTCCGAGAGGTAAATCAGAGGTTGCAACTAAATTGGTCTTGTTGAGACGCGCATATCTTTATTCAGTGTTTTGCATTGAATATGCTATTGATGTTGTATTGAATATGTATTATCATTGTGCATAGAATATGTATGCTGCGTTGCATTGTATTACCTATGTTCTCATGTTTGCATAGAATATGCATTGTATTGCATTGTGCATGCCCTTACATTCACACAGAAAATGCCCGTACCTGTTACATTGAACATGCATTCGGTGTTGCATTGAACATGCTCCATTTCTCGTTGCATAGAACATGCCCTATTTCTTGCATGATGTGCATGAAGCATGCCTCTCTGAGCATTGCGCCATGGTTATTCGTCTTGCATAGAACATGTATTCCTATTGTATTGTACTTGTCAAAGTTTCTTCGTTGTGCAGGCATGATATTGTATGTACGGTTCATTCAAAGCTGGCGCAACCAGACGATATTATATGTACGGTTCATTCAGAGGAACTCCAGGTAAGATCATTCCTATTCTTGGCCCTCCTTTGTTGGTTAGAAGTACTCAGGTACGCCCGATGCTTACACCACTCTCCTTGTTGGTTAGAAGTACTCGGGTATGCCTGATGCTTACACCACTCACCCCTTTGGTTAGAAACACTCAGGTACCCCTGAGGTGTATACCATCCTCTAGTTAGAAGTGTTTAGACCATGTGCCCGACGCTTATACTTCGCTTTGGTTAGAAACACTCGGGTACGCCCGGTGTTTATATCACCCCTTTGGTTAGAAGCGTTTGAACCGTGTGCCCGACGCTTATACCTCCCCCATTGGTTAGAAGCATTGAGTTACGTGCTCGATGCTTATACCACCCCTCCCGGTTTGAAGCGTTTGGAATGCGTTTCGATGCTTATACCGCTTTGTTTTGGTTGGAAACATTGGAATGTGCTCTGATGTTTATATCACCCTCTGGTGTTTGCACCGCTTCCTTTTCCCTCTCACGCGTGGCGCGTTGGGATGCTTTGGTTAAATGCATTTGGACAGATTCCAATGCTTATACCGCTCTTTGCTTTGATTGCATAATAGTTGGATGTGTTTCACTTGTTATCACTACTTCTTTCCTCGCGTGTGCCATGCGTTGAAATCTTGTTTGCCGTCTCGCCCGATGGTTGTGGTTCTTTATCTTTCCTGCGTGATGCGTAGTTAAGCTTGCATAATTTTCTTGTATTCTTTTCGCATGAAATGTGGTTTGGTTCGTGTTAACTTGCTTATGTACAAGTTTGCTGTTACATTTCTTTGCATAACATTTGCATCTAGATGTTTCATTACAGCCCTCATTGCATGATCATAAATTATGTTCTGCATCATGCATATTATTTGCATTTTGCCCCAGAACTATGCTGGTTTGATTCCTTGCAAAGGGATATGTAGGTAGCCTGCGGGCTCAACCATTCTTTGTTTTGTTTGTTTGCTTGAGTCTTCGGCCTTGTCAAAAATGGGTCGTCTCTAGGCTTTGACATTCACTCCTGTCATTTCATGACTTCCGAGTTCTGTCAAAGAGGGGCAACTGTAGACACCCCATTTTTGACTGACCTCAAGACTTAGACATTATCGTTTGTGCACTCGATGATTGTGCATGTTTCTGCTCGTTTTGAGTGCCCGAAGTTCTCGGCGGAACACTGTGTCTTTGAGCCTCTAAACCCTTCTTGTTTTGTGCTTTTTTTTGGACCAAACCTTGGTACCTCTTGCCTAGAGGGGGGAAGGGCCTTGTCGGCCACTTTTGGCCCTTGTCGACCACTTAAAGTGGTCAGTCAGCTAGGGGAGGTGGCCGACGGCCATTTTTCTCCTTTTTAAGATATTTTCTTTGCCAACTGTGCCAGCTGTTGATCACTAAATGCCATCTCCATACACGTGTATAGAGGGATGAATGCAAGCCAAAGGCTTGCATTTCCATATAAAGGGAGGTCTCTCCCCCATTTTAGGGGTTACAAAATTTTGTCAGCAAAATTTCCTCTTTTTCTCTAGAGTTCTCTCTCTCTCTCTCTCTCTCTCTCTCTCTCCCTATTTTGTGCTTGAAAGTGAAAATTCTCTACATATTTGCACTAAGACCCTTGACCAAACACCTTCATCTTGGAGCTGAGGTTCTTGGAGGCCTAGTTCGAGGTCTTAAGCTTGGTTTTGGCTCAGAATTTTGGTTGTTTTGTTGCTGTGCTTCAAAGGTATAAGGCTTACCTCATTTAAGCTTAGTTTTAGTTACTTTTTTGGCCACCTTTGCCTGCTATTTTGAGGCTGGTTTTAACCTCTGAAATCTCTATTTTTATGGTGTAAAATGATGGTTTGAGGTTTGTTTCGGAGTAAGGGGTGGTCCACCCTTTTTGTAGCTTGTTTGCTAAAGTGTTGTGCCATTTTTCAAAGCTTTTAAAACAACTTTTTTTTTGTCTTTTAACCACTGAATTCCAAGGGAATTTTAGTGGTAGAAACTTGGTTTTAAGGTCCAAAATAGGAGGGGGTGTCCTCCCCTCCTTGTGTCTTGTTTGCAAGTGTAGATAGCCTAACACATGAGCATGTTTTTCTACCTTTTTATGACTTGATCTTAGCATGTTTTAGCTACTGATTTGGCCTACTTTAGCTCTGTTTTGGGCTGCTTTGATCATATGACTCATGCTTTGTATAGCTGTAGTGCAAATGCCTTCACTAGCTTTGTGTTTTAAGGCCTCTAACATGTTTTGCATGAGTTGATTGCATGTTGTAGCATCATTTAAGATGTGATTTCAGTGTATATAGCTCTATCACACTCTCACTTATTTCAGTCTTTCATTGCTTTTGAGAGTTGTGTTTTGTGCCTTGTTTGTGGGCTAACATGCGAGCATGTTTTTCTTGGCTTTTATGCTTCAATCTCAGCATGTTTTAGCCACTATTTTGGCATGTTTAAGCTCTGTCCAGAGCTGGTTTCGTCAATTGAGCTTTGTATTGCATGCCTCTACCGTAGTGCTCTTCACTAGTTTAGTGCTTTTGGCTCTTGACATGTTGTGCATGTGTTGCTTGCATGATTCAGTGTCTCTTTGCATGACATTTTAGCATTGAAAAGTATGCAACCTCCTTCATTTCTTCACTTTTCCATTTGTTTTGAGGTTGGTTAACCCTAAGGGTTGTGTTTAAGCTTCAGATAGAGCTTGTGCTCAATGGTTTTAACCCTCTTTTGCGGGTTCCTCCTAACCAAAGGCATGATCTCCCTCATGTCTTAAACCATCCTTTGGTTGACTCCTCTCACATTAGAGGATAATCACTTTGGACTTAACCGGTTAAAGAATGACTTGGCAATGCTAAAATGTGTAAATAAAATTGGACAAGTAAAATATGAACAAGATAAGCATGTTGTATTGCATTGCATGTGTTTGGATCGGACGTTCACAAGAAATGTGGCACATTTCATACTCAAAGTGATGAAACGTGCCACGTTTGTTGGTCGCTGTCACCCTTGATCATGCATGATAGGGTGATGGTCCTTCGAGTCTTATTTGTGCATTCATTAAGCTTGTACAAGCTTGACTCTTTGGCTATCATGCATTGAAAATGCTTGATTGGTGGCTTGAGAGCTAAGTGCCATACTCCTTTGAGCTTGAGAAATGATAAGGAGAGTGGCAGTACACACATTCCTTGAAAAATGCATTGTTTTGCCTCTGTTGCTGCGAAAACAGAAGTTTGGAAAAGCAGGTGGCCAACCGGCCACTTGAGGTAACCGACCGGCCACCTAAACTAGCCGGCCGGCCAGTTAGGGTGGCTGACAACCACCTTTTGTGGCCGACCGGCCACCAGTTAATTCTTGCACAAAAGAGTTCTTGTGTTGGAGCAGAAACAGTCTGGAAATTGGTACAGTTTTCAGTGATCAAGGCAAGTGCAAACAGAGGCAGCCGGTGGCAAGGCAATGGATTTTCGGGAGGGACCAACCGAGCATGCATGTCTCCCTCACCCGCGAGGCCACTTTATTGCTTTATTAGCTAGTTGTAGCTGATTAATACAAAGTGTTGTAATTAATTAGTTTAATATATTTTGTTGTATTTAATTAGCTTAGCATAGCTAGTTATTCAATTGTGTTGTAATAATTAATTAGCTAGAATAGTTAATTAGTTCGTTTTATAATAATTAGATTAATTAGCGTAGCTAGTTAGCTTATTTCATTCGGACCCTCCTTCACAAGGGTGCAATGTTATAATAAGTGCGCGTGCGTGTATGCATGTCTTCCAACTCCACGTCTTTCTCCCTTTTATTTAACTGCTTTCGATGGTTAGATTAGGGTCATGTTTCAATTAGCATACCTTATGCTTGCATGTTTGCATCCATTCATTTGTCTTGCATGCACCGAGGCTCGGTGCATCATTCAAACTGCATTGTCAAATTCAATACTTCTTTGAATACGTGTTTCAAAGTCTGTTATCAAATTGTATCATATACCATGATTAGATAGCCGATCCTATTTAATTGCATTATTGCATGTGTTGCATTAGGCATTTTGCATAGTTAGGATCATGCATTGTTTCTAACGAGCTTTTGTTTTGGCTTGGAGTACTCGGTAAGCTTTTACGCTTTAGCATATTACATGAGTGTGATTGCCATAATGCCATGTTTATACGTGCTTTCCATGAGGCTACTTGCTTAAATGATTAACTGCATGAATGCCTGTGGATGAAGGCTTTGTTACTTAAATTGGAACAATTCAACGATTGTGAGTTTTAAGCCCACTTTGCGATGTGGCAAATCATGTTTTAAGCCCACTTGAGATGGCAAATTCGCATTTTCGCCCACTTGAGGGTGGCAATTTCAAACCATTTTTGAAAACAAACATGAGTTGTTTTGTTCCAATTCTTGCGATTTAGTTTATACTTGCTTGTGTGCGTCACATAGTAAAGTTAGCTAATAATCAGAATAACAACACATGAGTTTTACAAGACCACATATCATGATTAGTAAACGCCGATCTTTTGATCGGGCGAGCGGGGGTGCTCATTTCAAGACCTTCCCCTCTCATACCCAAGTTCCCGAGCTGAGGCAAATTTGGTGATGACAAACACGTGGCCTTTGGCACGAGTTAGGGTTTCCTAAATTTTCCAAAAATAAAATATTTAGGTGGCGACTCGACAATCTGGAAAAGCAGTCCAGTTTTGCATTATTTGATTCAAAATCAATTTTCCAAAATGATTTGCCAGATTGGACTCTTTGGTGATTATCAGTTCACATTGCACTTGTGAGACTAGATTCAGAACCGTGACAGGAGTCCGAACTGTAGAAAATTCGAGCTCTCCGAAAGGGGGCGCGGAGAAAGTCGAGCTACATGCCCATAGCCCGAGAAATGGCGGGGCCTTGAGGGAATCGATAAACATGTTGAGGACGGAGAAACAAGCTCGAGAGAACTCCGTAGATAACAAGGGTGAGTTTTCACTAGGGAATTTTTGCAGGCAAGCTGGATAAGTTTCCATAATGGCCCCGAGGCCCAAGAAAGCGGATGAGTGGCTTGAGCAAATAGTGAAGACATTCAAGATGCTTCACATTGAGGATAGCAAGCTAAGGGTGACTCTAGCGAGTTACTATCTCGAAGGGGATGCGAGGCCAATGATGGAGTTACGCCAAGGGTATGGTGGAGCTGACATAGGAAGGCTTTTGTGGTTGCTTTCCAAGACAGTATCTACTCCCATTGGTAGGGGGAGGTTGAGGTAAGGAATTTCAAGACCTCAAGCGAATTTAATATGTCCATGGTCCGAGTTTGGAGGTGGCTTTTCCTAGTTTATCCCGGTTACACAGGAGTTAGTGCAATGGAAGAGGCCGTTGCATTGAATTTGGAGAAGAGTTGCGAACTTAAGATCTTTTTCAAAGTTTTGTTGGTAACATGATCCGAAACTATGACCGTCTTATGGGCGGCGACACATGTGAGAGAATACGGTAAGAGCTGAGGAGGAAAGAATTCAGGGTTCAAGGTCTATGAGGCCAAACACTAGGGAGATTTTAGACTAGTAAGAAAGAACACGGGAACCTTTTCACCCTAACTCCAGTTCATAAACAGTCCTAGATCTACTAACCTTTCCCTTGTCTAGTGCTAGCCTAGGGAAGAGTACACTGGTAATATTTCCTTGTGTTTCAAGTGTGGCCAACCTTGGTCATAAGGCTTTTCAATGCCTGCAGAAAGGGAGGGACAGCAGATGTTGCCACCACCACCACCTAAACCGATCCTAGAAGTCAGTCCTAGGAGTAGAGGGCAAGGACTTAAATTGCTTTTAGTGTGGTCGTCGAGCACATGAAGAGGGTTGCCCGCAGTTGGGAGGTGCATCTGCGCAATCAGATCAAGGCAAAACACAGAGGCCACCAGCAGGCTTCACTCAGTTCAGGCACTTCGTGAGAAGCTAAATCAGGGAGCTACTTTTGGCTCAGCAATGTAGTAGGGCTATTGCTCCGAGAGATGAGGAGGTTTGATCAAGAGGCCACAAGGGCACGTGTATGCTGTTACTTGTGCTAGAGCAGTTACCAAGATCCTCAGTTATGAGAGGGTATATTTTTGTTTGTGTGTTAATTCTTTGGCTAATGTGTTTGATAGATAAGGGTGCATCTCAATATCATTCAGTATCTATTTGCATTTGCTTCATGGCATTGGGGTTAAGAGGTGGGCTTACGGTTAGCATCTATCGCTCAGAGACTGAGTCACGGTTATGGGACGGTACAGTTGATTTAGATGGGATGTCGTTGGTATGGAGATGGAGGTTGCCCGAGACGTCGACTTCTATTTGCTTTTTGTGTTGTTGCTAGACATGGTCGTCAGGGTCTTGGATGTGTGACGTCTCTATGATCGCTGATGAGATACTCCTTTGTTTTGTATCTTATGTCGCTTACTGTTGCTGAGTCATCTCTTTAGCATTTATATATCTCCTATTT
>NW_021030371.1:422688-441746 GCF_004153795.1 Camellia sinensis
TATGCAAACAAACATAATTGAAGTTTATTAAGAAGCAATCATTTACATTATAGTTACATTATCCTAAGGCGATTGGGTCCTAGTTAACAGGAAGTTGAACGCCAAAGAATCAAACTTGGAGTTTATTACGCTGATTATCTTTTTCTCAGGGTTTGCGGCGTAGGCTTCAAAATAGCATTACGTAACTCTTTGGTAATAATGGGCGACGAAGAATCTACACTCGCCACTTGAAGTGCTTTGGGTCCATTTGTGCTTGAAGCCCACGAATTTCAGCATCAGCAAACGTCAATCGGCCAGCTTCTTCCATCGTCTTGTGAATACCAAATCTTTCTTCCTTCAAAGAGCCCCTGTTATTAAGGCCTCAGGGGTCCTCCTAATTGCCCAAAAAATTGGCAGTTATCACGAATCTGGACTATCGGCACGATCCATAAGGCGTTGTGTTAATTATGTCTTTTGGTGTTTGTCCCGCCAAACTTTAATTAGGCCTCTCTGGCTCTCTGAGCCCGTTCTACTGCCCTCTCCTGGGCTTTCTTAAGTCGGCGCTCCAAGTGTCTGAAATCTGCCATTTTTATTTGTTCAATCTTCTTTCGAACACCAACAAAGCGTCTGTTGACTTCATAACGCAGTGTAGAGTCCCTTTGATGGCTCTGTGGAACCCATTTTCTGAAGACTTCATAATCTTCCCTGATCGGGTTATTGATTGGTGCACTTTAGGGGGGAAGAATTTGTTGCGTGAATTCAACAACGCACATTCGGATCGTAGACAATCGAATCCGACTTCGGTCATGGGCTTATTCCCAATAAAAACGAAAGCTTATAGACGTGGCGGCCTACTCGGCTCAATTCTGAGGGGGGCATGACTACTGGTGGTTTCTATTATTCCTTCTTTTATGGACCTCATTTTCTGGGAAGATTCTTGCTTCATCGCCAGGGCGATTGACGTCTATTATTGCTTCCCTCCGATCCCACGTCCCTTTGTTAGCAAATCATTGGGCGCTTTGTAACTTATCTCGGTGTCCAGCTCTCGCACAAACTTTTTCCCCTCTTCTCTGCTATTTGAAAAAAAAGCCTTCCTAGACATATACAATCCTGCGAGCTTCGAAGGACGGAAAGGGTTTTCTTCTACACTTGCTGTTGCTCTAGTGAACCCTTTTGCGAGACCTGAACCTCTTTGTTGAATGTGATAAATCTATTTAAGACACCAAAGTAATTATAGGTTGGCCTGAGCATACTCCTGTTTATATTCATTATAAGAGGCAACTACTTTGGTGCCACCCCAATGACTCCATGTTCCCCATTCCTTTATTCATTAGCACACCGCGGATACGTATCATTTGGGTCGCTCCATTTTTTGGCATATCATTTTTTCATCCCAACTAGGGTTGGGGCAGATATATGAACCTACTCGACTCAGAGAACACGCTGCCTATAGCGTTCAATTATTCGGCTTACAATTTGCCTTTGTTCTCACGGGGTAGAGACAGTATATGAATCTGCTCGGCATACACATTGCCCGCCTGGTAACTCGGCAGGAGTCATTAATGCCGATCTCAATGCATTTGTTCCCAACTGGGGCAGGGGTAGGGGCAGATATATGAATCTGTTCGGCACGTGATATACCCCGTTTGAGAAACAGAAACACAATTATTCGGCTTACAGTTTGCCTTCATTCCCACTAGGGCAGGGGCAGATATATGAATCTACTTAGCGTACACCCTAAAAAAAAATACATATGAGGGACGGGAAGCCAACTATCAGAAATAATTACGGTACATAATTATGGGAATGGTAGCTACCAATTTATTGGAAAAAATACATATGAGGGAATGGTAGTTGCCCAATTTATTGGAAAAAACCAAAAAAAAATAAAATAAAATAAAAATGAAAAGAAAGAAATGTTTAAAAAAACAAAACAAAATCAGCTAGAAGAAGACCAAATTATGGAATGAATGATGGAAATCTTAGTAAACAGAATTTGTGGCATGTTGGCGTACATGTTTGGGCAAGATTGAGAATTGGATCCCAAGCCCACCCATTATAGAATGTCTTTGGTAGTGGAAATGTGTCATGTTCATGTGTAGGAAGTTTTTGAATTCATTCAAAATGGCATTAAGGAGCTCTGATTCTGCACTTGCCAAAATATGTCTCAAGCAATTCTTTCCTATCCGGGATTAATTTGAAAATCGATAGTAGTTTTCAATTCCATTTGCATTTCTGTCTAGAATATTACTTGGAATCGTGTTTGCTGAAGACTTTAAATAAATGGCAGGATTTGGTATTGTGAGAGATGTGGGAAATGGAACCGATAGGAAAGAAAGTGCAACAAGTAGGTTGAATGATCATAATAACTTCTTGTCTGGGCCTGCTTCTTGCTCAAGGTTCATGCCTCAAATCACTGAAAATGGAAACGAAAGCATAAGAGGTGACTAGCAAATGAATGGGCACTTGGGTAATAGTAATAGTTAGCAATAGATTTTTCGTACCTAGCTTTGAAAATGAGTCTTGGAATGATTCTGGGTTTACTGGCCTAAAAAGAAGCAGAGATGGTGATGAGGTGAAAGTTTTTCTAGTTTCAATGCATTGGAAAGTCAAATGAATGGAGAACATAGCATTCACCACGTGAGCTTACCAAAAACTTTTTGCTGAGACGGCGCCATAGACAAGTTTTTTGTAATTTCAACAAGACTCTGTCCCCTGTAAGATCCGGGCCAAAAGAGGCGTTGCGATACACCCACGAAGCATTGCAGAGAGGGTAAAATTCTTCTGCTGTTGTTTTTTTAAAAAGGGATTAATTTTCTCAAGATGTTCTTGTTGTGGATCTAGGGCACACCAGGAAACACACACAAGCAATAACACAAGAGATTTAACGTGGTTCGGCAAGTCGCCTACGTCCACGGGCAACGGATTTACTATATGGAACAAAGAATTACAACACTCTGTATTCTCTCTCTGTAATCACTCTTGAGCTCACCACTCACTGTAATCTCTCTGCTCTCTCTACCTCTATTTATACATGAGAAGGGAGGGAGCTGGCTGGCCTTGCACATGGCCAGCTGTTGTTCAACGAAGGTGGATTGTCAACCATGGCGGCTTGTCGGTTGGCAGCCGCAATGGAGGAATGTTGCAGCCGACTTCACACTAAAAGGAAATCACCCCTCTCACATGGGGTGATATCAACAAATCACCCCCTCATCCCATGTGAGGTGATCCAATGCACACACTGCTGCTAATCTTGTCACGCCCAAATTTAACATAGTCTACATTTCCTCACTGAGACACTGCATCCCCTGAAGCTAGAGATAATACACCAGAGATACAAAAGGAGGAGAGAATCCTACATCCTTAACTCAACTCACACCACTCTCTGATTTGGAGAGAGCCTCTGCTCCTATCTCCCACAGATCTCTTCCACACTTCCTGTCTCGGATGTCTTCACCTGCTATGCTTGAACTTGTGTAACCAAGATATCATACACCCCCTGATTGGATGTCCTGCACCCCCTGCTGAGATGCCCTTGACTGTCATGCCTTTGCCCTCTGTCTATAGTGATCGATCAACACTGCCTTGTACCCGAAGGTGCTTAGTTCTGAGAGATGTTGACCAAGTCCAAACAATGTTGGAACTTGATCCCAAAAACCACTTTTGTGAGCATATCAGCCGGATTATCTGCAGTACTAATCTTTTGAAGCAGAATATCCCCTTCATTCACAATTTCTCGGATGAAATGGAAACGGGCATCAATGTGCTTGGTGCGGGAATGATGAACCTGGTTCTTTGCCAAACAAATGGCACTCTAACTGTCACAGAACACCTCAACATGTTTCTGAACAATACCCAAGTCCTCAATTAACCCATGTAGCCAAATAGCTTCCTTAAAGGCTTCTGTCACTGCCATGTACTCTGCCTCTGTAGCAGACAAAGCCACCGTTGACTACAGCGTTGACCTCCAACTAACCGACCTTTTAGCAAGCGTAAATAAATACCCTGTTGTTGATCGGTGTTTGTCCAACTCACCAGCATAATCTGAGTCCACATATCCAACCAAATTTTATCCGAGTCGATTATCTCTCTCAAACTTCAATCCCAGATTAACTGTGCCATGTATGTACCTTAGGATCCATTTCACTGCCTGCCAGTGATTTTTTCCTGGATCATGCATATACCTTCTTACCATACTCACAGCATGTGAGATGTCAGGTCTTGTACAAACCATAGCATACATTAATGCACCAACTGCATTTGTATATGGAACTTGTGCCATATGTTTCCGTTCTTCTTCTGTGCGTGGAGACATCGAAGCACTGAGCTTGAAATGAGGGGCCAATGGTGTACTCACAGCTTTTGTTTTCCCATTTATGCCAAATCTGTCTAACACCTTTTTTAGATATTGGGTTTGTGTCAGACAAACCATGCCCTTCTTCCTGTCTCTCTTGATCTCCATGCCAAGAATTTTCTTTGCTTCTCCCAAATCCTTCATTTCAAACTCTCTTGCCAACTGTGCCTTGAGTTTGTCAATCTCCACCTTGCTCTTAGATGCAATTAACATATCATCCACATATAAGAGCAAATAGATGAAGGAACCATCTGGAAGCTTACGAAAATATACACAATGATCAAATTGACTTCTTGTGTATTCTTTCTCTATCATAAACCGATTAAATCTTTTGTACCACTGTCTCAGGGATTGCTTCAATCTTACAACGATTTGTTCAGCTTACAGGCCCAATTATCTTTTCCAGCAACTTTGAAACCATCTGGCTAGGACATGTATATCTCTTCTTCAAGATCTCCATGTAAAAAAGCAGTTTTGACATCGAGTTGGGCAAGCTCGAGATCAAACTGTGCAACCAAAGCTAACAAGATGCGAATAGACGCGATTTGTTCAGCTTACAGGCCCAATTCTCTTTTCCAGCAACTTTGAAACCATCTGGCTGGGACATGTATATCTCTTCTTCAAGATCTTCATGTAAAAAAGCAGTTTTGACATCGAGTTGGGCAAGCTCGAGATCAAACTGTGCAACCAAAGCTAACAAGATACGAATAGACGTGTGCTTCACAACAGGTGAGAATACCTCATTGTAGTCTATTCCTCCCTTCTGAGCATAGCCTTTAGCTACCAATCTAGCTTTGAATCTGATGTTGTCTTTGCTTGGGATGCCTTCTTTCTTGGTGTAAACCCACTTGCACCCAATTGTTTTCTTGCCTTTTGGAAGTTGCACCAACTCCCAAGTCTGGTTTTTGTGAAGTGACCCGATCTCTTCATCCATAGCCTCCTTCCAATTGACACTTTCTGCATGCTGCACGGCTTCTTTAAAAGTGCAAGGAACATTGTCTTCAATGATTGGAAGTGCATAGGCTACCATATCGGTCATCCAACTGGGTTGCTTAGTAACCGTTTTTTCTTTTCTGATTGCAATGGGTTCTGACTGTTGTGGGGCCTCTGGATCTTCATTTTCATCTGAACTCTCTTTAGAGTCTTCTTCAGAGCTGTCAACTGAAACTTCTTCAGGATTGTTCTCTGTCTGAACAGTCTTCGCTGGAGTCTCAAACTCCACCTGCACTGACTTCTTCAATGCTTCATCATTTTCTTGAGGATTTGGTTGCTTCAGCATTGTAGACTCATCAAAGGTAACGTCTCTTCTAGTGACAATTTTCTTTGAATCAGGGCACCAGAGTCTGTATCCTTTGACACCGTCACTGAAGCCCAAGAAGATGGCTTTCTTGGTTCTTGGATCCAACTTAGATTCTGTAACATGAAAATAAACTGGACATCCAAAGATACGTAGTTGATCATAATCAGTGGCTGACACTCCTGACCATACCTCCATGGGAGTCTTGCCATCTAGTGCTGCAGTAGGTAGTCTGTTGACAAGATGACGAGCATAGTTTAATGCCTCGCCCCAAAATGCCTTGGTCAATCCTAAATGTGACAGCATACACCGGACTTTCTCCACCAAAGTGCGGTTCATGTGTTCTGCAACTCCATTTTGTTGTGGTGTTCCAGGAACTGTGAAATGTCTCACTATCCCTGTATTCTGGCAAACCTCTAAGAAGGGATCTGATGTGTATTCCCCACCATTGTCAGATCTGAGCTTCCTGATCTTTCTGCCTGTCTGTGTCTCATTCATTTTCTTCCACATAAGAAAGATGTCTAAGACTTCGTCTTTGTGCTTCATTGTGTAAATCCAAACTCTTCTTGAGAAATCATCAATGAACGACACAAAGTAGTGTTTACCTCCCAATGAAGCATTCTTGGAAGGACCCCATACGTCGGTGTGAACGTAGTCTAGAATCCTTTTGGTACGATAAATAACAGTACCAAACTTGATTCTTGTTTGCTTACCCAGTACACAATGCTTGCAGAACTCAAGCTTCCCTGTTTTGGCGCCTTTCAACAAGCCTTGCTTTACCAACCCTTGTAAAGCCTTCTCACCGACATGCCCTAGGCGCATGTGCCAAAGTCTAGAAGTGTCTGATACATCATCTTCTGAGCTGGTGGAGACAGCCACTCTCCCTGTGACTGTAGAGCCCCACTCTCCCTGTGACTTTAGAGCCGTCTAGGAAATATAAATTTCTTTGTCGAGTACCCTTCATTGCAACAAATGCTCCTCGAACAACTTTCAGGACTCCACATTCCATAGTTACTCTATAACCTTTGGAGTCTAAAACTCCCACTGAGATGAGATTCTTTGTCAAAGCTAGTACATACCGAACATCTTCAAGAATTCTGATTGTTCCATCATGTATCTTCAGTCGAATTGTTCTAATCCCCTTTGTCTGGCAAGCTTGGTCGTTGTCCATCAGCACAACTCCTCTATCGAACTCTCGTAAGCTCGAGAACCACTGCTTGTTCGGACACATGTGGTAGGAACATCCGGAATTTATAATCCATTCATCAGACTAACCATATGATGAAACTGTGAAGGATGATCCTTCACTATTATCTCTATCTCGTGCAACGTTCACCTTTTCTTCTTTGCTATCTTTATTAGGACAATCTTTTGCCCAATGCCCCTTCCGGCGACAAGCAGCACACTCGTCTTTTGCAAGACGTCTTCTATCCAATAATTTCCCTCTGGATTTTGAGCGAGACTTTCTTCACCCTGTATATCTCCTGTTATTTGTTCTGCCTTGGACTGTCAATGCCTCGGATGCTGAGTCCCTGTTTACAAATTTATCTTTCCTTCTGAACTCATTATTTACCAAGGCATTTGCAACATCAACATACTTGATCTTTTCTTTACGGTAGAGTAAAGTGGTAGTGAGATAATCATATGAGTCAGGCAAGGAATTCAACAATAACAGTGCTTTATCTTCATCACCAATTTGATCATCCAAGTTCTTCAAATCGGTGAGAATTTTGTTAAAATTATTTAGGTGTTCGTTCATCAAAATACCTTTCTTGTAGTCGAAACGAAACAACCTCTTCTTTAAGTAAAGCCGGTTCTCAATGCTCTTTGTCATGAATATATCTTCCAGCGCCTTCCAAAGCTCCTTCGCAATATCATATTCTGTGAAGGCGTACTTCTCCTCTTTTGCAAGGCAAAGTCGGATGGAACTGCAGGTCAGGAGATTCACCTTCTCTCATTCTATCCCACCCAGGTCATCTGGTTTGTCTCCCAGAGTGAAGTGCAGGTTCATCTGGACAAGTATATCTTTAACTTCGCATCTCCACATGCCGAAGTTGCTGCTTCCATCAAACTTTTATACCTTGAACTTAGCATGGGACACCAGGGTCCAACGCCTAGAGTTGCTTGTAGTCACTGGATTACTTATGGACTCGGTTGATCTGGTCTTTGTAGATTCTGCCATTAAACTATATTTTTTTTTAGAAACTTCGATTCAAAAAACTGACTGTACAGATGTGTCCGGAATACTCCAAATAGTTGGAAAACATTATTGGATCGTCAAAAACGGACTCCGAATGACTTAGATCTGGCCAAAACAGTTTGGATGGTTCAGATTTGCAGAATTTGGTGCGTCTGAGATGCACCGGATAATTACTCCGAAACGGGCGGTCAACGGCCGCTCAGCGGTGCGGCTTGATTGGCTGGGTCAACGGCTCAGTCAACAGCTCTGACGATGATGTGGCGGACACGTGGCAGATGACGTGGCAATCCTACTGACGTGGCGGCTGACGTGGCGCTGACGTAGCAATCTGCTGACGTGTTGGTTCAGATTTGCAGTTTGGATGGTTCAGATTTGCAGAATTTGGTGCGTCTGAGATGCACCGGATAATTACTCCGGAATGGGCGGTCAACGACGGCTCAGCGGTGCGGCTTGATTGGCTGGGTCAACGGCTCAGTCAACAGCTCTGACGATGATGTGGCGGACACGTGGCAGATGACGTGGCAATCCTACTGACGTGGCGGCTGACGTGGCGCTGACGTAGCAATCTGCTGACGTGTTGATGACGTGGCTCGTCTTCTCCCTGGAGACGCGCGTATGGCGTGTGGATGCGCGTGGTGTGACGCGCTGACAGTCAACCGGTGCGTGAGGTGGCGTGGTGAGAGTGGGTTTCACTCTCTTTCTTCAGAGGACGCGTGAGGGCGCATGGCTGGTCTTCTGGGGCTGGTCTTTGATGCTCTGGACTCCGCTCTTGGAGTTTTTGCTCCTGGTGTGCTCAAAAGTTGATTTCGAGCACTTCAAAATCTGGGCACTTTCGGAAAAAAAATTGATTTTTCACCACCCGAGCTCTGATACCAATTGTTGTGGATCAGGGGCACACCAGGAAACACACACAAGCAATAACAGAAGAGATTTAACGTAGTTCGGCAAGTCGCCTACGTCCACGGGCAGCGGATTTCACTATATGGAGAAAAGTATTACACACTCTGATAATTCTCTCTCTCTGTAATCTCTCTTCAACTCACCGCTTACCACTCACCACATTTCCCTCTACTCTCTCTACCTCTATTTATACACTGAGAAGGGAGAGAGCTGGCTGGCCTTGCACATGGCCAGCTGGTCATTCAACAAAGGTCGTCTACCTTTGCGGGTTGTCGGTTGGCAGCCGCAATTGATGACATTGTTGGAGCTGACTTCACATTGGAAGGAAATCACCCCTTACATGGGGTGGTATCAACAGTTCTTGTGTTTCTTTTGGGCGGGATCCTCTGTCTGAAGATCTGTCTGTCTGCCCCTCTGTATCAATGCACTCACAGCTGCATTATGGTGTTTGGTTGAGTTTTCACAATCCATTTTTTGAATGTTTGGTGAAAAAATAAATAAATTAATAACTCATTATTTTTAGTTAGTTTTTTTAGAATTCAATTGTTATTTTTTGAAAATTAAAATCATGTGTCTGTATGGTTTGAATTTTCAAAAACTATTTTTAGGTAAGTTTTTGTTACTTTTAGTGAATTTTTAAATATATTTTAATTAATTTTTTGTACTTTTTAGATGTATTTAATTAAGATAACAAATTAACTAAACTATTTGAAAAAAATCACGAAAAATAAACGAAAAATCGAACAGACAACTGTGTGTGTTTTTTTGGATTTTTGTTTGTTTTTAGTGAATATTTTTTTTTCATAATTTAGTTAAACGTTTTACTTTTTTAGATGCATATAAAAACTAAAAATAATTGACTAAAATATAAAAAAAGTTCAATAAAGATAAACAAAAATCTGTTTAAAAATAGTTTCTGAAAATATAATTTTGTCAAAATGGCTAATAATATTTTTTTTTTTTGAATTCCAACAAAAAGAAATTCTCAAAACTCAACCAAACACACTGTCCAGCTGCTGCTTTCTAGATTCAAGTAGCCATGCAGATTTCACTTGAAACGTAGTCCATAATTATAAACTCAAATAATCTTCTTCACTATCTCTCAATTGGCAGCAAACAAACACAGAAGATATGTTAGATTTGGCAGTTGAGTACATCAAAGACCTTCAGGAACAGCTTAAGGTATGTACACACCCAAAAGAAATCAAACCAACATGAATGTCTAACCAACTTTCTATATTTCGCCCTACTCAAATTTCTTGCTTTTTGGTGCAGATACTCACGGACAAACAGGCGAAGTGCACGTGTTCGAGTATGCAGAAAGAATTTTCAAATCCTACCTCATGACTTGCTAGTGTACAGATAATAATATGAATTGAAAAAGGTGGAAATGAAAAGGATATAGCAGATCTAACTAATTTTTTATTTTTTATTTTTTATTTTGTGAATGCACATGTATGTGCAATTCAAATTTTAGTAACTCTGTTTAGTTGAGAGAGTTTCAACCAACTTCAGATGATACATGCGTTGCCATCAAATTTCCTAACGAAAAATGCCATGTTGCTCTAAATTGAATGGTTATGGTGCCGGAGAAAATAATACCTCAACTCGATAATTATGATGCTAGTGTTTGCATTGGTCGCTTTCTTCTTTAATGATAATAATGTTTGTCTGGTGCATTGGTAGCTTTCTTCTTTAATTATGATAATGTTTGTCTGGTGCAGTTATTGTGGTTGTTTGTTCATACCTCACTGTGCATTAGTGTGAATTATTAAATTTAACAAACCTGATCTGATATGGGATTAAATGACTTGTGTAAATTAAGGGGAAAATCTATCATGTGCACCACATGAGAAGAAACTTATGATTTTTAGTGGTGAATGTTACAAATGTTTGTAATATATGTTATGTGAATTTATAATAAAAGCTACAAATGGTGAATTAATGGTGTGTAAGTTAAAATAGAAGTTATATTTTTTATGCTAACCAGTAGGACTTTGATCCTATCCATTTCCTATGTGTCATGGAAGATTTCCCTTACATAACTAATCACTATAAAATAAGAAAGCAAATTCATAATTAATTTTCATTAAAAAAGAGTATTACACTCATCGTTAGATGATAGAATGAAACGTCTCCATTACAAACATGCAATGGAGAGGATCACAATCCTAAGCGGTGATATATACTTTTTGTAGCGAGAAAAATTATGTCATATTTTTATTTATGTTACCAAATTTTGAGATGGTATTTATGAAACGCATACCATATATTTTTTTTTATGACTAGATATAATAGCAACTCCCATCTATTAAACACCAAAATATTTTTGTAGTTTTAAGTCCTTAAGTTTTTTTGGGATAAATTATAATTTTTACCCTTTAAAGTATTACTCAATTTTCACTTTGGTCGTCGTGCTTTAAATTTTTTGAATTTGAATTGTAAACTATTAAAAAAAAATTCAATATTGTCAATTGCCATCAAATTTCCTAACGAAAAATGCCATGTTGCTCTAAATTGAATGGTTACGGTGCCGGAGAAAATTATACCTCAGCTCGATAATTATGATGATAATGTTTGCATTGGCAGCTTTCTTCTTTAATGATGATAATGTTTGTCTGGTGCATTGGTAGCTTTCTTCTTTAATTATGATAATGTTTGTCTGGTGCAGTTATTGTGGTTGTTTGTTCATACCTCACTGTGCATTAGTGTGAATTATTAACATTTCTTCCAAATTTATATTACAAAACAAAATTATGTTGTGTAACTTTTCTCAATAGATAAATATAAAATAAATACTAAGATAATCCTCTTATGTAAAAAAATACTATTAGTAAGATAATCCACTAAAGTAAAAGAAAATGCATATATATATATATATATATAAATAACTAATTTTATTAATACATAAATTATACTCACATAACAATTGATTAATTTTATTAACAAGTAAATTAACAATTTTTAATGATATGAAAAACATTTTTTTAGTTAATCATTTTGTTAATAAATAAATCATTAAGTTAATTAACAGTTTTTAATGATATGATAAATATTTTTCAATAAACAATTTTGATAATTTATTATCAAATAGGAGAGTTGGTTTTTTATTTATTTTTATTTTTATTGTTGTGTTAAATGAAAATTTATAATAAACGATAGTTGTAGTTTCTAGTATTATAGAACCGATTCATATTTTAAACAAATCTTATGGGTGCATTTGTAATTTGTTAAAAAATAAGATATTTATGTTTCATAATTGACTAAGAATGTTTGCGTAATTATGAAAAAATCTGTTTTATGATTGACCAAGAATATTCGCGTAATTACGAAAAAAATATTCACTCAATAAGTAAGCCACTATTAATAAATTATTCAAAACGAAAGGATAAAATAAAAAATAAAAAAATCTCAAGCAACGAAACAATTCTTATATATATAAATATATGATATGCCAGACAGTTATATGTATCATCCACACAGAAATACTAACACAGAAGGAGGACAACAACCAAACGCAACACACACACACACACACACACACACACAGGTGCAAGCTGTACGTATGAAATGGATACAATAATAAAGAATTTGCTTAGATCTGAAATGCATCATAAAGAGGATTTATGTCTTAAAATTTAAAAATCACGAATCATTTTTATTTAGCATAAATCATCACCACTAAATTATATTAAATTATGATTGATGCACAATTTATCTTATTATATACAACAATGAAAATAATTATATATCATAATTTGAATAACATATTTTTTACATAAAAAGATCTAAAAATTATACAACTTATCCAAATCAAATCAAATCAAAATCACAAATATTAAATACAATAAAAGCCCAATTACTTTGTCACAGTTTTATCTCTACCCTAAGATAAAGAAATTAATTCTCCATACCCATATAACTACGACACTTTTTATATTTTTAAAACTATATTTTTTTTACAAATTCTCAATATTAACAAGTGGTATGCCAACACTTACTAATATTTGTCTAATAAAATTATGCATGAATTTTTTATTTATAGCATTACTAATCTATTAAGTATTTTTAATATATTTTATTTATTAATTTTATATTGTGATTTTAAAAAAACAAATAGAATTCAATTGAAATAAAGAAAAAAAAAGATTTTATTTAAAAATGATGGTCTTATTAGGTCTTCACGCGACTCAAGATTATTGGGAAATGTGTATAATTATGATAGATAGGTATACAGCTAATGTATGTACACTTTATTTTTTTGATTTTATTTTTATTTTGTGTCTTCTACAATATAATTCAATGGTAATAAAATAAAATTATTATATTTATACAGAAAATAAATACAATATTTTTTATTTAGGGTTGATTTGAGAATATAAAAAATTAGTCAAAAAGTTATAAATAAAATCAAAAAATTAAACTAAAAAATTAACTAGTATTTCTTTTACTCTCTATTTTTTACATATTTTTTGATAAAAAAATTAAAAAATTATTTCAAACATACAAATTTTGTTACCTTATATTTTAAATAAAAATTTTAAAAATTATTAAAATAGTCTATTCTCAAGTTAATATTACTTTTTACTTATTTTTTTTAAAAAAAATTAATCTTGTCACCATTTTTAATTTATTCTTTATAAAAATATCAATATTAAACAATATCCCAAGAACATTTAATATGTAATTTTTTCACCATTTATAAATAAATAAGATTAACATATATTATATATTATAAATTTATATTTGAAAAAGTTCAAAAAATTTATACCATCTTATATGAAAGTAAATACAATAAAAATATATCATATTCTCAAATTTACTAACATTTTAACAATAGTTTGGTCATGATAGTAAATAAAAATAATATGCAAAAAATAAATTTATTCATAATATATGACATTACCTGTTAAGCATAAATTTATAATTAATTTTGGTCTCTTATGCTTATTATTTATTTTTTCAAAATTGTAATTGTGTATAATTTTTTTTAAGAAAGAGAAATTATTATTATCATATTCTCTTATGCTTATTTTTTAGTTTTTCTATCCTTTCTATATTCGGCATAATTTTTTTTCCTCCATATCTAATTTGTATTAATACAAATTTTACTAATTATTTGAATATTATCCTATTTTTTACAATTTTCACTTAAAAAACTCATTATTGTTGAGGGAGATACTCTATTGTAGGGGTATTGTCTTGTTTGTATTAAATAGCTTGGCAATTGATTGAAAAAACTAAATCAATTATAATTATTTGTCAAAAAATAATCATTATAATTAATGAGTAATGTTATATATGCATATATATATATATATATAATTTTTATATATAATAATGTAGTTCATTGTGGACCTTTGAGTTTAAAATAAAACACCATTAAAAATGAATTTATTTATTCATGATTTAATAACTAAATTACCTTCTTTTTTTTTATCGATTTTACTTAACAAAATTATGCAACCCATTACAAAGAAAACGATTAAAAAATAATTTTAGTATTGAAAATGAATAAATTATAAAATATAATTATCTGTTAGATGAAGATTAATTATTATTTTATATTTATTTGCTAAATGAGAAGATGTTATTTACTTGGTAAAAAAATTACTATGACAAAACAAAAAAGAAAGATTTGTGTTCCGTGAAAACCATTATGAAGAAAATGATTAGTTAAACAAAATTTTGTTAGTTTGTCGTTAATCTCGCTCAGTAGTTACTAACACAGATTTATGTTCTCTTTTATGTTAATTACACTTACAAGTCTAATTTCTCACCCTAGTTACTAACACTGATTTGTGTCCTTTATGTAAATTGCACTTACAAATCTAATTTCTCACACTGGTTACTAACACCGATTTGTGTTATCCTTTATGTCAATTCCACTTACAAGTCTAATTTCTCACACTAGTTACTAACACCGATCTGTGTTCTCCTTTATGTTAATTGCATTTAAAAGTCTAATTTCTCACCCTAGTTACTAACACCGATCTGTGTCCTCATTTATGTTAATTGCACTTATAACACAGTAACTCATTGTGTACCCAATTTTACTCTCTTCTTTGAACTCTAATATCTCTCACAAGTTATTGTTAACGAGGACCTGTTTGTTTTGAGAGACGAGAGGACTTTTGGATAATATCCTCACTAACAATTTATACATTAACAATCCTACTCAACTTAACTCTAAAAACAATCTATATGTATTTTGTTTTTGTTTATCACACTTATAACATAATAATCATATGTGTAGCCTAATTTCCAGAAACATGCCAAATGAATTACTTGAACTATTTATTTGAATATCTTAGTCTGTTGGAAGTATAATCTCTCTCACTGTCTACAAAATGATATGTTGGAAGTCTAATTTCTCTCACTGACTATAGGATCCGTTTTGTTTTAGGTTATAGAAGATGTGATTGGATTAGGATAGATGTGGGGGTTCACTGATATTGTGTTTGTTTGCAAAATGGAAGAAGATATTCACAATACCTTGGGACTATGATAGGCTTCTATGGATGAGATTAGTAGTCTCCCATGAGAGATAATATGAGAAAAACAATCCCTTGGGATTCGAGGGGGATTTACTGTTTTACCCTCTATTATCCTGCCTAATTTACTTACTCTTCTTGATTAGTATGCTCGTTTCTCTATCATTTTTTTTTTAATTATTCCACCTTTTTTTACTACACCATTCTTTCTATCAAAACAAGTTAATATAAAAATATAATAGTATAATAATATTTATACTAAAAAAAATTAATTAAAAAAATAAAATAGTACCAAAAATATATATATTTATGAAATAGAATTCTTAATATTAAAATATAATTTTTTAGAAATTTGAATAGAAAAATAAAGTATAATATATAAATAATTTCCATTTTAATCATATATTTTGTGACTTTTTTTTTCTTTTTTTTTCATTTTTAGTGCATTTTTTTAAATTTGATAGGCATTACCTTATTGATTTGAAAAATGAGATAGGTCACAAATTTTCTACAAAAAAAAATAAACAAATGCCTCACATAAGTGTGGGGTCCACAAAATATAGGCATCACACTCATGTGAGACCTTTGATCATTTATTTGATAAAAAATTTAATATCCCTAACATTATCATATTCATTTAGTAATTGACAAATCAACACAGCAAACAATAAGAAGCAAATTGTCATCTCTATTTAATGCTCTAACTTGCTCTAGTACAAACAAGCTTTGTGTACTTATACAAAAAAAGATGTGAAATGTCTCTCCATAACAGTTTGCCACCAGTTCCTCCATCTTCTTCTGGAAACTTATTGCCTTCTTTAAAACAGGTTTTTGGAGCTTTGGTCTCTTTCTGAACCATTTCTCTTCCTCTCTTTTATTACACTTCTACCTTTTTGAACCATTTTTCTTCCTTTCTTTTATTACACCTCTGCTTCCCATTTCAGAGGAGTTAAAGTTTCAAATTCCATTTCAGAGAAGGATTTTAAAGCTCAACTACTTGTAAAAAATTTAAAGGTACATTAGAAAAGTCAAGCAAAGACATGTTTTAATTCTCTCTTTCTATTACTTATTTCTTTCCCATCAAGTTTAACAATGCCAAGGAAGTACTGTTAACTTTGATTTCACATAACAATCATATATTTTTCAAAAATAAAATTGTAAAACTACAGTAAAAAAAGTTTTTACAAAAAACTAGAATCACATAACAATCATAAATATTGTCACCTAATTTTTTGTACATACATATGCTTCTACAGACTACAGGTATAAATAATGTCATCCTCAACTGGCAAGGAAAAGTAGAAGGTAAAAGGAAAAGTTGTTATCCAACGTCCAACGAAAGGGCCTTCAAAGTATTGGGATTTATATAAGTTTTCTAATTCATTAATCTTGTTTTCTTTCTTCTACTAGTTAAACTTAAACACTTTTTTTTTTTTTTTTGGATTAGTTATTGACTTTTGCATGATTGTAGGTGGAAATGGGTTTGACATTGATGGATCTCCAATTGAGTTTGCTGAAGTTTCTATGAATGAACATGAGTTGGAGCTTGTGACTTTTGATGATGCAATGGAGAAGGTTCATCCTGATGATGTTGATCATGGTTAAGACTTAGATGCTTAACTTTTGGACTACCTTGATTTGATCTTTTGCCTTTTCATATATTGATGTTTATGTAAAGACTATAATTTGTTTTTGTATTTTAAATTTTTTTTGACATTTTGTGGTGTGGTGGAGATGATCAGTCAACTATGAATAGTTGACTTGACATACAAGACTTATCATTTTTGTAAATCTAAATTTGATCATCTCAAATCAACCTAGTCTGTCACCCCGTTGGAGAATAGGAAAAGTTGTGAACATGGCCAGAAAGGAAAGGTAGTAACTGCGGTTTGGAAGTACAATCAAGAAAGTGCGAGAAGAACCCACTCTTTTCAGCTCAAAATGTTTCTGCAAATTTTCAACTCATGTCTCCGATGTGTAGCTCATCGTCAGTCGGCATGCACGAGGTGTATCCTTTTTTTGGAATGTATCATGACCCCTTCGAGAGGTAAATCGGAGGTTGCGTTTGGAATTTGGTCTACATAAGGCTTGTATTCCCTTATTCGGTATTTTTGTTTCAAACGGGTGTTGTCACGCGCGTTCCACTGGCATTGTTATGCTCATTCGTTGCATTGTTATGCACATCTATCTAGCATTGTTATGCTCATTCATTGCATTGTTATGCACATCTATCTAGCATTGTTATGCTCATTCCTTGCATTGTTATGTACACTTTACCTGCATCGTTATGCACCTTTTCACTTGCAATTGTCGTCTTTTCTCCCCTCGCATGCGATGCGTTAGGGCATCTTTGGTTTCGAACATTCGGATGAGTTCCGGTGTTCATTCATCCCTTTTCTCTCTTGCATGTGATATGCTGAGAGGTTTTCTCTTGCGTGTGATACGCTGAGAAACATCCCTTTTCTCTCTTGCACATGATATGCTGAGAGGTTTTCTCTTGCGTATGATACGCTGAGAAACATCCCTTTTCTCTCTTGCATGTGATATGCTGAGAGGTTTTCTCTTGCGTGTGATACGCTGAGAAACATCCCTTTTCTCTCTTGCAGGTGATATGCTGAGAGGTTTTCTCTTGCGTATGATACGCTGAGAAACATCCCTTTTCTCTCTTGCACGTGATATGCTGAGAGGTTTTCTCTTGCGTGTGATACGCTGAGAAACATCCATTTTCTCTCTTGCATGTGATATGCTGAGAGGTTTTCTCTTGCGTGTGATACGCTGAGAAACATCCCTTTTCTCTCTTGCATGTGATATGCTGAGAGGTTTTCTCTTGCGTGTGATACGCTGAGAAACATCTCTTTTCTCTCTTGCATGTGATATGCTGAGAGGTTTTCTCTTGCGTGTGATACGCTGAGAAATTTATCTTTCCTCCCTTGCATGTGATATGCTGAGAGGTTTTCTCTTGCGTGTGATACGCTGAGAAATTTCCCTTTTCTCTCTTGCATGTGATATGCTGAGAGGTTTTCTCTGGCATGTGATGTGCTGAAAAATCTCCCTTTTCTCTCTTGCATGTGATATGCTGAGAGGTTTTCCCTTGCGTGTGATACGCTGAGGAATTTGCCTTTCTTCTCTTGCGTGTGATACACTGAGAAGTTTACCTTTCCTCTTTTGCGTGTGATACGCTGAGAGGTTTACCTTCTTCCTCTCCTATGTGTGATACGCAGAGAGATGTTATGCGTAAGGCTCTGGGTAGTCTCAGTAGTCGCTTTTAGCCTTCTCCGCGTGAGACGCAGTGAGAATTGCATAATTCTCTTACATCCTTTCTGCATGAAATGTAGTTAGATTTGTATTCACTTGCTTAAAACTGTTACATGGTATGCTTCACTACAGCTTTCTTTGCATAATCATAAGTTATGTTCAGCTGCTTGCATTGTCGGTTGCATTTTGCCCCTGCCTACGGGCATGCCTGCGGGCACATTTCTTCGCTATCTTGTACGTTTGTCTAAGTCTTCGGCCTTGTCAAAAATGGGTCGTCTCTGGGCTTTGACATTCACTCCCGTCACTTGTGACTTCCGAGTTCTGTCAAAGAGGGGCAACTGTAGACACCCCATTTTTGACCGACCTTAAGACTCAGACGTCACCAGTTGAGCGTTAGGTGATGTTGCATAATATGCTCGTTCAGAAGTTTCAGAGTCGCGGCCGTGAGCCCTGCCTCCGGACTTCCGAACCCTTTTCTGTGCCTTGTCTCGGTTTGCGAGCCAGACTCGGTTTTCTCTGTTTCTTTTCCTGAGGGGTACTATGTCATAAGCTAAACTACATATTCAAGCATGGCAAAGG
>NW_021030371.1:442513-530894 GCF_004153795.1 Camellia sinensis
TTAAGGGTTAGAAATTTTTGTTTAGAGCTCCTATATTATATATCTCTCTCTCTCTATATTCCAACCATCAAAACTCCAAGTCCCCTACACCATTTCTTCACCATTCCTTCACCACCACCTAGCACCACCACCACCACTCCATACCAGCAGTTTGGAGGTCATTTCCAGAGGCAAGGAGCATCTTTTTCTCAAGCCAAGAGGTTGCTAAAGACTAGTCTTCAAGGGTGAGTCTCGTTTTTCCCTTTTTTGCTCTTTTCTTGGTCTATATCTTAGCCCATCTTGCTTATACATTTGAGCTCCGACCAAAACTGAAAGTGGTCCTATTTTGAGCTTATTTTCATCTTTCATTAAGGGTCTTACCCTATTTGGGACCTCCTTGTTGCACTTGCTTCATTACCCTCTTGTATGCCATCTTTCTTGCATGATATTTTTGGCTTGTGTGTGATCTGTTTTGAGGCATGTTATAAACTGTAAGTGTGCTTATTTTGAGCCCTTCTTCAACATTGTTGAAGGGCTCATCACCATTTGATGTTTCTATATGCCACCTACCATTATAGCCCTCTTTCCCCCTCATTTTTGCATGTTTTTTTAGCCTATTTTGTTTTTGTTTTTCGGCCATGATCAGAACTGAAAGTGGCCATATTTTGCCCCCCTTGTCATGTTTCATTGAGAAATTTTTTTTTTTTGGGGTTTATTTTGTATGCTTTGTGTTATAGTCTTCTAGTGGCCTTAATCTTGCGTTGCATTTTGAGCATGTTTGTATATTGATTTGGGGCTTTCCATCTACTGTAAATGTTCATATTTTTAGTCCTTTTTCAGTGTTGTAGAAGAGTATTTTTCTTTTTGGGCTTTATATCTACCACTTGCTTCATAGCCTCCCTTGCGGAGTCATTTTTTGCATGCCATTCTAGCCCTACTTGTGCTTGCTGTTTGGCCATGACATACACTGTAAAAATGCTTGTTTTGAGACTGCCTTGTTTCTGTATTCACACTTCATAATTTTATATTGTGATTATTTTAGAAATTTTTGTTAAGAAAAATTGATAGAAAATGATATTTAAATTATTAAACTCAATAAAAAAAATATTTTACACATTTTATGTGCAATTGCATTGAGTTTAATAACTAACATGCTTTTTTTTTTTTTCCAATTTTAGTTAAGGGAAATAAACTAACAATTTAAATTGAAAACAAATAATTTAAATTTAAATTGATAAAATTAGAAATGAATGGTTTAATTCGTTAGAAATGGTCAAACTCTGAGTTTTTTTTAAAATTTTTCTTCTTCTTTTTTTTATTTCCGTTGACAAAAAGAAAATAATATTTTATCGAGAGTAATAAAGCATTACAAAGAAAATGAGAAACAAAAACATGACACTTGTTCCTCAAAAAAAAAAAAGAAAAGGCCAGATGGAGAAATTATTGCAATAAGAAAGTAACAGATTCATATTCAAAAGTCAAGGCTCATTTGTTGAAGTTTCCTAACTGTGGAGTGGAAGCCTGCAAAGCTATAAAGGATGATTTTTTGAAAAACTCAAAAAGAGCATGAAGTGGCAGAAAAAAGAAGAGCTCAACAACAATTGAATGCAAGAAAAAAAGAAGATTACGTGTCTCTACCTGAAGGATCAAACTTGCTTCAAAACATAAAAAGAAGGGGTTCAATTTCAGGACCTTTGGCAGCTGCATTTAACGTAGCAGAAAGATACATTGGTGATAAACAAGCTGCTTGTCTGTTCTATGCCTCTACTCCGTCATTCAATTTAGCAAGGTGTCCTTATTTTAGAAAATATTCACAAACCTTGGCAAACAGCAAATTATCTGGTTATTCTCCCCTAACATATGATAGGTTGCGGACAACATTATTTGCACAAGAAAAGGCACATGTGAATAGAAAACTTCAGCCCATAAAAGATTCATGGAAAAAGAAAGGAGTATCCATATGTTCTAATGGACGGTCAGATAAACAGAAGAGACCGCTCATAAACATAATGGCAACATCTATTGGTGGAGCAATGTTTGTGAAAGCAATTGATGCAAATGGAAATATAAAAGATGCAGATTATGTTGCGAACATATTTCTATCAGTGATTGAAGAAATTGGGAAGCAGAATATTGTTCAAATTATTACAGATAATGGGTCTAGTTTTAAGGCTGCTAGGTTAACAATTGAAAGTAAGTATCCTCACATTTTTTGGACACCATGTGTAGTGCATAGTCTGAATTTGGCATTAAAGAGTATGTGTGACCCCCCTCCCCAAAGTTTATCTCAACATTCTGAATGTAAATGGATAGCCAACTTAGTCATTAATGTTCATAATATAAGAAATTTTATAGTGAATCATAGCTTGCCAAATGTCATTTTCAAAAGTTACTCAATTTTGGAATTATTAAGGGTTGCAGAAACAAGGTTTGCATCACACATTGTCATGGCTAAACGTTTGAAGGAAGTAAAGCCAGCATTAGAGAAAATGGTGATGGATGCAGGATGAAAGATTTACAAAGGAGATGGAAAGAATCCAGTGAATGCTAAAGCTCGTAAAGTGAAGCAACTCATCGTAAATGATGTTTGGTGGGATGACTTGGATTACCTTTTGAGTTTTATAGAGCCTATTGTTGACATGCTGAGGGCTGTAGACACTGATGCTCCTGCGTTACATTCTATATATGATATATGGGACACCATGATAGAAAATGTGAAAGCAATTATATTTGAGCATGAAGACAAAGATAATATCACAGGACAATCAAATTTCTTTGACATGATTCATGAAATTTTAGAAGCTAGATGGACCAAAAGCAACACATCTTTGCATTGCATAGCTCATTCCTTGGTTCCTAAGTATTATCACGAGTCTTGGCTTCAAGGTGGAAGTAATGGCATTCGGCGATTGGCACCGCCTGAAGATGAAAAAGTGTCTACTAACCGGAGCAAGTGTTTTGAGAGGCTATTTCAAAAAATACAACTCGTCTGCGAAATGTTTATGTTGAATATGGTGCCTTTTCAAGTGGATCCGGCTATTTCAATCAACCACATGTTATTGAAGCAAGAATGTATGAGGAGCCAATTTCTTGGTAGGCTAATCATGGTGCTTCAACACCATTGTTGCAAGGGTTAGCATTTAAGTTGCTGTCACAACCAGCTTCTTCATCATGTTGTGAGAGAAATTAGAGCACCTATGGTCACATTCATAGCATCAAAAGAAACAGGTTGGCAAGTAGCAGAGCTGAAGATCTGGTCTTTGTACATTGCAACATAAGGATGTTATTAAGAAAGAAAAAAGAGTACAAGGAAGGGCCTTCAAAGTATTGGGATTTATATAAGTTTTCTAATTCATTAATCTTGTTTTCTTTCTTCTACTAGTTAAACTTAAACACATTTTTTTTTTTTTTTTTTTGGATTAGTTATTGACTTTTGCATGATTGTAGGTGGAAATGGGTTTGACATTGATGGATCTCCAATTGAGTTTGCTGAAGTTTCTATGAATGAACATGAGTTGGAGCTTGTGACTTTTGATGATGCAATGGAGAAGGTTCATCCTGATGATGTTGATCATGGTTAAGACTTAGATGCTTAACTTTTGGACTACCTTGATTTGATCTTTTGCCTTTTCATATATTGATGTTTATGTAAAGACTATAATTTGTTTTTGTATTTTAAATTTTTTTTGACATTTTGTGGTATGGTGGAGATGATCAGTCAACTATGAATAGTTGACTTGACATACAAGACTTATCATTTTTGTAAATCTAAATTTGATCATCTCAATCAACTTGAAGGTAGTTTTTTTTTTATCATAATGTTTATATTTGTATGTAGAGGAGGTTTTATGGGACACAACCAGAGATACTTGTGGGAATGTTGTGAATCAATGTGCTGGTATAGTTACTAACAAGTTTAAGGCTAAAGCATTGAAGAGCTTAGAAGCTCAACATTATTAGATGATCAATCTTCCTTGTCAGTTTCAAGGATTCAATAGTTTGATTAAGGATTTTACTAAAGAGCTTTGACATCATTCACAATTTGAATTTATAATATGTTACGCTGCAATTCTAATGATATAGAATATTATAGGTGTGGTCAAAGTCATACACATTTTAAACTCGATCAAGTAAGCATCCATATCATTTTCTTGTCTTTTTTTGCTTAATTTATATTTTATACACAATGATTTTTTTTTTTTTATTGCATAAACTGATGGTGATAAGGAATTATGCAGCTAAAATGGTGAAAGAACATGTGAATTGTGGGAGGTTGAAAGCACTAATCAATCAGGTATGTACCTAGGTTCTACATTCATTTCATAATAAATTACTTTTTTCTTCTTCTACGTATTTTTTTAGACTTTAAGAATCTGGTTTTTAATTATCATGATGCATAGATTATGTAGTTAGTTAGTACAATTTTAAATTTCTACTAATATTTTATATGTTGTGTCTCTGTATCCATATCTATTTTTTGGACACTTTTTAGCCGAGTCCCTGTATCCTTATTTTTACGAATAGGCGAATCTAACACCTAGACACATACCTGTATCCGACACCCGCACTCGAGTCCGTGTAACATAAACAACTAGTCGATATCTTATTCTATTCTTTAGAAACTAAGACTTCTAAGTAACAATAGTTATAAAAAATTAATTTCATCTTGCCTATCTTTTTAATGTTATATTTTAATCCTATGTTTCATAGATATAGAGCGATAGACATTTAAAATTTCTAAAAAAAAGAAAAAGTTAAAAGAGGTGAGTTTCTATATCATTTAGAAAAGGGTATTTTTTAAATCGTAGAGAGGGTGATCGGCTCCTCCTACCCTCCTCTAGGTCCATCTTGGATTGTAACCAAATGCAAATAGTATTTTTTACGAATAGGCGAATCTAACACCTAGGCACATACTTGTATCCGACACCCGCACCTGAGTCCGTATAACATAAACAACTAGTCGATATCTTATTCTATTCTTTAGAAACTAAGACTTCTAATTAACAATAGTTATAAAAAATTAATTTCATCTTGCCTATCTTTTTAATGTTATATTTTAATCCTATGTTTCATAGATATAGAGCGATAGACATTTAAAATTTCTAAAAAAAAGAAAAAGTTAAAAGAGGTGAGTTTCTATATCATTTAGAAAAGGGTATTTTTTAAATCGTAGAGAGGGTGATCGGCTCCTCCTACCCTCCTCTAGGTCCATCTTGGATTGTAACCAAATGCAAATAGTATTACTTGCATAGAAATACAATACAAAAAGTTTCACAAAAGAAAGACCTAGTAAAATATAGAAAATTTCTAGAGATGGAACAATAGGTGGGTTATGGCCTTTGTCAAACTTTTTTGTATTTTGTTTTCTAACTGACTACTACCAACCACCCATTTTCCACCACCTAAGGCCATTGCCCATCCATTCCCTACATCTCTTAACAATTTTTCTCTCTTTTTTTCCATTCATTACCACCCTTAGCATTTTTCTATCAACCATGACAACCTCATCCATTTCTTATCAACCCCTCTGTAGGGGGTCCAAAATGAATAGTAATAATAATAATATTACTTAGAGAGGCAAAGCTCTGTCAATGAGTCAATAATTTGGGTTGACTGGAGAGTGAGTAAGGATAGAGCAAGTGGTTGAAGAAGATAATGTGGTAGTGCAAATAGGCAGCATATCCTTCTAGATCCCAAGAAGCTCTGCCTTGACCTTGGGATATGGGTCCTATTTATAGGCTTTTCCTTAACACCAAAATATACTAAGTGGCCAAACAGTGCAGTGACAAATGTCACGAGATATTCTGTCCTGAACCACTAGGCCTTGGTAGACACGTGTCCCATGACATGTACTATCAGTTTGGCACAAAACCTCAACAAGTGTCACTGTACTATCTGTTTGGCACAAGTCTCAGTATATACATTTTTTGTACGAACCTTAGTAGGTGTCATTGTTACTGCGGCACCTGCCTTCTCAGTTCAATTTTCTAACATGCATTCTCAAGGCATATGACCTGCTATCAACCATACTTGTGTCTACCTCAACGACTCTTCTATCATTAGTCACCTAATCACAAACTCCCAAACTTTCTAGGGCATGGGCCACAACAAGGGTTGTGCCTCATACTAAGCCTTGGTCCTGCTTGTGCAACCAAGGCAGGTCCTCGACTTGAGTAAATGGAAATGGAGTCCCTTACTTTCGAGTTACTTTGTTCCTATCTTCGTGGGGTCGCTGCAGTATACTAGTGCCCCTAGCGCCTACTGTCAGCTCCAATCAATAAGCGTTAGAGTCTGTTATCAACACCAAGCTATACGTGCCTTAGGCCTACTATCAGCCCTAGGCTACTAATGCCTTGGGGCTTGCTATCGGTACCAAGCATCTGTACACTGCTCTGTATGGAGGAGGTCTCCCTCTAAGGGTGCTATTGCCTTAGGAAGCTGCGCTTCAAAAGGCAGTTCTAGAGGTTTAAGTTGCCCCGACTTTGTTCTCCTCAACAAGTGTCAAAGGCAGTGCCACAACAATCTTTTGACAGGATGGTAGTATTGATGTGGGGTTTGTTTTAGCAACTGGGCCGCAACAAGTAATGTCTTAACGAGTTTCCTTGGACACTTGCTCTTGGCTTATTTGGCCCAAACAGGTCGAACATGGTTCGGTCTTCTGGCTGACCCATTTCTCTTGGGTTTTGACTTAAGTTCATTTAATGATATTTATTTTCCTAATAAAGGCGCTCCCACGATTAGGTTAACCGTTTAAATTCTGCTCTTTTGTACCCTCCAGTATAATCTCCTCTTACCTTCTCCAGTATTAATCATATTCCAACTGTGTCCCTCTACAGTTCCTTCTAAGAAGGGCATAGTAGAAGGCATATGAAAAAAAGAAAATAATAGAATATAGTGGGGTGCAATGGAGAAGATGTTGCGAACGAACATAAAGGAAACTACAAGAGAAAGTGAATGGGCTTTGGGATGGCAATGTTTTTGGTTGATGATATTATGGATGAAATTATTATTGTACTATGTTTTACCATAATCAATGGAAGATCGAGGTAAAGTTGATCACAGGTGGTAGAATGGGAAAGGAAGTAGGGCAACTTCGGATAAAAGAAAGGAGTGTGGTAATATTAGGTAATGAAAAATGATAGAACTAGCAAGCAAGAAGTGGGGTGGTGAATCAATAGCTTGTGATAAGGGTTGAGGGAAAGAAATAGGTATTAGTCATGAGTGAGTGACTGAAAGGAATGGTGGTTGCAAGAAAATGATAGAAAAGTGGCGGGAAATATGTGATCAATAATAATAAATTAGAAAATTGAGTAGACAGAGAAAATAAAATGGAGAAATAAATAATAGGAAAATAAAATTACACTTCTACTTAAAAAATTGTCTTATGTAAGGGGTCACATGGTAATATTTGATAATAAATATAAGGGTAAATTATATTACTAGTCTTTATAGTTTGATTAAAATTTATTTTAATCCTTACATTTTCAATTTGAATAATTTTATCATTACCTTTTCAATGTTGTTGGAATATATTTCTTTCGTCATGTGTTGTTAATATTTTGAATGGAAAAAAATTACATACAAAATTAAAATCCAATTTGTTTTGAATCTCACTTTAGTCTTTATAATTTTACACAAAGTTTTGTTTATTCTAAATATAGTCTTTATAATTTTACACAAAGTTTTGTTTATTCTAAATTCTAATGATAAAAAATGATGAGATCCCATTGTAAGAAAATTAAAATTATAAGACTTAAACTTTAATCCTTAAATCAAAAATAATAATTTACTAAAACTACAGGACTAATAATCCTAAATTTAACATCAAAGATCACGTTAAAGTGCAAATGAAGAAAAGTGCAAAAAATTACCCACCAAATCCCTAATCAAATTCAGGTCTGTGTCCAAATCTTGGAACTCTCTCATCACAAGCCCTAATTTCATCAACACCCACCTCACTCACTCACTCACTCACTCACTTCCAATTCCTACATCAACAGCTATGATAATCTCCCACTCATGATAGTTAGGCAATGTGTTTCTATTCCACCTCGCAGAACAGAGCACTATAAACTCTGTATTGATACCGAAGACTCATTTGATGAATACAAAGACCTTGAAATCCCAACAAAGACCCGTTGTCTCCACTTTTTTCACGCAATTGGGTATGCGAAAGGTTTGTTTTGCCTTTTCGAACAAGATCGGTTTTTTCTTTGGAGCCCATCAATTAGAAAGTCCATGGCCATGCCCAAGCCTACAATCAAGGCGTCTTTTCATCGTTATGGGTTCGGATTTTGATCCACACAACAACGATTGAGATTTAATGATAAGTCACATCAATTTTTCAGCATTAAATCTCAACTAAACAATACACCACTTTAAGAAACTTTAAGAAAAAAAACACTCTAGACTTTAGGAAAAAAAACACTCTAGAGTATCTTTGGTGATTATAAAGTGGTCAGAATAGTTAATTTTTATCCAACTACGGAGGCGCCAACAACACACATTGAGGTTTACTCCCTTAATGCGGCCTCGTGGAAAATGTCTAGCACGGGAGAAACTCTTCTCCGGTTGAGATTACTAGGGGGCGATTCACTTCTTATTTAGAAGGGGCTGTTCATTTTGCTGCGATTATGTGGAATTCCAATGATCCATTGATTTTGTCGTTTGATTTGTCTGATGAGGTGTTTCAAACGATGATGTTACCAAATGGTATGGTAGGCGTGAGCACGGAGGAGATGTGCACTTCAGTCTTCGGGGGATTGCTTTCTCTGTTATGTTATGAAGATGCTGCTCCAAACCAGTATTGTTCCGTTTGGATAATGAAAGAGTATGGCGTAGTCGATTCTTGGTGTAAACAGTTCACAGTTGATCTAAGCGGAGGAATTACAGAGGTATTAGGTATGCGAAATAATGGTCATGTATTATTGGAGGCAAAAACGACTAGGGATTGGGTGCTTTCTTCATATGACCCTTCGAACCATCAAATTAAGAATTTGGGAATTCATGTTACTGGATACCATTTTGTTGTTGATACTTTCGAGCAGAACCTTGTCTTACTCAGCAAGCCAAATGATGCATTTTCTAGAAGGCAAGTGAGCAGGAAGAGGAAAGACAGGTAACAGCTTGATTCAACTCAATTTCAACATTTATTTTCCGGACTTCTAACTTACTCGTAGTATATGCTAGATTTGGTTGCCTGCCTATATGTCAAACCTCAATAGGCAGATTTTGGGGATGTTAAATTGTTCTGGAATGCTATGAAGACTGGTCAGTATTGCTAAATACTGTTTTGTGGTAATGGTTGATAATTAAACATTAGCAAGTGTATAAAATGGTAATGGCTTGCAAGATGGATCTTTGGATTTGTTGTGGTAATGGCTTTATGTTATGACAAGCAAAAGAATGGAAAGGATGCAAACCCAGACCACCAAACCCCATGGGAGTCCACACTATTCCAACTTGAAAGATGGATCTTTGGAGGATTCTTCATTCCAACTAAATCTCAAATCTTTAACCCCAAAATGATAATATTGGTATGAAATCATCTGTCGACGGGAAAATTGATCTTACCTGACCTAACCTAACTACTGTTGAGGAAAAAAATGGCTTGTTTCAAATGTGATGAACACAATGGGTTCAAATGCTCTATATAACATAATGTCTTTGTTTTGCTTTTAGCAGCATTTAGGTTGAGCTTATTTATTATAGATTATCATGTTGTTTGTGTACATTAACTTTGTTGATCGCAAATGCAGGTAAAACCAAGTTGGATAATCTCAAAGATTCAATGGATTCAAAACATGACCTAGTGGACGACACAGCCCTGAAGCATGGGAAAGAATCACAAACAAACACATGTATGATGCACAAGCATTCACGTTACACATGGCTCATCTTTACCAAATAGAAATACCTCTGATATGCTGATTCTTTGGGGGTTCACTCTGTTCATTCACTTAGATATTGGTTCTATTTTAGACTAGCTTTCCCAGCCCACAACATTCCCAACCTGCTAAAAGGAGATTTTAGTCTCAGGCTTTTGGTTCAGCCCCCATTTCATTTGTATGTCAATACGGTTTACTGTTTTTGCAGAGATTGTGAGACGTGTTATTACTCTTCTTAGTAATCAATCAACTTTAAAATGGGTGGCTTGCCCTTGTCACTGATATTGATTCTCCAAAGCTTATCTTGGCATGGATTTGGTGAGGGAAAAGAGGGGCAAAGAAAAAGAAAATCATGTGTTTGGTTTTAGTTTTTTGGATCAAGTTTTTTGAAAATTGAGTTTTTTTATTTTCGTGTTTTTTGTTTTTAGTTAATATTTTTAAACATTTTTTTTATTTTTTTAGATGCACCTTACTTAGATGTATTTACAAAGTAAAAAAATTGTGAAAAAATATTTTAAAAAATTAAGAAATTTATAAAAATACAAAAAATGTACTGAATTTTTATATTTTTTTTGTATTTTTGGTATTTAGTTAATTTTTAAAAGATTTTTTTTATAATTTTTTTACTTTTTAGGCGTATTTATGTTAGGTATGTCTAAAAAGTAAAAAAATTTGCTTAAAACATTAAAAAATTCAGTAAAAACAAAAAAACACGAAAAATAAGAAAGTAGAATTTTCTGAAAAGAGGTGTGTCTAAAAAATAAAAAATTTGCATAAAATATTAAAAAAATTCAGTAAAAATAAAAAATACAAAAAATAAGAAAGTAGAATTTTTTGAAAATTGTTTTTAGAAAATGGAAACCAATCAAATATTCCTTGGATAGTTACTATAGAAAAAAAAAATGATAAAGCAAATTTTCTTGTCACTTCTCTTTCTGTACAATTTTTATGATGACCTCCAGCACATACATTTCCCTCACTTTATGATCCTAATCTTCCCAAGTGGCGGATATCAATTTTCTTCTTCTTTGTTTTTTTTTATCTCTTAAAATTTGGTCTATTTAAATTTTTATTTATTTATATATTTTTTTATTTTTAGCGTTCTTCTAGTCTAAAAGCACTTGAATTATTTTTTTTTGTTTTTTTTTTTCAAAATGACAATTTTTAAGAAAAGTCATTACAGACAAATAAATTCAAAATTAAATGCAAGTATTTTAGCAGTTTACCAAACAGGTGTAATTAGAAAATTGAATTAAGATTTGGAGGATGGGATGATTGTGCCTTTTAAACATCCTTCTATCCAATATGGGTGTTGATATTAAAAAAAAAAAAAAATGAAAATCCTATTACTTTAGAATAAGAAGTCCATTAATTTGTGTTTGATTTTATAAATGACGTTATTATGTCATTCTATTTATATATATATATATATATATATATTTTGTCTCAACTTTTTTTGACAAGAAAATCTAAAACGGCGAAGCAATTTTAAGGTGACTATTACATTTAACTTATACGTGACTGTAAGACCATCTTCAACGTTTCCTCAGATTCATTACCAAATTTAATTTTGGCGAAACAGTATAATTTTTAGCTCTCTAATGGTATCACCAAAACGACACCAAATTGAGAATAAATCAAATCTTGCACCAAATTGAGGACTTGGCTTAGTTTTCACCAATTCACTGTGTATGATCGTTGGGTGTGGGGCCACAGGACAACTGGCCGGACGTCCGGCCAGTCGTCTCCCAAGTTGTCCGGAAGCCATGGTTTGGACAATTTTCATGAATTCACTGCTTTCGTATTTTTTGCCGAGTACCTGCTGTTTGTTTTTTTGCGTAACAGAGAGAGACATATTTAAGTGGGAGTAATGATAGAGACCCCCTTTTCGGCAGACCCCCACAACTCTCATAGTGATTCACTCCATTCATGATATAGACCCCACACATACATGAGTGGGCCTCACACATCATGAATAGTGTGAATCACTGTGGAGATTATGGAGTCCTCTAAAAAGGGAGTCTCACTCATTTTCGATTTAAGTGGTATGTGTAGGGGTTAAGGCGGGGGATTTGGTGAGTTGTGAAAGAATCTGATGGACTGAAAGAAGAGGAAGAGGAGGAGGAGGAGGTGAGAGGACCCCACTTTTTGCAAGTTTTAATTTCATTTTCTTTTTCATCAATCAACTTCCTCATATTCTCTTTCTCACCTTATTATTTTCAAATACGTTTGTATTTGTTTCACTGCAACTCAGAGATCTGTAGATACGGGTCTTGTATCTAAACCCATCTTCTTCTTCTTTTTTTTTTTTTTTGAATATCTTCTCCTTGAGATTTCCCAGTTGTCAGAGACACCCATAGATTGCTCTGAATTCCCCACTCTCTGGATTCACCCCAATCCCCTGAAAGACTAGCAGCCATGGATTACACAGAAAATGAAGGGCAGCAGCAGCCATGGAAAGGGAGGAAAAATTAATTTTCCATGTCCGATCGACCGGCCGGTCGCCCCTTCGGGCGTCCACTGTGTTTTGATGAAAGTTATAGTGCATCCGTTGGAGCTCCTGATATTAGATTGAGGAAATCGTCTTTTTTTTTTTACTCAGATTTAATGAAAAAAATAGTAAACCGTTAGAGATGCTTTAACCTATCCAAATTTTGAAAAAGGCCATGATATAGGCATCATTAGCTGTATTATTTGCATATAAATAGAATACAAAAAGTTTCATAAAAGAAAATCAATAAAATATAGAACATTTCACCAACTGGCCGGACGTCCGGCCAGTCGTCTCCCAAGTTGTCCGGAAGCCATGGTTTGGACAATTTTCATGAATTCACTGCTTTCGTATTTTTTGCCGAGTACCTGCTATTTGTTTTTTTGCGTAACAGAGAGAGACATATTTAAGTAGGAGTAATGATAGAGACCTCCTTTTCGGCAGACTCCCACAACTCTCATAGTGATTCACTCCATTCATGATATAGACCCCACACATACATGAGTGGGTCTCACACATCATGAATAGTGTGAATCACTATGGAAATTGTGGAGTTCTCCAAAAAGGGGCCTCACTCATTTTCGATTTAAGTGGTATGTGTAAGGGTTAAGGCGGAGGATTTGGTGAGTTGTGAAAGAATCTGATGGACTGAAAGAAGAGGAGGAGGAGGAGGAGGTCAGAGGACCCCAATTTTTGCAAGTTTTAATTTCATCTTCTTTTTCATCAATCAACTTCCTCATATTCTCTTTCTCACCTTATTATTTTCAAATACGTTTGTATTTGTTTCACTGCAACACAGAGATCTGTAGATACGGGTCTTGTATCTAAACCCATCTTCTTCTTTTTCTTTTTTTTTTTTGAATATCTTCTCCTTGAGATTTCCCAGTTGTCAGAGACACCCATAGATTGCTCTGAATTCCCCACTCTCTGGATTCACCCCAATCCCCTGAAAGACTAGCAGCCATGGATTACACAGAAAATGAAGGGCAGCAGCAGCCATGGAAAGGGAGGAAAAATTAATTTTCCATGTCCGATCGACCGGCCGGTCGCCCCTTCGGGCGTCCACTGTGTTTTGATGAAAGTTATAGTGCATCCGTTGGAGCTCCTGATATTAGATTGAGGAAATCGTCTTTTTTTTTTTACTCAGATTTAATGAAAAAAATAGTAAACCGTTAGAGATGCTTTAACCTATCCAAATTTTGAAAAAGGCCATGATATAGGCATCATTAGCTGTATTATTTGCATATAAATAGAATACAAAAAGTTTCATAAAAGAAAATCAATAAAATATAGAACATTTCACAGAAAAGAGATAATAGAGTATTTCCGTTGTCAAACTTTTTGCATCCTCTTTTATAACTCACTACTACCAACCATTCATTTTCCACCACCTAAAGCCATTGCAAGCCCATTCCTCACCTCTTATAATCTCTCTCCCATTCCTACTCGCTAGCGCGATTAACATTTTCCTGTTAACTATTGCAACCCCATCCATTCCACATTACCCCCACCCCCCTCAAACAATCTCTTCCTACTTTCTCTTGTGCACTGCAAGAAATTAAGATTATACGGACAAAAATTTAAGAACAAAATCACTTTTAGGAATAAAATATTTTTTTTGTCAAAAGTGTTATTATTTTATTTTTAGCAATAAAATTGGACATTTAGTTTTGAATTATTAACCTTTTGATATCAAAAGTTCTGTCTCGAAAGATAAACATTTTTGGAACTAAGTTATTTTGTCCCTAAAAGTGTATTTATTAAAGACATTTTCATAATTTTGTTCCTAAAAGCCCATTTTTTGACTTTTTGGGATGACTTTTCAACGACGGTCTTCGCGACAAATGAAATTAGTCCTTAACGCTGTGCTTAGTTGGGGGATTTGGAAAGTAATTTGGAAAGGAAAAAAAAAAAGGTAGGTAAAATTTGAATAAAATATAAATATATTTCACTTAGTTTCACACACATTTTTCCTTTCTTTTGCCAAATTCCTTCTCAAATCCCTCTACCAAAAACAACGTAAATGTTTTTTTGTAAGAAAATTTTTACTTTGATCACTAAAACTTATATATATTGTAGTGGTGTTAACCCTATTCCAACTTACCTCCCTCTTTATTCCCGTCTACAGTCCGTTTCAAATGGTGTAGTAGTGGAGGGCATATGAGAAAGAGAAAATGAGAGAATATAGTAGGTTGCAATGAAGAAGTTGTTTAAATTATATAAATTAATCAAGATAAATAGATTCATGATTTATTAAATTAAATAATAGAACATCAAATAAATTCATGTTTAATAAATTTACATTTTAAAGCGTGAAATATGAAACATGATAAATAGAAATACAAATTTAATCGAAATATTGAAAACAAAAAATCAAACCAAATTCTATGTGATACCACAGTGTCCTTAAAAGAGACTAGCCACCTCATCGCAGGTGTTGGAAGAACGTCGACTTCTGTCTCCCAGGATAAGATGGTTTAGACTGGCTAACGCAAAAGCATTTTCTGTTCGTTTTGGCGAACCGACAATGGCAGCACTCTTATAAGAGCAAGCAAACTGACTATATGATTGGAAGACAAAAATTCTATACCAAAACCAAGGGAAATGGGTCTCCTTTTATACACCATGGGGGAGAGAGGAGGAGCATCCAACCAAGAAGGCTAGCCACTACTGCCCATGAAGGCTAACAACTAATGGCCATCACTCTTGCAAAACTGCTGGAATAATGGACCAAAATTGATGGGATAATTATATCAGATATATATTCTGTATACACAAATGTGTACATGTGCAACAGACTTGGCCCAAAAAGTTTAGGTTGGTGGACCACCAATCCGGCTGAGTCCAAACCTAACCCATTCTAGCAAGCTTCAAGCCTCAAGCCTCAAGTCCAAGATCCAAGATCCAAGCCCAAGATCCACAATCCACGGCCCATGGACCACGGACCCAGACCGAGCCCTGTCTGGGCGGGCGGACGGCGCACACGCGCGCGCGTGGCAATTTTGTCATAACCAACTTGGACCATAGTCTTGGCCCAAGCCTATCCTTGAAGCATCCATAACTCATTTCCTTCGTAAAATTTAGATGCCCCAAAGGGCTCATGCCCTTCTTATAATCTTGAGATTTAAATATCCATCAAAGTTTTCCTCCACAATCAATGTGGGATTGGTACCTATACACAATTCCTGATACCTCATTCTGAGACTATGAAATATCCTCTCACATGGATTGTTACTGAGATTCAAAGAAGATAGTTCCATGAATCTGCAAGAGACAAATATGGTTAATGCCACCCAACTGGGGTTACCAGCCGGGGACACTCCGATGATGATGTTAAAATCTATGAAAGAAGAAGCAAGAATTGTAAAGAGTGTTGAGTGTGAAGAGCAGAGAAAGATATACCTATATGCCATGAGGTACCTTCCTTTTATAGACGAGGGATGGGCCGAATAAGCCCAATAGTTGGCCCCTTTGCAGGCCTTATTTGCGTTAGCCCAATAAGTTGATATATATATTTTTTACTCCCATAATTGCCCCAAAACTTCCATTATTTTTTATAGAAGGACAGCTTTCTTAAATTGAGATTTAGATGAAAAAATCTACATGGAACAACCTGAGGGGTTTTTAGCTCCAGGGAAAAATAAGAAAGTCTGTAAGCTTGTCAAGCCATTATATGGTTTGAAACAAGCGCCTAAGTAATGGCATGAGAAGTTTGACAACGCTATGTTGTCAAATGGGTTTAGAATCAATGAGTGTGACAAGTGCATATATGTTAAAGACACAGACAAAGGTTATGTTATTTTGTGTCTATACGTAGACGACATACTCATTGTTAGTAGTAATGATAAAATGGTTCGAACTACAAATAGATTGTTAAACTTAAAGTTTGACATGAAAGATATAGGTCTTGCAGATGTCATTCTAGGTATTAAGATTATCAGAACATCTAGTGGTATTGTACTTTCTCAGTTTCACTATATTGAGAAGATACTTGAGAAATTTGGTAAATCAGATACAAGTGTGTCTAGGACACCGGTAGACGTGAGTCTACATTTCATCAAAAATAATGGTGAGAGTGTCTCTCAGCTAGAATATACTTGGGTCATTGGAAGTTTGATGTATCTGATGAGTTGTACAAGGCCCGATATAGCCTACTCTGTTAGCAGGCTTAGTAGATACACGAGTAATCCAAATGCCACTCATTGGAAAGGCATTATGCGGGTGTCAGGTTATCTACGCTACACTCGAGATTATAGGCTGCATTATACCAGATACCCAGTGATACTAGAAGGGTATAGTGACGCTAACTGGATATCTGATATAAAAGACTCCAAATCCACTAGTGGTTATGTATTTACCCTCGGAGGGGCAGTCATGTCTTGGAAATCGTCCAAGCAAACGTGTATATCGAGATCAACGATGGAATCTGAGTTTATTGCGTTGAATAAAGCAACTGGAGAAGCTGAATGGCTTCGTCAGTTCGTTGAGTATATTCCACGTTGGCCGAAACCTGTGCCTGCTATTTGTATTCATTGCGATAGCCAATCGGCGATTGGACGAGCATAGAGTCATATGTATAATGGAAAGTCTAGACATATCTGTCGTAGACATAATTCCATATGACAACTACTCTCTAATAGAATTGTCTCTCTAGACTATGGAAAGTCTAAGGACAACACTGCGGATCCACTAACCAAAGGGTTAACTCGAGAGTTAATAGAAAAGTCGTCAAGAGGAATGGGGTTAAGTCCTTTAGTAGAGTTACCGGAATGGAAAACCTAACCTAGTTAACTGGAGATCCCAAGATCTAGGTTCAAAGGATAACCTAATTTCGTGTAACAGGTGAGTCACTGAAGAGGTAAATCCTCTTACCCATTCCTTTGTACAGTGATACCCTATTGGGGTAGAAGGTTAAGCTAATACTTTTAATGACCTAAATGATATGATAGCCAACCGTGGTATAATGAGATACCTTTTATAATTCACCTATGTGAGTGCGAAGTGGGGCCGCTTTTTTAAGAATTGGTAAGGCCGAATTCTTTAAAACCACTCACTGAACCAGAGTAGTGTTCCAGGGCCATACCAGATACACAAGTGAGAACAAGAACAATGGTTGGACTAACTCCTGTGTGAGGTCTATTGTCTCGGTTTACAAAAATGGCAGAACAGTTCAAGACATCATGTTCACTGGTCAGCCAGTAAATCCGATAGGCTGTCACTACAAAAGCTTCAAGGCCAACAGCTACCTTTTCTGATACAGGGTTAGTCTGTGTGCTCTTTTTCCGAGTCTTTGTTTTAAATGTTGTCCATTTTTCTTATTCAGTCAATTTTTATTCATGTGGGGGATTGTTGGAAAAAAATGGGTTTTGGTAAACTTTAATGAGAAATTAAAGTAGGTCCCAACTATTGGTTGAGGTGGGATTAAATGTGCTTAGATTTTTTGTAACAAAGTCTTTACACCACAAAAAGAATGACCAAAAAGCATTAACAATTGAATGAGAAATTGTCTCATAAAGTTGGCCTCATAAATGAGATATTGGGAATTGTGTATAACTACCAATCCCATATTGATTGAAGAGGAAAACTTTGATGGTACTTAAGCCTCAAGATTATGAGAAGGACATGAGCCCTTTGGCGCATCCAACTTTTCTGAAGGAAGAGAGGTATGGATGTTTCAAAGATGGGCTTGGGCCAAGACTATGGTCTAAGTTGGTTATGGCAAAATTTCCACACGCACTCGCGCATGTGCCACCATCCCGTTTAGATCGGGCTGGTCCGTGGGCCGTGGATCGTGGATCTTAGAACTTAGGGCTTGGGGCTTGGGGCTTGGGCTTGGGCTTGGGCTTGGGCTTGGACTTGGACTTGGGCTTGAGGCTTGAGGGAATGGGTTAGGTTTGGCCTAGGCCGGATTGGTGGTCCACCAACTTATTCTTTTTGGGTCAGGTCTATTGCAGGCATAAGTTTGTTGCAGAAATGTATATACACATATGTGTATATTGTGTGTAACTCACACTTTGAATTCCCATATGTTTTTTGCATTACTCCAGCAGTTTTGCAGGACTAACGGCCTCCATTAGTGGCCAACCTTGATGGCTGGAGACTCCTCATCTCTCTCCCATTGTATATAAAGAGGAGAGACTCTTTGGTTCAGACTTAGAACCGTGACTACGAAAAGCCGAGTCCGAGCTGTAGCGAGGCCCCCCCTGCGGGCTTGTTACACTTACTAGTATAATAATCCTTCTTGTGTGAGAAAGGGTCCTGCCATTATCGGTTCGCTAAGCTAAAAGAAGGTGCTTCTGCGTTAGCCAGTTTAAGCCATCTTATCCTAGGAGATAGAAGTCGACATTCCTCCAACAATGATGGTGAGGCGGCTAATATGTTTTAAGGACACTGTGGTATCAACAGAATTTGTTTTGATTCCTCATCTTTCAGTATATTATATGATATGTATTTATATATTATGCTCAACAATGTAATATGGATTTATTTGTTGTTCCATTATTTAATTTAACAAATCATGAATCTATTTATTTTGTTTTTTGTACATTTTTAACAACAAACTTAAAACAGATTAGTGTTTCTCATTAGAAAAATAGATTCATATAAGATAAATTTATTCTATGACATAGTTGTAGTAGATACTAGATTAATTATTTTTCCCCGAAATCTGCTTCTATAGTTGCATAAGAAATTGAATTAATTGTTGGTACTACTTTGTTCATTTTCTAGAGGAGGCCACTGTTATGTTTAGTATTAATAAAATAAGGATTGGAAAACGGTTGTTTGGTGTTGAATGCATGTTCAAGATAGTTGTGTACAAATGTTGTTGCTGCTTGTGTCAATCGTTCATTATAATAAAATATATAATTATAGATAGATGCATGCTACTAATTGCCATACCACCAAAACCAATTTTCTATGTATATGCAAATTGCATGTTTCAGATTCAATTGGTTTACATGTCACTGCTTTTGTATGCTACTGTTGCAAGTCCATTTATTTATATTCATATAGGGGATTGTTGGGAAGAAAATGGGTATTGGTAAACTTTAATGAGAAATTAAAGTAGGTCCCAACCATTGGTTGAGATGGGATTAAATGTGTTTAGATTCTTTGTAACAAGGTCTTTACACTACATAAAGAATTACCAAAAACCATTAAGAATTGACTAAGAAATGGTCTCATAAAGTTGGCCTCATAAATGATGTATTGGGAATTGTGTATAACAACCAATCCCACATTGATTATGGAGGAAAATTTTGATGGCTATTTAAGCCTGAAAAGCTCAGTAAAGAGCTCAGCAATTGGGTTTGTTGTTAAAAATATATAATAAATAAAATAAATAGATTTATGATTTGTTAAATTAAATAATAAAACAGCGAATAAATTCATATTACATTGTAGAGCATAATACAGAAATACATATCATATAATATACTGTAAGACGAGGAATCAAACCAAATTCTGTGTGATACCACAGTATCCTTAAAACAGATTAGCTGCCTCACTGTAGGTGCTGGAGGAGCGTCGACTTCTGTCTCCCAGAATAAGATGGCTTAAACCTGCTAACGCAGAAGCAGATGTTGTTAGCTTGGCGAACCGACAATGGTAGCACTTTCTCTCACATAGGAAGGATTATTATACTAGTAAGCAAACTGACTATATGATTGGAAAGCAAAAACTTTTGTTCCAAACCAAAGGAGATGGGTCTAGTCTTATACACAATAGGGGAGAGAGGAGGAGTCTCCAGCCATCAAAGCTGGCCACTAATGGAGGCCATTACTACTGCAAAACTGCTGGAGTAATGCACAAAAATGATGGGAATTCAAAGTGTGAGTTACACACAATATACACATATGTACATATATATTTCTGCAACAGACTTGGGCCTGCGATAGACCTGGCCCAAAAAGAATAAGATGGTGGACCACCAATCTGGTCCAGCCCAAACCTAACCTATTCCCTCAAGCTTTAAGCTTCAAACCCAAGCCCCAAGTCCCAAGATCCAAGTTCCACGATCCGCGGCCCACAGATCACGGACCACTGACCCGGACGCAGCCTAGTCCGGGTGGGACGAGGGCGCGCATGTGTGGCAATTTTGCCATAACAAACTTGGACCATAGTCTTGGCCCAAGCCCATCCTTGAAGCATCCACGCCTCCCTTCCTTCGGAAAATTTAGATGCCCCAAAGGCTCATGCTCTTCTCATAATCTTGAGGGTTAAATACCCATCAAAATTTTCCTTCACAATCAATGTGGGATTGGTAGTTATACACAATTCCCAAAAACTCATTTATGAGGCGAACTTTATGAGACAATTTCTCATTCAATTCTCAATGATTTTTGGTCATTCTTTTTGTGGTATAAAGACCTTGTTACAAAGAATCTAAACCCATTTAGTCCCACCTCAACCAATGGTTGGGACCTACATTAATTTCACATTAAAGTTTACCAAAACCCATTTTTCCCAACAATCCCCCACATGAATAAAAATTGACCGAATAAGAAAAACGGACAACGTTTACAACAAAGACTCAGAAAGAGAGCACACAGACTATCCCTGCATCAGAAAAGGTAGTTGTTGGTCTTGAAACTTTCGTAGTGATAGCCTATCGGATTTACTGGCTAACCAGTGAACGTGATGTCTTAAACTGTTCTGCCATTTGTGTAAACCGAGACAATAGACCTCACACAAGAGTTAGTACAACCATTGTTCTTGTTCTCACTGGTGTGTCCGGTATGACCCTGGAACACTAGCCTGATTCAGTGAGTGGTTTTAAAGAATTCGGCCTTACCAACTCTTAAAGAAGCGGCCCCACTTCGCACTCACATGGGTGACCTTTATAAGGTATCTCTTTATACCACGGTTGACTATTCATATCAGTTAGGTCATTAAAAGCATTAGCTTAACCTTCTACCCCAATAGGGTATCACTGTACAAAACAATGGGCAAGAGGATTTACTGGATTTACCTCTTCAGTGACTCACTTGTTACACAAAATTAGGTTGTCCCTTTGAACCTAGATCTTGGGATCTCCAGTCAACTAGGTTGGGTTTTCCGTTCCGGTAACTCCACTAAAGGCCTTAACCCCATTTCTCTTGACGACGTTTCTACTAACTCTCGAGTTAACCCTTTGGTTAGCGGATCTATAATGTTGTATTTAGACTTTACATAGTCTAGAGAGACAATTCCATTAGAGAATAGTTGTCGTATGAAATTGTCTAGAATTTCCATTATAGATATTACACTGTGCCCATCCAAGCACCGATTGGCTATTGCAATGAATATAGATAGCAAGCACATGTTTCGGCAAACATGGAATATCCTTAACAAACTGGTGAAGCCATTCAGCTTCTTCAGTTTCTTTATCTAACGCAATAAACTCAGATTCCATCATTGATCTCAATATACACGTTTGCTTGGACGATTTCTAAGACATGGCTGCCCCTCCAAGTTGGTCATAGCAAAGTTGATGGGTATTTAAGCCTCAAGATTATGAGAAGGGCATGAGCCCTTTGGGGTATCCAAATTTTCCGAATAAAAGGAGGCATGGATGCTTCAAGGATGGGCTTGGGCTAAGACTATGGTTCAAGTTGGTTATGACAAAATTGCCACACACGCACGCCGCTCGCTCGTCCAGACCGGGCCGGGTCTGGGTCCGTGATCCGTGGGTCATGGATCGTGGATCTTGGATCTTGGGACTTGGGGCTTGGGCTTGAGGCTTGAGGCTTGAGGGAATGAGTTAGGTTTGGGCTGGGCCGGATTGGTGGTGCACCAACTTATTCTTTTTGGGCCAGGTCTATTGCAGGCCCAAGTTTGTTGCAGAAATGTATATACATATATGTGTATATTGTGTGTAACTCACACTTTGAATTCCCATCAATTTTGTGCATTACTCCAGCAGTTTTGCAGGAGTAATGGCCTCCATTAGTGGCCAGCCTTGATGGCTGGAGACTCCTCCTCTCTTCCTCATTGTGTATAAAGAGGAGACCTATCTCCCTTGGTTTGATACAAAAGTTTTTGTTTTCCAATCATATAGCCAGTTTACTTACTAGTATAATAATCATTCTTGTGTGAGAAAGATTGCTGCCATTGTCGGTTCACCAAGCTAACAGAAGGTGTTTCTGCATTATCCAGTTTAACCCATATTATCCTCGGAAATAGAAGTGAACGTTCCTTCAGCACCCACGATGAGACGGCTAATAAGACAGCAAAATAAATAGATTCATGATTTGTTAAATTAAAAAATATAATAGCAAATAAATCCATACTACATTGTAGAGCATAATACAGAAGTACGTGTCATATAATATACTAAAAGACGAGGAATCAAACCAAATTCTGTGTGATACCACAGTGTCCTTAAAACAGATTAGCCGCCTCACCATGGGTGCTGGAGAAACGTGGACTTCTGTCTCCCAAGATAAGATGGCTTAAACAGGCTAACGCAGAAGCACCTTCTGTTAGCTTGGCGAACCGACAATGGCAGCACTCTATCTCACATAGAAAGCATTATTATACTAGTAAGCAAATTGGCCATATGATTGGAAAGCAAAAACTTCTGTACGAAACCAAGGGAGATAGGTCTCCTCTTTATACACAATGGGGGAGAGAGGAGGAGTCTCTAGCCATCAAGGCTGGCCACTAATGGAGGCTATTACTCCTACAAAACTGCTTGAGTAATGCATAAAATTGATGGGAATTCAAAATGTGAGTAACACACAATATACACATATGTGTATATAAATTTCTGCAATAGACTTAGGCCTGTAATAGACCTGGCCCAAAAAGAATAAGTTAGTAGACCACCAATTTGGCCCAGCCCAAACCTAACCCATTCCCTCAAGCCTCAAGCCCAAGCCTAAAGTCCCAAGTCCCAAGTCCCAAGATCCAAGATCTAAGATCCAAGATCCACGATCCAAGATCCACGATCCACGATCTACGACCCATGGATCATGGACCATGGACACAAACCCGGCCCGGTCAGGGCGGTCAGCGCGCACTCGCGTTTGACAATTTTGCCATAACCACCTTGGACCATAGTCTTGGCCCAAGCCCATCCTTGAAACATCCATGCATCCCTTCTTTCAAAAAATTTAGATGCCCAAAAGGGCTCATGCCCTTCTCATAATCTTGAGGCTTAAATACCCACCAAAGTTTTCCTCCACAATCAATATGGGATTGGTAGTTATACACAATTCCCAATACATCATTTATGAGGCCGACTTTATGAGACAATTTCTTATTCAATTGTTAATGGTTTTTGGTCATTCTTTTTGTGGTGTGAAGACCTTGTTACAAAGAATCTAAACCCATTTAATCCCACATCAACCAATGGTTGGGACCTACTTTAATTTCTCATTAAAGTTTACCAAAACCCATTTTTTTTTCCAACAATCCCCCACATGAATAAAAATTGACGGAATAAGAAAAACGGACAACGTTTACAACAAGACTCGGAGAGAGAGCACACAGACTAACCCTGCATCAGAAAAGGTAGTTGTTGGCCTTGAACCTTTCATAGTGACAGCATATCAAATTTACTAGCTGACCAATGAACGTGAAGTCTTGAACTGTTCTTCCATTTGTGTAAACCGAGACAATAGACCTCACACAGGAGTTAGTCTAACCATTGTTCTTGTTCTCACTTATGTGTCCGGTATGGCCCTGGAACACTAACCTGGTTCAGTGAGTGGTTTTAAAGAATTCGGCCTTACCAATTCTTAAAGAAGTGGCCACATAGGTGACCTATATCAGGTATCTCATTATACCACGGTTGATTATCATACCATTTAGGTGATTAAAAGCATTAGATTAACCTTCTACCCCAATAGGGTATCATTGTACAAAGGAATGGGCAAGAGGATTTACCTCTTCAGTGACTCACCCGTTATACGAAATTAGATTGTCCCTTTGAACCTAGATCTTGGGATCTCCAGTCAACTAGGTTGGGTTTTCCATTTCGATAACTCTACTAAAGGCCTTAACCCCATTCCTCTTGACGACGTTTCTACTAACTCTCAAGTTAACTTTTTGGTTAGCGGATCCGTAATGTTGTCCTTAGACTTTACATAGTCTAGGGAGACAATTCCATGAGAAAGTAGTTGTTGTATGGAATTATGTCTACGACGGATATGTCTAGACTTCCCATTATACTTTCCATATGACTTTATGCCCGTCCAATCGCCGATTGGCTATCACAATGAATACAGATAGCAGGCACAGGTTTCGGCCAACGTGGAATATCTTCAACGAACTGGCAAAGCCATTCAGTTGCTTTATCCAACGCAATAAACTCAGATTTCATCGTTGATCTCAATATACAAGTTTATTTTGAGGATTTCCAAGACACGGCTGCCTCTCCGAGGGTAAACACATAACCACTAGTAGATTTGGAGTCTTTTATATCAGATATCCAGTTAGCGTCACTATACCCTTCTAGTACCACTAGGTATCTAGTATAATACAGCCCATAATCTCGAATATAGCGTAGATAACCTAACACTTGCATAATGCCTCTCCAATGAGTGTCATTTGGATTACTCGTGTATCTACTAAGCCTGCTAACAGAGTAGGCTATATCCCGCCTTGTACAACTCATCAGACACATCAAACTTCCAATGACCCGAGAATATTCTAGCTGAGAGACACTCTCACCATTATTCTTGGTCAAATGTAGACTTACGTCTACCGGTGTCTTAGACACACTTTTATCTTATTTATTAAATTTTTTACGTATCTTCTTAACATAATGAGACTGAGAAAGTACAATACCACTAGATGTTCTGGTAATCTTAATACCTAGAATGACATCTGCAAGGCCCATATCTTTCATGTCAAACTTTAAGTTTAACAATCTTTTGGTAGTTCAAACCATTTCATCATTACTACCAACAATGAGTATGTCGTCTACGTATAGACACAAAATGGCATAACCTCTGTTAGTGTCTTTAACATATATGCATTTGTCACACTCATTGATTCTAAACCCATTTGACAGCATAGGGTTGTCAAACTTCTCATGCCATTGTTTAGGCGCTTGTTTCAAACCATATAATTACTTGACAAGCTTACAGACTTTCTTATTTTTCCCTGGAGATGAAAACCCCTCGGGTTGTTCCATGTAGATTTCTTCATCTAAACCTCCATTTAAGAAAGCTGTCTTTACATCCATCTGATGTATCTCTAGACCACGTAAAGCGGCTATCGCAATCACCATGCGAATGGATGTAATCTTTGTCACAGGTGAATATGTATCAAAGTAATCCAACCCTTCTCGCTACTTGTATCCTTTGATAACTAGTTTAGCTTTATATTTATTAATTGACCCATCAGCCTTCATCTTTCTTCTAAAGATCCACTTACTCCCCAAGGCTTTACTGCCTGGGGGTAGACGAACCAACTCCCAAGTATGGTTCTGTAAGATGGAGTCAATTTCACTTTTAATAGCTTCTTTCCAAGAGGGACTTTTTGGTGAAGTCACAGCTTTATGGAAAGTTCGAGGTTCTCCCTCTAACATATAAGTCAAGAAGTTCAGGCCAAAGGACTTGGCAGTCCCAGCCCTCTTACTCCTTGGCTCATCTACTTCCTCATCTTGATCATCTACTTGATCATTATCTTCAAGTTCTTTCTCAAAACTTTGATCCTCTCCTCTGGTTCGCCAAGGAAATGTGTCTTCAAAGAAAGACGCATTCCTTGACTCCATTATGGTATTCTTGTGGATATCTGAAATATCAGACTTGTGCACAAGAAACCTATATGCACTACTATTCTGTGCATAACCAATGAATATACAATCCACGATTTTCGGACCTATCCTAACCCGCTTAGGTATAGGTACCGCCACTTTTTCAAGACACCCCCCACATTCGTAGGAAATTATAAGAAGGCTTCCGGCCTTTTCATAACTCATATGGAGTCTTGTCCACTTTCTTCCGAGGTATTCTATTTAGAATGTAATTCGCAGAGAGAATCCCCACAGGTTCTGTGGCAATCTAGAACTTAGCAACATTACATTCATCATCTCCTTTAGCATCCTATTCTTCCGTTCAACAATCCCATTTGATTGAGGAGAACAAGGTGTTGTGGTTTGGTGGATAATCCCGAATTAAGTACAAATCTCAATAAATGGTGATTCATACTCACCATCACGATCACTTGTTAAAGCCTTAATCTTGTGGCCTAATTGTTTCTCAACTTCATTCTTATAAAGAACAAATTTGTCAATAGCCTTATCTTTGCTTTTGAGCAAATAGATATAATAATACTTAATGCAATCATCAAAGGGACAACTGGAAAGGAAAACCCAACCTAGTTGATTGGAGATCCCAAGATCTAGGTTCAAAGGGACACCCTAATTTTATGTAACGGGTGAGTCACTAAAGAGGTAAATCCTCTTGCCCATTCCTTTGTACAATGATACCTTATTGGGGTAGAAGGTTAAGCTAATGCTTTTAATGACCTAATTGGCATGATAGCCAACCGTGGTATAAGAGATACCTTATATAGGTCACCTATGTATGTGCAAGGTGGTGCCGCTTCTTTAAGAGTTGGTAAGGCCAAATTTTTTAACGGCACTCACTGAACCAAGCTAGTGTTCCAGGGCCATACGGGACACACCAATGAGAACAAGAACAATGGTTGGACTAACTCCTGTGTGAGATTTATTATCTCGGTTTACATAAACGGCAGAACAGTTCAAGACATCACGTTCACTGGTCAACCAATAAATCCGATAGGCTGTCACTATGAAAGGTTCAAGGCCAACAGCTACCTTTTCTGAGGCAGGGGTGATCTGTGTGCTCTCTCTCCGAGTCTTTGTTGTAAACATTGTCCGTTTTTCTTATTCGGTCGATTTTTATTCATGTGGGGAATTGTTGGAAAAAATGGGTTTCAGTAAACTTCAATGTGAAATTAAAGTAGGTCCCAACCATTGGTTGCGGTGGTATTAAATGGGTTTAAATTCTTTGTAACAAGGTCTTTACACCACGAAAAGAATGACCAAAAACCATTGAAAATTAAATGAGAAATTGTCTCATAAAGTTGGCCTCATAAATGAGTTTTTAGGAATTGTGTATAACTACCAATCCAACATTGATTGCGGAGGAAAACTTTGATGGGTATTTAAGCCTCAAGATTATGAGAAGGGCATGAGCCCTTTGGGGCATCTAAATTTTCCGAAGGAAGGGAGGCATGGATGCTTCAAGGATGGGCTTGGGCCAAGACTATGGTCCAAGTTAGTTATGGCAAAATTGCCACACGGGCGCGCGCCGCCCACCCGCCCTGCCTGACCGGGCCGGGGCCGTGTTCGGGTCCGAGGTCCGTAGGTCATGGATCATGGATCTTCGATCTTCGATCTTGGCACTTAGGGCTTGGGCTTGAGGCTTGAGGGAATGGGTTTGCTTTGGGCTGGGTCAAAATGGTGGTCCACCAACTTATTCTTTTTGGGCCAGGTCTATTGCAGGCCCAAGTCTGTTGCAGAAATGTATATACACTTATGTGTATATTGTGTGTAACTCACACTTTGAATTCTCATCAGTTTTGTGTATTACTCCAGCAGTTTTGCCGGAGTAATGGCCTCTATTAGTGGCCTAGTTGAAGACTCCTCATCTCTTCTCCATTGTGTATAAAGAGGAGACATATCTCCCTTGGTTTAGTACAGAAGTTTTTGCCTTCCAATCATATACTCAGTTTGCTTACTAGTATAATAATCCTTCATTTATGAAAAAGGGTGCTGCCATTGTCAGTTTGCTAAGCTAACAGAAGGTGCTTCTACGTTAGCCGATTTAAGCCATCTTATCCTGGGAGACAAAAGTCGACGTTCCTCCAGCACCCACGGTGAGGCGGCTAATCTGTTTTAAGGATACTATGGCATCATACAAAATTTGGTTTGATTCCTCATCTTACAGTATATTATATGATATGTATTTCTGTATTATGCTCTACAATGTAATATGAATTTATTCACTGTTCTATTATTTAATTTAACGAATCATGAATCTATTTATTTTGTTTATTGTACATTTTTAACAACAAACTTAAAACAGATTAGCCGCCTCACCATGGGTGCTAGAGGAACATCAACTTCTGTCTCTCAGGATAAAATGGCTTAAACTGGCTAACGCAGAAGCACCTTCTGTTAGCTTGGTGAACCGACAATAGCAGCACTTTCTCTCACACATGAAGAATTATTATACTAGTAAGCAAACTGACTATATGATTGGAAAGCAAAAACTTATGTACCAAACCAAAGGAGATGGGTCTCCTCTTCTACACAATGGGGGAGAGATGAGGAGTCTCCAGCCATCAAGGCTGGCAACTAATGGAGGCCATTACTTCTACAAAACTGCTGGAATAATGCATCAAACTGATGGGAATTCAAAGTGTGAGTGACACACAATATACACATACGTGTATATATATTTCTGCAACAGACTTGGGCCTACAATAGACCTAGCCCAAAAAGAATAAGTTGGTGGACCACCAATCCGGCCCAGCCCAAACCTAACCCATTCCCTCAAGCCTCAAGCCTGCCTCAAGCCTTAAGCCCAAGTCTCAAGCCCAAGATCCACGACCCACAGACCCGAACCCGGACCGGTCTGAACGGGCAGCGCGCGTGGCAATTTTGTAATAACCAATTTAGACCATAGTCTTGGCCCAAGCCCATTCTTGAAGCATCCATGCCTCCCTTCCTTCGAAAAATTTGGATGCCCCAAAGGGCTCATCCCTTCTCATAATCTTGAGGCTTAAATACTCATCAAAGTTTTCCTCCACAATCAATGTGGGATTGGTAGTTAAACACAATTTTCAATACCTCATTTATGAGGCCAACTTTATAAGATAATTTATCATTCAATTTCTTAATGGTTTTTTATCATTCTTTTTGTGGTGTAAAGACCTTGTTACAAAAAATCTAAACCCATTTAATCCCACCTCAACCACTTGTTGGGACCTACTTTAATTTCACATTAAAGTTTACCAAAACCCATTTTTTTCCAACAAATCTAGCCCAGCCTGGCCCATGTCGGGCCTCACGAGCTCCGGCCAAAATTCGCGTCGAGCTGAGTCGGGCCGGTCCATGGACAAAAAAAAATAGGCCCAGAGGTATTGGAGCCTTGGACGGGCCAGTGGGCTTGGGCTTGGGCTTGACCTCGACCTCGGGCGGACCTAACCATTTATTTTTTTTGTTTTTTTAAATTTTTTCTGCCCAAATTTTATTATTTTTCACTAAAAAAACACTGGGCCTCAGGCTGGACCTTGTGTAGGCCTTAAGTGGGCCGATGGGCTGGGCTGGATTTCAAAATGATGGCCCAGTCCCAAGCCTAGGGGCTCAGGTTGGGCTCGAGGCCAGGACCCAAACAGGCCTAAACAGGGCCTGGCCCACCCTAGGCCACGAGCAAGCTTCGGGCCGCCCACGGGCCGCAGACCATTTTTATATTTCTATTCACAAAGTTATATTTTTGACTAAACAACAACAAAAACAAGAAAAAGTTACATGCTGCACTCTTTTCTTATCTATTCTTCCTGCTTTCTAAAACAAGCCTCTCGACAAACAACCATCAACCCATTTTCTTTTGACTATACAAACTAACACTATTTTTCATTTATTATGTTCATACTTTGTGATCAATATCTTCACATGCTTTAACCATCCTTGATTAAACAAAGATATTTCACAAGTTGACAAACAAAAGAAGCCAAAAACTTTAGCCATAAACTATAATGGTTGAGTGATTGGACGGAATGGGGGTTGTGGAAAAAGGATAGAGAAATGGTGGGGAAAATGTGATCTATGATAGTTAAGTTAAAAAATTGAGAAAATACAATAGATAAATAAATGTTAGAAAAAGGTTATGCACTAATATAATTTAATTAATAAAATGATTAAGAGACTTACGATAAATAAAATATGAAAGCAAGTAAATTCACAAAGAGTAAGAAAGAATTGGCCTGTGAGATTGAGAAGGGTGTAGTCACTGCCCTAAAGCCGTTGTTCCTCCCCACGTGAAGGTACAACCAGAGTGCAACGGCTCCAAGATACAACCCAAGCACTCACAGCCTTTCTCATCCAATGTTCACATCCACCAGGAGGATATGAACGAGTCACAAACCATAGTTGCCCAGAAATACATAAAATAAATAAAGTACTCTTATGTTAAAACTCAATATCTCATATATATATGTGTGTGTGTGTGTGTGTGTTCTTGTGGTTTTTTTTTTCCTACTCCATCTTTAGAAAACACAGGAATATATATAAGTGAAAATCTCATAACAATTAATCATTACATAATTATAATAATAAAACTTAATAATATCTTTGTAACCGAAATATATGAAATCAATATTAATGTTAATAACTGTCAAGCAAATTAAATAGAAATAATTAATTTTATTTTTATTAAAATTCCAACATTCCCCCACTTTTAATAAAAATAAAATTTTTAATACTACCATAATGTTGATATTATACCCCCACAATTTAAAACTTTATATTCAAAACAATATAAATATATATAAGGGCAACTGCATACTGCGCAATGGGTGTGGGAGCCTTCTGGGCTTGAACCACACTTAGTGTTGGCAATTTTCATCTGAAGGATAATAGTGAAATATATCTTGAACTAGACCCTTTGAGCCAGAGTTCAACTTGTCACACACACAGAATTGGTATTGGACATCAGTTTGCGAGTTAGTGCTCTTAAAGGCCATGCACTAGATCTTGATTCTCATAGGGTTACTAGAGACTAGCCCAAGTCTCCAAGTCGCGGCCTCATGACAACTCCCTCATAGTAGAACCCTCCAAAAGTACAATGACGGAATGCACCTTGCAGGAGATTGCCTGCCTTGGATTCATTCAAGGTAAAACCCTTCCTAACCAGTCACTTCTTCAGCACTACTACCTTAGGGATGAGCAGGAGATCAATCTTGATATGGTGTCTCCTAAAAAATGAGTGCTGGAATCAAGTCATGCCATATGGATTGTTTTTACCTATTGAACTTCCTTCATGGGATCTCCAATCACAGAAGATGGGTTACCTCCCTAAGTGACTTTCTAACGGGCTTACACTCATCCCCCTCGACAAACAATAGATCTAGCCTCAATGCTAGTCTAGAGGCAAAATTTTCTCTTCTGAGTTCTCAAGACTAACTGTTGATCAACAATATATTTCTTTTTCTCATGGAGTATATAATCATTAAGCCTTTTTTATTACAACATTCCTCTGCTTATCTTTATACACCTATAAAGTTTTCAAACACACTTCTCCAATAAACAATGTTAACATAGCCTCTCAAATATCTATTATACTCATATACTACACTTTAACAATATATATATATAATCGTCATGCCATTCAATTATCAAATCAAAAGTTTTATGAATTTCTCTTCTAATTCATGACCTATGAATAAAGAATTTATTTTCAAATTACACCGAATTAAATAGACACAACTTCTCACAATTATCAGATATAATTCAGCCAAAACAAACATTCAAATTTGTTTTAACCAAAACAGAAAATGCAAATATAGGTCCTAATGTTTACATAATATACATACAAGAATTCTTCAAAACACAAATATTAGTGTAACCTCACAAACACTTCCCATTTCAAATTTTCGTTTCACACAACAAGAATATTATAGTGCTTTTAGATATAGCCATCTCATTTTCCTTTTCATTTTGAGTTTGAATAGAAATATTGAAGGGAAAAAAAAAACTTCACTTATATAAGCAAAATAGTTTCAGAATAATTCTCACCTTTAAAATTCTCCACACCATTTCCTCAATAGCAAAAATTTTAAAACCTCAAATTAATTCAGATTTTCAAATATATTTATCTTTTAACATTTGTAGACGGAATCATAAAATAAGAACAACTAAAGTGTGACAATAATTTGCACAGAACCCTCATATATTCACATTTTTCGAACCAAATATAAACATTTAGTTTAAATTATTTTTAAACATTTGAAAAAGTAAAATTTTCACAAATTAAGCATTAGTCAACTATACAAATAAAGATTTAACTTTACATTAACAACCTTCCCAAAGACTTAAAAAAAAAATTAACAAAATCTCAACTTTAACAATTTTTACTACAAGGCTAGATGGTAAGCATGAAATATATATTGAACATTTTCTGTAACGAATAATTTGTGAACCACCAATGAGATGCAAGCCTTCACTCAATGACCGTAAGTTACAGAACATTTATAATTCTTCATTTAATTATTTGACAACAATTCATTAATCAGTCATAAATTAATAATAAAATACAAATAAATAAAACAAAAATCTAAAAGAATATTGATCATGAACATCCAATCTAATATATAAGATTCTTGCAAACACATCATGGAAACCCTTTTATGAGCACACAAAAGTGGGCACACTTTTATTTTAAATAAACTTTAACTAAAAGTTACAAAACCAAGACTAATGGTGTAATAATTCAAAACCATTTCCCACACACAGAACCAACTTCTTAACACCACGAAAGTTACATGTAACTCAATAAGACATAATTAAACGAAATTGTTTCATATGAATATTGAACGAAATAATTTTTACCACTACATTCCAAGCCAAAATATTTTCCACTAATAAGGGCTGAGACAACTAATTCGAGAAATAGGTATATTAAACTGTTAACTATTATAAAGAATTAAAACCCATGAATACACATTCACACATAATGCTAAATCATGTAATTTTATGGAATATAAAAACCCTCAAATATTTGTAACTCATAAATTCAGTTTACCACAGCTAATAAGAATGATTTTAGAGTGAAGCCTACAAACATTGATCAAGCTCCAAACTAACTGTTCAAAATAATTTTTCCCCCACATTGCAATCCTCATTATTTTTAACAAAATAAAATTATTAATTTACATAACAACAACTTTTTTCCTTTTCGAAATCAACAATCAATTATACTAAATAATGATGCAAGATTAACATTATGCTAATACTTAGAATAAACCAATCTTAAACTAAGAATTTGTAAACATACAAATATTTTCATTCACCACATTCCAATCCTTTTTTTTTTAAATAATAATAATAATTTAAAGCAAAGAAGACAATGACTCTATCAGCAATTATAATTACGTAACTTGCTCAAATAACATAATTGAATTTATCTCACATTTTTCAAACTTTTAAAACTCTCAAAATCATCAATATTCAAATGATATATATTACAACCAATTAATTGTTTTAATATATATATAAATTCTTTGTAACTCTTTACAAAAGCTATGAGGCTAATCAATTTACAATTCAAGTCTCCCGTTATATTAAATGACATTTATGGTGAATTCAAAATTAAACTATGACACAAATATTATGGCATTTACCCATTGTAAATCTAATTTATATTTTATAAATCGGTGGTGCTACATGCATCAATTAGTGTACTCACTAGTGTACCAAACCCATGGAACTGAGGGCTGAAGTTCAGGCACATTTCATGAGGCTTTTTTCTGAAGATTGGAAAGTTAGACCCAAACTATCTGGCCCATTTCTGAGTATTGGTGGAGCTCAAGTTGTGGAACAATTGGAGGCAGAATTTATAGAGGAGGAAATCAAATCTGTTATAAGGAGTTGTGATGGTAATAAGGCCCCTAGGCCGGATGGCTTTAACATGTCATTCTTTAAGAAATGCTGGAAAATAGTAAGAATGGATGTGCTTCAGTTTATGAGAGAATTCCATCATAATGCAAGTCTTGTTGGGGGGATTAATAGTTCTTTTATAGCCCTAATTCCCAAAGTTCAAAGTCCTTCCTGCTTGAATGAGTATAGGCCTATCAGTCTAATTGGTTCCCTATATAAATTATTAGCAAAAGTACTCTCTAATATAATGAAACAGGTGATGCCTAAGATTATCAGTGAGGTATAGTCAGCATTTTTGGGAGGTTGAAATATTTTGGACGGTGTTCTTCTGATAGCAAATGAGATAGTTGATGGGTGGCGAAAATCTAATAGAAAAGGATTGGTGCTTAAATTGGATTTTGAAAAGGCCTATGACTCCATTAATTGGGAGCTTTTATTTGACATGCTCTCAAAGTTTGGCTTTGGAACTCATTGGATCCGCTGGATGAAAGCATGTGTTTCCTCGGCTAAGATTTCTGTTTTGGTTAATAGGTCACCAACACCTGAGTTTTGCCCCCAAAGAGGTCTTAGGCAGGGTGATCCGTTGTCGCCATTCCTTTTCAACATTGTAGCAGAGGGCCTCAACATTTTGCTAAGTAGAGCTAAGGAGTTGGACATCATAAAAGGGGCAGAGGTGGGTTCAAATGGGTTAGGAGTAACACATTTGCAATTTGCAGACGACACGATCTTGTTCTGTGAAGCTAATAGGAGAAAGGTGAGAAACATTAAAAGCATTTTAAGATGCTTTGAGGTTTCCTTAGGTTTGAAAATTAATTATCATAAGGGCGTTATTTGTGGCATTGGGGTGGATGAAGGGTTGGTGCATGAGTTTGCTGATAGCCTTAATTGTCTTCACCAAAAGCTGCCTATTCAATATTTGGGGCTTCCATTGGGGGGCAATCCAAGTAGGAGAAGCACTTGGAAACCTGTCCTTGATAAGTTTAAACAGAAATTGGCTTCCTGGAAGAGAAGGCTTCTATCTTTTGCTGGGCGATTAACTCTAATCAAATCTGTAATGTCCAATTTGCCGATCTATTATTTATCACTGTTTAGGATTCCTACTGGGGTGGCTAAGGAGATAGAGAGAATGCAATCAGCATTCTTGTGGGGTGGTTCAAAACTCAGAAGAAAAATTCACATGGTTCGATGGGAGGTGGTAACGAAGAATAAGAAATTAGGTGGATTAGGCTTGAGGAAGTTGACAACCTTCAATCAATGCCTCCTGTTGAAATGGTGGTGGCGGTTTGGTGCTGAGAATCAATCGCTTTGGAAAGAAGTGATCTGTCATAAGTATGATGCTAGGGATGGAAGATGGATACCAAATATTGTAGATAGAGGCTCTAAAATTTGGTCTGATATCATCACTGCTGTTGTGTCCAATTCAGATCTGCACAGTTTTTATATCAATAATTCTCATATTGTTCTGGGGGATGGGAGGAGAATTCAATTCTATATCAATAATTCTCATATTGTTCTGGGGGATGGGAGGAGAATTCAATTCTGAAGGGATAAGTGTGTTGGTAATGTGTGTTTGATGGATGAATTCCCTAGGCTATATTCTTTATCTACTGATAAAAATGGTGTGGTAAAGGGTTTCTTTGAGCAATGGTCAGATGTTGGTGGATGGATCATGAATTTCAGAAGATCATTGCTGGTCTGGGAAGAGGAAGAAGCTCAAAGATTAGTCCATTTTCTTCGCAATGTTCCAGCACTTTGTAACAACAAACCAGGTGTGTTAAAATGAAGTGCAGATCCATCTAAGGTATTTAGTGTTGCCTCAGCCTACAATTGGAGTGAATCACTGTCGGGGTCTGTAAAGGCAGTGGCTGACTCAATCTGGAATAATTTTGCTCCTCCCAAAGTGCAATTCTTTGGATGGTTGGCTTGGCTTGACAAGGTTAAAACCTCTAGTTTTCTCCATAGGATTGGAATCTTAGATGGCAGTGCTAATCTTGCATGTGTTTTTTGCCAAAATGAGATTGAAACAATAGATCATATTCTACTATTTTTCCCTTTTGTATGGCTGGTGTGGTCCAACATTATAAGATGGTGGGGGTGTGCAGTGGGTAATTCCAGGTTCGGTGACTGGTCTGTTGCAGTGGTGGCTTGGCTGTAGAATGAAAAAGCTAGAAAAGAAAATTTGGATGGTTCTACCTCTGGCTATCCTTTGGTCTACTTGGAAGCATAGAAACGATTGCATCTTTAATGGCTCTCAACCAAATCTGGAGGATTTGTGTGAAATTGTGAAGGTAAGAGTAGCCATGAAGCTCAAAGCGTCTCCAATTCAGGTGGAGTACTCTATTAATGACTTGGTCTTTAATCTGCCACAAGTCAAGCATTGTATCAGAATTGGAGGGTGAGCATGGTTGCTGCTGCAACAGTGCATTAGGTTCTGCTGTGTGTGGCTGTGTTTAGCTTCTGCTAGAATGGTCTCTGCTGTGTGTGGATTGGACTCTGTCTGGCTGGTTTTAATCCTGTTTTGTTATGATCACTTTAACTCAGACCATCTGTTGTTTTGTGAGCATGGTTGTGGGTGGGCTGAGCCTGGTTGCTGCTAAGATGGCCCCAGATGTGCTCTGCTAGAATAGTCTCTGCTGTGTGTACTCAGGCTGCAATCTGGTGGTGCTGAGATGGGTGTGGGTGGGCTGGACTCTGTCTAGCTGGCTGTAGGTGGACTGTGCCTAGTTGTTGCTGAGATGGCCCATGTGTACTCTGCTGGAATGATCTCTGCTGTGTGGGTGGTTTTAATCTTGTTCTGTTGTGGTAAATTTAAACTAGATCATTTGCAGGTGGTGAATGCTATTTGTTTGGGCTGTGATGCTTTGGCCTACTCTTCTGTTATTTTGGCCTGAATTTTGGATACTCCAGCAGAGGTTGTGATGGTCTCTACTATGGAGCATGCTGTTGTCTGTGCTGGGTGTGCTGTGCTAATGCTAATGCGCTAAATTGCTGAATTGTCTACAACTTGGGGGCGAAGTTCAAGGCAATGGAGATCCAATGCTTGTTTTTGGGGTCTACTGTGTATGCTAATATGTCTGTAAGTTTGCTGCTGATGGATCTCATTGGCTTGGTGCTGTGTATGCTGATCTGTTTGGCTTTAGCTCAAGGATGCTGCTGATCTATTTGGCTTAGACTTAAGGCTCCTGATCTATTTGGCTTTAGCTCAACATGTTGGTCTTTATTATCCAAGTTAGTCTCAGGGTGTGGAGCTGTTTGGCCTTTTGGTGTTCTACTTTTTGATGGTGCTCTACTGGTGTTCTAGGGAGTGGTGATGCTAATGCCCCTTCTGTTATGCATTTGAGAATCTGAGTCAAGTGCTGCTATGCATTTGAGATGTATGGGTATGGATGGCTGCTGTGTTCTGCAGGAGGAAGGGTATGGATGGCTGCTGTGGTCTGCAAATGGTGTGCCTCTATCAGTAGATTTGGCCTACTACTGGCAACTTAAGGAATGTGATGCTGGTGTTCTGTTCTTTTTCGTTGGTCTCTCACAACTTGGGGTGCTAGCAAATAATAGGATGAGTTTTGTGGTGCCAACCTAATTGGAATCATTTAGCTCATTGTGAAACTTTTGCACTTTCCTTTTCTTTATTGTTGTAATTTGTCTTGTACCTTGTACTTGTTTATTCCATCAATAAAGTTTCTTTTTTGCCGATCAAAAAACTAGTGTTATGATAATATTATTGGCCACATTTATTATACAAGTTTCAAATACCCAAAACTATATAAATGATGCCACATCATCTATTAGTATACTAGTGTGTACATTAATTGATACATATAGTATTATTCTTTATAAATAGCAAACCTATGGCAAAATACCATCCCCTCTTATATTTATAATAATTGATTACATATTAAAGTAGAGCTAAATAAGTCATAAATATATGTATGACAGTGATATGACCAAAATGATTAACTAAAATCAAATAAGACTAATTATATTTACAAACATTATTGCTTGCGCATAATTTGTTTTATTTTTTACGGAATATAGTAAACTCAAAATATTTGTAACCCACAACATTAAGAAGGCCAATAACCTTTAATTCAATAATTGTAAAATTCATGACACACTTTAAATTTTTAGCAGTTACAAAATAATTCAAATCTTAATTTTGTCAATTATGAACCAACTACAAATCACAAATAGAACAAGTAATCTAATGTTATCAAACTTTTATTATTTATCTACTCATGTCAAAACTATTATCACACCCAAAGTTGCATACATTCTATTCTGTCATGTCTCAAAAATCACAATACACTATTAAGTTTTTAACAGTTACAAAATTTGTAACACATTTATTCTCATAAATCTTTATTTTGTTCAATTAACATTAAGATCCAAATACTAATATTCAACAGTCACATGCCATCACTTACATATAATAACAGTAAATCAAAGACTGAGCAATAAATTAAAGGTAAATTACAAACATATCTCCTGAAATTTACTTAAATTACAAATTATCCCCTATAGTTCTAGAAATTACATTATGTCCCCCAAGGTTTTTAATTTCATAATAAATAGGTCTTTTTATTAATAAATCATCAAGTTAATTAACAGTTTTTAATAATGTTAAAATTTTATTTCAATTAATAATTCAGATAATTTTATTATGGCATAGGAGAACAATTAGAAATTTCACTTTTTCAATTAATTCTATTAAATAAAAAATTCTAGTAGGGAGGTATTTGTAATTTTTCAAACGATAGGAGACAATTCGTATTTTAAGCAAACCTCAAGAGGTGTATTTATAATTTACTCTAAATTTAAAATATGCAACTATTTCACGTACTACTTAGCAACAAATTTGAAATATAATTTGATAGCAATTATATTCCATTTCAAATTATTTTAATTTATAATCCTTGACTCTTACTATTATTTAACATTAACATCGCAAAACAATATCCTCAATATGAACCACCAATGATTACCATTGCATATACAATAAAAATTTCAAATATGCTATAATATTACTTATCATAGAACATATGACAGAGTTATAAAAATCCCTTAACCATCATAAAAGTTAGGGATGAGTATGGTCCGAATTGGTTTGGATTAGGATAAAATTAGAATCAATCCGTTATCTATGGTTCCTAAAAAATTGGAACCAATCCAATCCGTCTAAATCGTGGAACTAATTCGAACCAATCCATTTAAACACGGATTGGACTACGAATTCACATAATTAAATAATAAAAAAATATATAACATTTTAATTTTTTAAAAATATAAACATAGTATCATATTAGTTTCACAATAGCGACATACTATTTTAGAATTTAAATAACTATAAAAAAATTGGTTCCACTATAAGTATTTAGACCATTACAAATTAAAACTACAAACCAATAAACAGAAGTAATAAAAGAAGATATTATGCGGGTTTAAGTTTTACATGAAATAAGATAAGATACTATTGTATAATATAAATATAGGCTATTTGTATACGGTTCGGATCAGTTCCAATCCGGAACCAATCCGTGAACTACGAATTTTTAATTTTTCAATCAGGAACCGAACCATGGATTCAAAAAATAAATCGAAACCTACTAGATTGAACTAGACCGGATCGAATTACGAATTTTACGAATTTGTGACTCAACCCTAATAAAAGCCTAATTTCAAATAACCTTACATATGAAATTAATATTAATCATTCTCTAAAATGTTTCACAAGTTAAACACAAAACTACTTTTCCCTTATATATATATATATATATATATATATATAAATGATGATAATAACTTTCTGTTGCCAAGAGATAATTATTAATTTTCTACAAATTAGAAGGCTCAAAATTACATATAACAGAAACTCATGACCAAATAATTTAAAACGAATTACTTAACAAACTAATTTCAAGCTACATATCTAGTAATAAATAATTTACAACAACAAAAGTAGAGATATAAAGTTGTGAGATCCTAGAGTCTTTGATAATTCAATAACTTTTACATGGATGAAAACAAACAAATTAGACAAAAATACCAACTCATTTCACGTATGGAGAGTAAGGGAAGGCTTTAAATTCAATATGTACCAAACATTTGTTTTCCTTGACATTTGAAATAGATATTTTTTTTTTTTTGAAAAAAAAAAGACCCAACGGCTTTAAATTGTTTGAAAAGGATTATGCACTAATATAATTTAATTAATAAAATGATTAAGAGATTTACGATAAATAAAATATGAAAGTGAGAGGGTAATTTATAAATAAATTGGGCCGAGCTAAAGAAGAGGCTTCTTTGGAAGTTGGGCCGCACATCGGACCGAGATAGGAGCTGCTGTAGCTCAGTCTAAAAACTAACGAGCTTAGGCCAGGTGAAGTTCGAACCGAGCTATGGGCCGAGGTGTTTGTGCTTCACAAGTTAGACCTCGCCCTTGTTAGCTCGGTTAGAGATTGCTGCAGTTAGCTTGGTCTAAACAGACAAAACTGAGGTAACATCAATAACGAGGGCCGAGCTATGTGTAGCTCGATAGGTTGGCATTCATTAGATCGGCTTCCAATCAAACGGTCCGAATGGCAGGGGACCGAGATAAGTCAGTTCAGTCAGGAATGTATAAACCGAGGTAAAGGGTTCAGCCATCTCACGTGGCTTGCAATGATGAGACTCCTAATAGGACTCTGCTAAGGAGAGTTAGAGTCCTCCTAGAATTGTGCAAGCCATCTCACTTGGTTGGTAGTGAGTAGGAGTGTGACTCCTAGGAGGACTCTGCTAAGGAAAGTAGAGTCCAACTAGGATTGTGCAAAACCATCTCACTTGGTTGGTAGTGAGTAGGGTGTGTGATTCCTAGGAGGACTCTCATAGGGAGAGTTGGAATCCTACTAGGATTGTGCCAAGCAGAATCTATAAAAGCTCATAACCAGACTTATGGACAGGTATCCCAATTCTTACTCTAGGATATACAGAGCTTATTATCTATTGTCTAGTTGCTGACTTAGGCATCGGAGGGGTTTCCGGCACACACCCGCCGGTTAGCTCACGTTTGTGTTTTCAGGTGGCAAAGCAGCGTTGTTTAAAGGAGTGCAAACTTGATCAACAGGATCATGCGAGAAGAATTATTTCGTGCTCGTACAATTGGCGCCGTCTATGGGAATTCCACAAAGAACAAAACCTCTTGATCAAGCTTTCCTCTCTAGTTGGAATCAATGGCGCACAACGAAGACTTGCCGCAATCTACTATTGATGGGTGAACACCGAAAGGGGGTGGGAGGCACGAAGGTTTACCTTCTATCCCACCCATGACGGAATTAGATCCCCAACAAAGGAATCCGCGGAGAGAAGCAAGAGAAAGACGGGACTTAAGTCCACACCGCTCTTAAAGCCCTGATAGACAGAGGCGGAAGATGGATCCTCAGGTTCTCGAAGATCGCGTAAGGGAGCAAGACGAAGTAATAAGAAGAATGGCGGCTGACATAGAGACGATGAAGCACCAGATAAAAGGCAAAGGGGTGGCAACAAAAGAGGGGCGCAATGGCAACACACACTCTTATCACTCAGAAGATCGTGACAGACAAGTCACACTATCACAAACTAAAAGTAGAAGCCTCAGGTCAGGCAATACACAATCAAAGACTTCTAGGACACGCTACTCCAGGCCTGAGAGAATGAGGACTGAAAGGGGTCGAAGAAGAGAAGACACTTAGGCTCGCGACCCCCGCAAAGTCTCCGCACTACAACGATTGGCTCCTAGAACACATAGAAGTGTCGAGGTTGGAATTCCAGAGCCACGCCTTGCCTATGAACCAGCAGACAAAGCGTTAATAAGGTTGCAGAGCTCACCATTCATTCCAATAATAGAGAATGCACCATTACCCTCAGGCTTCCACCAGCCCAAATTCACTACTTATAAGGGGAAGTCGGACCCCTACATACACTTGAGCCACTTTTACCAGGTTATGGCCGTGTATCGGCGAAACGAGGCTCTAATGTGTATCATGTTTCCTTCCAGCCTTGGTGACCTGGGTTTAACGTGGTTTGAAAGGTTGCCAGAAGGTAGCATAGCTTCGTGGGCTCAACTAGCGGAGGCATTTGTAACCAGATTCAGAACGAACACCAAGATACCAGTGGAGGTTGACCAGCTTCTCTCCATAGACATGGGGGAGAAAGAAACATTGAGGTCTTACAATAACCAGTATTGGGAGACTTTTAATCAGATTGGAGATTGCCCTACAAACCTAGCTATCGCACAGTACAAACGAGGTTTGCCGGCTGGCAATAAGTTGAGGGATTCAATAACAATGACGCCGCCCCTTACTATGGAAGCCCTAATGGAGAGAGTACACCAACACATCCGGGTAAAGGAAGATGGGGCTCGCACTAAGGCAGAGTCCGGCGCAACAATGATACCAAACAAAAAGCTTTTTGCGAGAGTTAACACGGTTGACAAGTAGGATTGACCGCGCAAAAGTCTTTGCCTAACTGGGGGGCAATTGGGAAGGTTGGCAGGATTAGCCAACTCTTTCTAACAAGTCTTTGCCCGACTGGGGGGGAATCAAGAAGCTTGGCAGGATTGGCCAGCATTTAGCTCTTCTTCACCCGAGATAAGGATCCGCGCTGAAGAAAGTTGGCAAGAATAACCAACATTGAGCTCTTTCCTAAGCCGAGATAAGGATCTAGGCTGCAGGACGTTGGCAGGTTTGACTAACACTTTTTTCATTCCTAAGCCGAGATAAGGATCTAGGCTGCAGGACGTTGGCAGGTTTGACCAACACTTTCCATTCTTCAGCCGAGATCAAGATCTAGGCTGGAGAAAGTTGGCCGAAAAAACCAACACGTTGTTCTCTTCAGCCGAGATCAGGATCTAGGCTGGAGAGGGTTGGCTGGAAAAACCAACACTTTGGTCTCTTCAGCCGAGATCAAGATCTAGGCTGGAGAGGGTTGGCTAGAAAAACCAACATTTTGCTCTCTTCAGCCGAGATCAGGATCTAGGCTGGAGAGGGTTGGCTGGAAAAACCAACATTTTGTTCTCTTCAGCCAAGATCAGGATCTAGACTAGAGAGGGTTAGCTGGAAAAACCAACATCTTGTTCTCTTCAGCCGAGATCAGGATCTAGGCTAAAGAGGGTTGGTAGGAATAACCAACATTTTGTTCTCTTCAACCGAGATCAGGATCTAGACTGGAGAGGGTTGGCCGGAATAACCAACACTTCATTCTTTTCAGCCGAGATCAGGATCTGGGCTGAAGAAGGTTGGCAGGTTTGACCAACAAATTTTTGAACTCTTTGGCCGGGATAATGGTTACCTCGGCCAAAAGCAGGTTGGCAGGTTTGACCAACAAATTTTTGAATTCCTAGACCGAAATGGTTATCTCGGCTAAAGCTGGTTGGCAGGGTTAGTATAAACCAAGTTAGTCTGCTCGGCGAGACACAGAAAGAGCAACTCGCCGTACGATCACAAACTCGAAGGATATATACGTTGAAGGCAAAAAAGCAGGGTTGTTCAAAATTTTGGAGGTATATGACGGTGGTAACAGGAGAACGAGGATAATGGGGGCACGCCATGTATCCTGGGAATGACGTCGTATCAGACATGCCAGATTAGTGGAATGACGTGCTGAGTAACTAACCAGACTTGTTGGGACTGAACGAGTTGTGAGACTGAACAAACTTCTCTAGTTCGGTAGAGTTGAGCGTTTTTAGCTCGGCTAGAGGAAAGTAATCCCAATCATGCTGCACAGATGGAACTAAGGGGCAATTGAGAGGGTAATTTATAAATAAATTGGGCCGAGCTAAGAAAGAGGCTTATTTGGAAGTTGGGCCGCACATCGAACCGAGATAGGAGCTGCTGTAGCTCGGTCTAAAAACTAACAAGCTTAGGCCAGGTGAAGTTTGAACCGAGCTATGGGCCGTGGTGTTTGGGCTTCACAAGTTGGACCTCGCCCTTGTTAGCTCGGTCAGAGATTGCTGCAGTTAGCTTGGTCTAAACAGACAAAACCAAGGTAACATCAATGACAAGGCCCGAGCTATGTGTAGCCCGGCAGGGTGGCATTCATTAGATCGGCTTCCAATCAAACGGTCCGAATGGCAGGGGACCGAGATAAGTTAGTTCGGTCAGGAATGTATAAACCGAGGTAAAGGGTTCAGCCATCTCACTTGGCTTGCAGTGATGAGACTCCTAGTAGGACTCTGCTAAGGAGAGTTAGAGTCCTACTGGGATTGTGCAAACCATCTCACTTGGTTGGTAGTGAGAAGGAGTGTGACTCCTAGGAGGACTCTGCTAAGGAGAGTAGAGTCCAACTAGGATTGTGCAAAACCATCTCACTTGGTTGGTAGTGAGTAGGGTGTGTGATTCCTAGGAGGACTCTTATAGGGAGAGTTGGAATCCTACTACGATTGTGCCAAGCAGAATTTATAAAAGCTCATGACCAGACCTATCGACAGGTATCCCAATTCTTACTCTAGAATATACAGAGCTTATTATCTATTGTCTAGTTGCTGACTTAGGCATCGGAGGGGTTTCCGGCACACACCCGCCGTTTAGCTCACGTTTGTGTTTTCAGGTGGCAAAGCAACGTTGTTTAGAGGAGTGCAAACTTGATCAATAGGATCATATGAGAAGAATTATTTCATGCTCATAGAGAAAGTATGTAAATTCACAAAGAATATAAAAGAATTGGCCTATGAGATTGAAAGGCATGTAGTCACTGCATTAAAGCCGTTGTTCCCCCTCACGTAAAGGTACAACCGGAGTGCAACAACTCCAAGATACAACCCAAGCACTCACAGCCTTCCTCATCCAATATTCACGTCCAACAGGAGGATATAAACGAGTCACGAACCATAACTGTCCAGAAATACATAAAATAGATAAAGTGCTCTTGTATAAAAACTCAATATCTTATATCTATATAACAATGGAAGGGTGAGTTTGAAAATGTCTTTGAAATTAATGGTTTAGATCTATCTAATTTAAAAAGCAATGGCTCAGATTTATTCTTAAAAATATATCTCTCACAAACTATCTTTAATGATTTAGATTTGTCCAATTTAAAAACAATGGCTGAGATTGAAAAGAGTTTCAATGGTCTAGATTTATCAATGACTAAAATTCAATGGTTCAGATTTGTTTACCAATCTACTCTCACCAACCCACTGCACTTACAAGGTAAGGCACTCTTTACATCATATGTATCATCTGTATCAATGAACAAAGAGCTCTAAGAAAGCTTTGAAGAAGGAAGAAAGCTCTGAAGAAGGAAGAACAAAGCTCAATCGAAAGCTCTCTTCTCCACCATCACCAGGTAGGCTCATCCCGTCATCCACACCTTCAGTTTGTTTTTTTCCTGAAGCAAAAATGTGTCTCTTCAAACATTCGGAGGGTTTGTTTTTGAAGCAAAAATGTAGTTTTTTTTTCAAAAAAAATTCTGAAGCATTTTTTTTTTTCAAAAACATTTGTTTCTGAAGCATTTGGAGGGTTTGATTTGTTTTTTCAAAAACATTTTTTTCTTCAAGCAAAAATTCTTAAGCAAAATTTATCTCTGAAACAAAAATTCTGAAGCAAAACATTTGTTTATGGGTCAAAATGATTTGTTTGTGCTTCTTCACTTACTCTGCCTCTCTTTCCCATGTTAAGAGATGGATTCATCTCTTTCTTTTATTGAACCCTTCATTGATTTCATTGAAATGTGTCTATGTATTTTATTCTGTCATGAACAATAGTAGGTGTGTATTGGGTTAGATTGGGTACTAAATTAGATTGGATTAGGTTTTTTTAAGATTGTTTAATCTCTTTGATTTGTGTTTTGTACTAAGATTATGAGACAAAAAAATTTAACAATTCTATAAGTTTGATCAATAGCGTGTTGGCTATAAGATGATTCTAGGGTATGTAAGTTTGATAAATTTAAGTTTAAATCAACCTTCTTAAGAATCAACCTTCAAAAACACTTGTTTCTTCAAGCAAAAATTCTGAACCAAAATTTAACTCTGAAGCAAAAATTCTGAAGCAAAACATTTGTTTATGGGTCAAGATGATTTGTTTGTTTTAGATTTGTTTGTGTTTCTTCACTTACTCTGCCTCTCTTTCCCATGTTAAGAGATGGATTCATCTCTTTCTGTTATTGAACCCTTCATTGATTTCATTGAAATGTGTCTGTGTATTTTATTCTGTCATATTGTTTTTGTGATATTCTGTCATATTGTCTATGTATATGTATTTCATTCATTGTGATATTGTCATATTTTATTCTGTCATATTTTATTCTTTCCCATATTTTATTCTGTCATATTGTCTATGTATTTCATTCGTTGTGATATTGTTTTTGTGATATATTAGGTGTGTATTGGGCTAGATTGGGTACTGAATTAGATTGGATTAGGTTTTTTTAAGATTGTTTAATCTCTTTGATTTGTGTTTTGTACTAAGATTATGAGACAAAAAAATTTAACAATTCTGTAAGTTTGATCAATAGCGCATTGGCCACAAAAGTATTTAACAATTCTATAAGTTTAGCAATTTAGATTATGATTTGTGTTTTGTATAAGTTTGATCAAGTTTGATTAAATTGATCACAAAAACAATTCTATAGAAAAATAATATCACAAAAATAAAGCTAAATTTGATCAAACAATATCACAAAAACAAACAATATCATTATCAGGTGGGTTGGATATGGGTTTTCAATTCTGATTGCTATTTTTTAGTCTCTTTGGAAGTTTCGGAATGAATGTATTTTTAACGGAGCATGTGTAGAGTGGGTAAAGGTGTTGGATTTTATCAAGGTTGAGCTTTGTTTGTGATTGAGGGATGGAGATTGTTTGGAGTTTATTTCAATATCTGACTTTGTTATTAATTTTTAAGAAATCTTGAAGGGCTCTGTTCTATAGATAGGGTTGGTGCTTGTGGCTTTATTTTTGGATCTTTCGGGTGTTCTCAACTTGATCAAACAATATCACAAAAACAAACCCAAAAAAGAAAAAAAAAATTGATCAAACAAGCTAAATTTTATAAGTTTGATTCACCACGTGGGACCTTGTTTGCACCCTGTTTTATTTATAGCAAAACGATCTGGTGCCAACAAAAGGGGAATTTATATGTAAATTCGGCCGAGTTGGGCCGTTGTGGGCCTCAGTGCGAAGGGTTGAGTAAAAATGCCATAAAGTTACTCCGATCCCAAAGAGGTTAGCTTGGTCACCATACTAAAACTTTTACCGGTTGTCGCAGTATGGTTAGTTCGGTCGCTACAGTTAGTTCGGTCATGGCATAGGGAACCGAAGTATACTGAGCCCTCTTCAGGACTTGGTTTTGGGTTAATTCGGCTTAAACTCTTCTATGGATAGCTCGGTCTTGGCATGTGAAGCCGAGGTAGGAGAAAAGCAATGAAGAGCCGCACTAACAATTAGATCGGTCACTCCAGTTAGTCTAGCATGGCAATGTTATTTCGGTTGTATGGTAGTCCGGCCATGGTAAAACCATCTCACTTGGTTTAAGCAGTGAGGGGTGTGTTGAAGGATAAGCATTATCCTTCAGGAGTATGAATCCTAGGAGGACTCTGCATGGAGAAGTAAAAGTCCTACTTGGATTATGCCACATGAAACCTATAAAAGCTCACAAATATCACCTTTGGAGAGATAACACAACTTTGATTTCCAAATACACAGAGCTTTTGTCTATTTGTCTAGTTGCTGACTTAGGCATCGGAGGGGTTTCCGGCAGACACCCGCCGGCTAGCTCACGTTTGTGTTTTCAGGGAGTAAAGCGACGACGTTTGGAGGAGCGCAGACTTAATCAACAGGATTATACGAGAAGGTTTATTTCTTTCCCGTACAATTGGCGCCGTCTGTGGGAAAAACAGACAGAACAAAACCTCTTGATCAAGTTTCCCTCGCTAGTTGGATGGCGCACAACGAAGATTTACCACAGTCTGCCATTGATGGACAAACACCACAGAGGGGTGCAAGACGCGAAGGCCTACCTTCTATTCCTCCCATGGAAGATTTAGAGCCACAACAACAAAATCTCAGGAGGGATACAAGGGGGAGGAGGCGGACTAACAGCCCCCGTCACTCTCGTTCACTAAGTCCTGACAGACAAAGGCGGAGGATTGATCCTCAAACTCTGGAGGACCGCGTGAAGGAGCAAGATGAATTAATAAGGAAGATGGCGGCGGACATGGAGGCGATGAAGCGCCAGATGAAGGGAAAAGGAGTGGCGACAAGAGAGGGGCGCAAAAGCAAGATGCCCCCTCGCCGCTCAGAAGACCGTGGAAGTCATTCCACACCATCACAAGCAGAGAGTAGAAGCCTCGGGACAGGTGATACTCAATCCAGAACCTCCAGAACTCGTTACTCCAGGTCTGAGAGAACGAGATCATTAAGGTCTTACACTAAGGGAAGTACCTATCGACCCTCACACTCGCACCAGACATCGTCCAGGCAGACGGAGTTGCCAAGATCGTCTGATTTGCGAAACATGTTGGAAGAAAAGGCACGAAGGAAGGAGGATACTAGGGCGCGCAACCCTCGCAGGGTATCTGCCCTTAAGCGGTTGGCTCCTCAGACGCATGGAAGCGTCGAGGTCAGAATGTCGTCACCACGCCCTGCCTACGAACTAACGGACAAAGCATTAGCAAGGCTGCAGACATCGCCGTTCATTTCGGCAATTGAAAACGCGCCCCTTCCTTCAGGTTTCCTTCAACCCAAATTCACCACGTACGAGGAGAAGACAGACCCCTACATACACCTAAGCCACTTTCGCCAGGTTATGGCGGTATATCGGCAAAACGAAGCTTTGATGTGCATCCTCTTCCCATCAAGCCTTGGTAACCTAGGCTTAGCTTGGTTCGAAAAACTTCCAGAAGGCAGCATAGCCTCCTGCGCACAATTGGCGGAGGCGTTCGTCACGAGGTTCAGAACGAACACCAAAACCCCGGTGGAGATTGACCAGTTACTCTCCATCGACATGGGTGAAAATGAGACACTAAGATCCTACAATAGTCGCTACTGGGAGACATTCAACCAGATTGGTGACTGCCCCACCAATCTCGCCATTGCACAATACAAAAGAGGCCTTCCAGTCGGAAACAGACTGAGGGACTCAATCACCATGACACCGCCCCTCACCATAGAGGCCTTGATAGAAAGAGTGCATCAGCACATCAGGATGGAAGAGGATGGCGCCCGTGCCAAAACAAAATCTGGCACAACCGCAGTACCAGATAAAAAGACCACAGCAAAGGTCAACGCGGTAGAACGTCCAAACAAAAATCGACGAGGCAGGCGGGACAACGGAGAAGACCAGGATAAAAGATGGTTGAGAGTCCGTACTGCCATAACCACGGTATTCAAGAAGCCGATCTATCGGATTCTGAGTGAAATACGCGATGAGCCTTTCGTCAGATGGCCAGCTAAGCTAGGGGAAGCACATAAAGACTATGACGAAAGATCGCGATGCACCTTTCACAAAGAAAAGGGGCACCGCACTGAAAATTGCTTGCCATTGAGACAGCATCTGGAGGAGTTGGTGGCTACTGGTCACCTGGATAAATACATTGAAGGAGGGACGCAACCAGCCCCCCAGGACCACAATAACCCCAATGGAATGCCAATTGACGCCCCACTTCAAGGAGTAATCAATGTGATACATGGAGTATTCGAACCTGAGCGTGTATGCGAGCTCAGAGGATAGATCAAGAAGGCTGAGCACTTAAGAGAACTACTAAGCGCTCAACCTACCATCAAAAATGGGAGAACAAACCCTACGAATGTCATCTCCTTTTCAGACAGAGACTTAGAAAGAATATATTGCCCTCACAACGATGCACTGGTCGTCACCCTCCGCATCAAGGACTACGAAACTAACTCTCAAGATTTTTTTTTTTATAATTTTCCCAAATTTATTCATTCATATTTTCTTTATGTCTAGTTTTGGTTTTTGTATTTCTTACAAATCATTGTTGATTTTAGGATGATTGACGTTAGGTAGTCTTATCTTTCATTAGACGATGAGGATGCATAAAAAATCTGACATATCTAAAATATCTATTTTATTGAGTTTAATTATTAAAATATTATTTTTTTATTTTACTTAATATAAATAGTCAAATAATTTAGATTGAAAAATAAATAAAAAAGTTAGAGTTGAATTGAAAAAAAAAAATTTAAATTTCAGAATTTATTTTATTACAAAACTAACTCTCAAGATTTTTTTTTTTATAATTTTCCCAAATTTATTCATTCATATTTTCTTTATGTCTAGTTTTGGTTTTTGTATTTCTTACAAATCATTGTTGATTTTAGGATGATTGACGTTAGGTAGTCTTATCTTTCATTAGACGATGAGGATGCATAAAAAATCTGACATATCTAAAATATCTATTTTATTGAGTTTAATTATTAAAATATTATTTTTTTATTTTACTTAATATAAATAGTCAAATAATTTAGATTGAAAAATAAATAAAAAAGTTAGAGTTGAATTGAAAAAAAAAAATTTAAATTTCAGAATTTATTTTATTACAAAACTAACTCTCAAGATTTTTTTTTTTATAATTTTCCCAAATTTATTCATTCATATTTTCTTTATGTCTAGTTTTGGTTTTTGTATTTCTTACAAATCATTGTTGATTTTAGGATGATTGACGTTAGGTAGTCTTATCTTTCATTAGACGATGAGGATGCATAAAAAATCTGACATATCTAAAATATCTATTTTATTGAGTTTAATTATTAAAATATTATTTTTTTATTTTACTTAATATAAATAGTCAAATAATTTAGATTGAAAAATAAATAAAAAAGTTAGAGTTGAATTGAAAAAAAAAAATTTAAATTTCAGAATTTATTTTATTACAAAACTAACTCTCAAGATTTTTTTTTTTATAATTTTCCCAAATTTATTCATTCATATTTTCTTTATGTCTAGTTTTGGTTTTTGTATTTCTTACAAATCATTGTTGATTTTAGGATGATTGACGTTAGGTAGTCTTATCTTTCATTAGACGATGAGGATGCATAAAAAATCTGACATATCTAAAATATCTATTTTATTGAGTTTAATTATTAAAATATTATTTTTTTATTTTACTTAATATAAATAGTCAAATAATTTAGATTGAAAAATAAATAAAAAAGTTAGAGTTGAATTGAAAAAAAAAAATTTAAATTTCAGAATTTATTTTATTACAAAACTAACTCTCAAGATTTTTTTTTTTATAATTTTCCCAAATTTATTCATTCATATTTTCTTTATGTCTAGTTTTGGTTTTTGTATTTCTTACAAATCATTGTTGATTTTAGGATGATTGACGTTAGGTAGTCTTATCTTTCATTAGACGATGAGGATGCATAAAAAATCTGACATATCTAAAATATCTATTTTATTGAGTTTAATTATTAAAATATTATTTTTTTATTTTACTTAATATAAATAGTCAAATAATTTAGATTGAAAAATAAATAAAAAAGTTAGAGTTGAATTGAAAAAAAAAAATTTAAATTTCAGAATTTATTTTATTACAAAACTAACTCTCAAGATTTTTTTTTTTATAATTTTCCCAAATTTATTCATTCATATTTTCTTTATGTCTAGTTTTGGTTTTTGTATTTCTTACAAATCATTGTTGATTTTAGGATGATTGACGTTAGGTAGTCTTATCTTTCATTAGACGATGAGGATGCATAAAAAATCTGACATATCTAAAATATCTATTTTATTGAGTTTAATTATTAAAATATTATTTTTTTATTTTACTTAATATAAATAGTCAAATAATTTAGATTGAAAAATAAATAAAAAAGTTAGAGTTGAATTGAAAAAAAAAAATTTAAATTTCAGAATTTATTTTATTACAAAACTAACTCTCAAGATTTTTTTTTTTATAATTTTCCCAAATTTATTCATTCATATTTTCTTTATGTCTAGTTTTGGTTTTTGTATTTCTTACAAATCATTGTTGATTTTAGGATGATTGACGTTAGGTAGTCTTATCTTTCATTAGACGATGAGGATGCATAAAAAATCTGACATATCTAAAATATCTATTTTATTGAGTTTAATTATTAAAATATTATTTTTTTATTTTACTTAATATAAATAGTCAAATAATTTAGATTGAAAAATAAATAAAAAAGTTAGAGTTGAATTGAAAAAAAAAAATTTAAATTTCAGAATTTATTTTATTACAAAACTAACTCTCAAGATTTTTTTTTTTATAATTTTCCCAAATTTATTCATTCATATTTTCTTTATGTCTAGTTTTGGTTTTTGTATTTCTTACAAATCATTGTTGATTTTAGGATGATTGACGTTAGGTAGTCTTATCTTTCATTAGACGATGAGGATGCATAAAAAATCTGACATATCTAAAATATCTATTTTATTGAGTTTAATTATTAAAATATTATTTTTTTATTTTACTTAATATAAATAGTCAAATAATTTAGATTGAAAAATAAATAAAAAAGTTAGAGTTGAATTGAAAAAAAAAAATTTAAATTTCAGAATTTATTTTATTACAAAACTAACTCTCAAGATTTTTTTTTTTATAATTTTCCCAAATTTATTCATTCATATTTTCTTTATGTCTAGTTTTGGTTTTTGTATTTCTTACAAATCATTGTTGATTTTAGGATGATTGACGTTAGGTAGTCTTATCTTTCATTAGACGATGAGGATGCATAAAAAATCTGACATATCTAAAATATCTATTTTATTGAGTTTAATTATTAAAATATTATTTTTTTATTTTACTTAATATAAATAGTCAAATAATTTAGATTGAAAAATAAATAAAAAAGTTAGAGTTGAATTGAAAAAAAAAAATTTAAATTTCAGAATTTATTTTATTACAAAACTAACTCTCAAGATTTTTTTTTTTATAATTTTCCCAAATTTATTCATTCATATTTTCTTTATGTCTAGTTTTGGTTTTTGTATTTCTTACAAATCATTGTTGATTTTAGGATGATTGACGTTAGGTAGTCTTATCTTTCATTAGACGATGAGGATGCATAAAAAATCTGACATATCTAAAATATCTATTTTATTGAGTTTAATTATTAAAATATTATTTTTTTATTTTACTTAATATAAATAGTCAAATAATTTAGATTGAAAAATAAATAAAAAAGTTAGAGTTGAATTGAAAAAAAAAAATTTAAATTTCAGAATTTATTTTATTACAAAACTAACTCTCAAGATTTTTTTTTTTATAATTTTCCCAAATTTATTCATTCATATTTTCTTTATGTCTAGTTTTGGTTTTTGTATTTCTTACAAATCATTGTTGATTTTAGGATGATTGACGTTAGGTAGTCTTATCTTTCATTAGACGATGAGGATGCATAAAAAATCTGACATATCTAAAATATCTATTTTATTGAGTTTAATTATTAAAATATTATTTTTTTATTTTACTTAATATAAATAGTCAAATAATTTAGATTGAAAAATAAATAAAAAAGTTAGAGTTGAATTGAAAAAAAAAAATTTAAATTTCAGAATTTATTTTATTACAAAACTAACTCTCAAGATTTTTTTTTTTATAATTTTCCCAAATTTATTCATTCATATTTTCTTTATGTCTAGTTTTGGTTTTTGTATTTCTTACAAATCATTGTTGATTTTAGGATGATTGACGTTAGGTAGTCTTATCTTTCATTAGACGATGAGGATGCATAAAAAATCTGACATATCTAAAATATCTATTTTATTGAGTTTAATTATTAAAATATTATTTTTTTATTTTACTTAATATAAATAGTCAAATAATTTAGATTGAAAAATAAATAAAAAAGTTAGAGTTGAATTGAAAAAAAAAAATTTAAATTTCAGAATTTATTTTATTACAAAACTAACTCTCAAGATTTTTTTTTTTATAATTTTCCCAAATTTATTCATTCATATTTTCTTTATGTCTAGTTTTGGTTTTTGTATTTCTTACAAATCATTGTTGATTTTAGGATGATTGACGTTAGGTAGTCTTATCTTTCATTAGACGATGAGGATGCATAAAAAATCTGACATATCTAAAATATCTATTTTATTGAGTTTAATTATTAAAATATTATTTTTTTATTTTACTTAATATAAATAGTCAAATAATTTAGATTGAAAAATAAATAAAAAAGTTAGAGTTGAATTGAAAAAAAAAAATTTAAATTTCAGAATTTATTTTATTACAAAACTAACTCTCAAGATTTTTTTTTTTATAATTTTCCCAAATTTATTCATTCATATTTTCTTTATGTCTAGTTTTGGTTTTTGTATTTCTTACAAATCATTGTTGATTTTAGGATGATTGACGTTAGGTAGTCTTATCTTTCATTAGACGATGAGGATGCATAAAAAATCTGACATATCTAAAATATCTATTTTATTGAGTTTAATTATTAAAATATTATTTTTTTATTTTACTTAATATAAATAGTCAAATAATTTAGATTGAAAAATAAATAAAAAAGTTAGAGTTGAATTGAAAAAAAAAAATTTAAATTTCAGAATTTATTTTATTACAAAACTAACTCTCAAGATTTTTTTTTTTATAATTTTCCCAAATTTATTCATTCATATTTTCTTTATGTCTAGTTTTGGTTTTTGTATTTCTTACAAATCATTGTTGATTTTAGGATGATTGACGTTAGGTAGTCTTATCTTTCATTAGACGATGAGGATGCATAAAAAATCTGACATATCTAAAATATCTATTTTATTGAGTTTAATTATTAAAATATTATTTTTTTATTTTACTTAATATAAATAGTCAAATAATTTAGATTGAAAAATAAATAAAAAAGTTAGAGTTGAATTGAAAAAAAAAAATTTAAATTTCAGAATTTATTTTATTACAAAACTAACTCTCAAGATTTTTTTTTTTATAATTTTCCCAAATTTATTCATTCATATTTTCTTTATGTCTAGTTTTGGTTTTTGTATTTCTTACAAATCATTGTTGATTTTAGGATGATTGACGTTAGGTAGTCTTATCTTTCATTAGACGATGAGGATGCATAAAAAATCTGACATATCTAAAATATCTATTTTATTGAGTTTAATTATTAAAATATTATTTTTTTATTTTACTTAATATAAATAGTCAAATAATTTAGATTGAAAAATAAATAAAAAAGTTAGAGTTGAATTGAAAAAAAAAAATTTAAATTTCAGAATTTATTTTATTACAAAACTAACTCTCAAGATTTTTTTTTTTATAATTTTCCCAAATTTATTCATTCATATTTTCTTTATGTCTAGTTTTGGTTTTTGTATTTCTTACAAATCATTGTTGATTTTAGGATGATTGACGTTAGGTAGTCTTATCTTTCATTAGACGATGAGGATGCATAAAAAATCTGACATATCTAAAATATCTATTTTATTGAGTTTAATTATTAAAATATTATTTTTTTATTTTACTTAATATAAATAGTCAAATAATTTAGATTGAAAAATAAATAAAAAAGTTAGAGTTGAATTGAAAAAAAAAAATTTAAATTTCAGAATTTATTTTATTACAAAACTAACTCTCAAGATTTTTTTTTTTATAATTTTCCCAAATTTATTCATTCATATTTTCTTTATGTCTAGTTTTGGTTTTTGTATTTCTTACAAATCATTGTTGATTTTAGGATGATTGACGTTAGGTAGTCTTATCTTTCATTAGACGATGAGGATGCATAAAAAATCTGACATATCTAAAATATCTATTTTATTGAGTTTAATTATTAAAATATTATTTTTTTATTTTACTTAATATAAATAGTCAAATAATTTAGATTGAAAAATAAATAAAAAAGTTAGAGTTGAATTGAAAAAAAAAAATTTAAATTTCAGAATTTATTTTATTACAAAACTAACTCTCAAGATTTTTTTTTTTATAATTTTCCCAAATTTATTCATTCATATTTTCTTTATGTCTAGTTTTGGTTTTTGTATTTCTTACAAATCATTGTTGATTTTAGGATGATTGACGTTAGGTAGTCTTATCTTTCATTAGACGATGAGGATGCATAAAAAATCTGACATATCTAAAATATCTATTTTATTGAGTTTAATTATTAAAATATTATTTTTTTATTTTACTTAATATAAATAGTCAAATAATTTAGATTGAAAAATAAATAAAAAAGTTAGAGTTGAATTGAAAAAAAAAAATTTAAATTTCAGAATTTATTTTATTACAAAACTAACTCTCAAGATTTTTTTTTTTATAATTTTCCCAAATTTATTCATTCATATTTTCTTTATGTCTAGTTTTGGTTTTTGTATTTCTTACAAATCATTGTTGATTTTAGGATGATTGACGTTAGGTAGTCTTATCTTTCATTAGACGATGAGGATGCATAAAAAATCTGACATATCTAAAATATCTATTTTATTGAGTTTAATTATTAAAATATTATTTTTTTATTTTACTTAATATAAATAGTCAAATAATTTAGATTGAAAAATAAATAAAAAAGTTAGAGTTGAATTGAAAAAAAAAAATTTAAATTTCAGAATTTATTTTATTACAAAACTAACTCTCAAGATTTTTTTTTTTATAATTTTCCCAAATTTATTCATTCATATTTTCTTTATGTCTAGTTTTGGTTTTTGTATTTCTTACAAATCATTGTTGATTTTAGGATGATTGACGTTAGGTAGTCTTATCTTTCATTAGACGATGAGGATGCATAAAAAATCTGACATATCTAAAATATCTATTTTATTGAGTTTAATTATTAAAATATTATTTTTTTATTTTACTTAATATAAATAGTCAAATAATTTAGATTGAAAAATAAATAAAAAAGTTAGAGTTGAATTGAAAAAAAAAAATTTAAATTTCAGAATTTATTTTATTACAAAACTAACTCTCAAGATTTTTTTTTTTATAATTTTCCCAAATTTATTCATTCATATTTTCTTTATGTCTAGTTTTGGTTTTTGTATTTCTTACAAATCATTGTTGATTTTAGGATGATTGACGTTAGGTAGTCTTATCTTTCATTAGACGATGAGGATGCATAAAAAATCTGACATATCTAAAATATCTATTTTATTGAGTTTAATTATTAAAATATTATTTTTTTATTTTACTTAATATAAATAGTCAAATAATTTAGATTGAAAAATAAATAAAAAAGTTAGAGTTGAATTGAAAAAAAAAAATTTAAATTTCAGAATTTATTTTATTACAAAACTAACTCTCAAGATTTTTTTTTTTATAATTTTCCCAAATTTATTCATTCATATTTTCTTTATGTCTAGTTTTGGTTTTTGTATTTCTTACAAATCATTGTTGATTTTAGGATGATTGACGTTAGGTAGTCTTATCTTTCATTAGACGATGAGGATGCATAAAAAATCTGACATATCTAAAATATCTATTTTATTGAGTTTAATTATTAAAATATTATTTTTTTATTTTACTTAATATAAATAGTCAAATAATTTAGATTGAAAAATAAATAAAAAAGTTAGAGTTGAATTGAAAAAAAAAAATTTAAATTTCAGAATTTATTTTATTACAAAACTAACTCTCAAGATTTTTTTTTTTATAATTTTCCCAAATTTATTCATTCATATTTTCTTTATGTCTAGTTTTGGTTTTTGTATTTCTTACAAATCATTGTTGATTTTAGGATGATTGACGTTAGGTAGTCTTATCTTTCATTAGACGATGAGGATGCATAAAAAATCTGACATATCTAAAATATCTATTTTATTGAGTTTAATTATTAAAATATTATTTTTTTATTTTACTTAATATAAATAGTCAAATAATTTAGATTGAAAAATAAATAAAAAAGTTAGAGTTGAATTGAAAAAAAAAAATTTAAATTTCAGAATTTATTTTATTACAAAACTAACTCTCAAGATTTTTTTTTTTATAATTTTCCCAAATTTATTCATTCATATTTTCTTTATGTCTAGTTTTGGTTTTTGTATTTCTTACAAATCATTGTTGATTTTAGGATGATTGACGTTAGGTAGTCTTATCTTTCATTAGACGATGAGGATGCATAAAAAATCTGACATATCTAAAATATCTATTTTATTGAGTTTAATTATTAAAATATTATTTTTTTATTTTACTTAATATAAATAGTCAAATAATTTAGATTGAAAAATAAATAAAAAAGTTAGAGTTGAATTGAAAAAAAAAAATTTAAATTTCAGAATTTATTTTATTACAAAACTAACTCTCAAGATTTTTTTTTTTATAATTTTCCCAAATTTATTCATTCATATTTTCTTTATGTCTAGTTTTGGTTTTTGTATTTCTTACAAATCATTGTTGATTTTAGGATGATTGACGTTAGGTAGTCTTATCTTTCATTAGACGATGAGGATGCATAAAAAATCTGACATATCTAAAATATCTATTTTATTGAGTTTAATTATTAAAATATTATTTTTTTATTTTACTTAATATAAATAGTCAAATAATTTAGATTGAAAAATAAATAAAAAAGTTAGAGTTGAATTGAAAAAAAAAAATTTAAATTTCAGAATTTATTTTATTACAAAACTAACTCTCAAGATTTTTTTTTTTATAATTTTCCCAAATTTATTCATTCATATTTTCTTTATGTCTAGTTTTGGTTTTTGTATTTCTTACAAATCATTGTTGATTTTAGGATGATTGACGTTAGGTAGTCTTATCTTTCATTAGACGATGAGGATGCATAAAAAATCTGACATATCTAAAATATCTATTTTATTGAGTTTAATTATTAAAATATTATTTTTTTATTTTACTTAATATAAATAGTCAAATAATTTAGATTGAAAAATAAATAAAAAAGTTAGAGTTGAATTGAAAAAAAAAAATTTAAATTTCAGAATTTATTTTATTACAAAACTAACTCTCAAGATTTTTTTTTTTATAATTTTCCCAAATTTATTCATTCATATTTTCTTTATGTCTAGTTTTGGTTTTTGTATTTCTTACAAATCATTGTTGATTTTAGGATGATTGACGTTAGGTAGTCTTATCTTTCATTAGACGATGAGGATGCATAAAAAATCTGACATATCTAAAATATCTATTTTATTGAGTTTAATTATTAAAATATTATTTTTTTATTTTACTTAATATAAATAGTCAAATAATTTAGATTGAAAAATAAATAAAAAAGTTAGAGTTGAATTGAAAAAAAAAAATTTAAATTTCAGAATTTATTTTATTACAAAACTAACTCTCAAGATTTTTTTTTTTATAATTTTCCCAAATTTATTCATTCATATTTTCTTTATGTCTAGTTTTGGTTTTTGTATTTCTTACAAATCATTGTTGATTTTAGGATGATTGACGTTAGGTAGTCTTATCTTTCATTAGACGATGAGGATGCATAAAAAATCTGACATATCTAAAATATCTATTTTATTGAGTTTAATTATTAAAATATTATTTTTTTATTTTACTTAATATAAATAGTCAAATAATTTAGATTGAAAAATAAATAAAAAAGTTAGAGTTGAATTGAAAAAAAAAAATTTAAATTTCAGAATTTATTTTATTACAAAACTAACTCTCAAGATTTTTTTTTTTATAATTTTCCCAAATTTATTCATTCATATTTTCTTTATGTCTAGTTTTGGTTTTTGTATTTCTTACAAATCATTGTTGATTTTAGGATGATTGACGTTAGGTAGTCTTATCTTTCATTAGACGATGAGGATGCATAAAAAATCTGACATATCTAAAATATCTATTTTATTGAGTTTAATTATTAAAATATTATTTTTTTATTTTACTTAATATAAATAGTCAAATAATTTAGATTGAAAAATAAATAAAAAAGTTAGAGTTGAATTGAAAAAAAAAAATTTAAATTTCAGAATTTATTTTATTACAAAACTAACTCTCAAGATTTTTTTTTTTATAATTTTCCCAAATTTATTCATTCATATTTTCTTTATGTCTAGTTTTGGTTTTTGTATTTCTTACAAATCATTGTTGATTTTAGGATGATTGACGTTAGGTAGTCTTATCTTTCATTAGACGATGAGGATGCATAAAAAATCTGACATATCTAAAATATCTATTTTATTGAGTTTAATTATTAAAATATTATTTTTTTATTTTACTTAATATAAATAGTCAAATAATTTAGATTGAAAAATAAATAAAAAAGTTAGAGTTGAATTGAAAAAAAAAAATTTAAATTTCAGAATTTATTTTATTACAAAACTAACTCTCAAGATTTTTTTTTTTATAATTTTCCCAAATTTATTCATTCATATTTTCTTTATGTCTAGTTTTGGTTTTTGTATTTCTTACAAATCATTGTTGATTTTAGGATGATTGACGTTAGGTAGTCTTATCTTTCATTAGACGATGAGGATGCATAAAAAATCTGACATATCTAAAATATCTATTTTATTGAGTTTAATTATTAAAATATTATTTTTTTATTTTACTTAATATAAATAGTCAAATAATTTAGATTGAAAAATAAATAAAAAAGTTAGAGTTGAATTGAAAAAAAAAAATTTAAATTTCAGAATTTATTTTATTACAAAACTAACTCTCAAGATTTTTTTTTTTATAATTTTCCCAAATTTATTCATTCATATTTTCTTTATGTCTAGTTTTGGTTTTTGTATTTCTTACAAATCATTGTTGATTTTAGGATGATTGACGTTAGGTAGTCTTATCTTTCATTAGACGATGAGGATGCATAAAAAATCTGACATATCTAAAATATCTATTTTATTGAGTTTAATTATTAAAATATTATTTTTTTATTTTACTTAATATAAATAGTCAAATAATTTAGATTGAAAAATAAATAAAAAAGTTAGAGTTGAATTGAAAAAAAAAAATTTAAATTTCAGAATTTATTTTATTACAAAACTAACTCTCAAGATTTTTTTTTTTATAATTTTCCCAAATTTATTCATTCATATTTTCTTTATGTCTAGTTTTGGTTTTTGTATTTCTTACAAATCATTGTTGATTTTAGGATGATTGACGTTAGGTAGTCTTATCTTTCATTAGACGATGAGGATGCATAAAAAATCTGACATATCTAAAATATCTATTTTATTGAGTTTAATTATTAAAATATTATTTTTTTATTTTACTTAATATAAATAGTCAAATAATTTAGATTGAAAAATAAATAAAAAAGTTAGAGTTGAATTGAAAAAAAAAAATTTAAATTTCAGAATTTATTTTATTACAAAACTAACTCTCAAGATTTTTTTTTTTATAATTTTCCCAAATTTATTCATTCATATTTTCTTTATGTCTAGTTTTGGTTTTTGTATTTCTTACAAATCATTGTTGATTTTAGGATGATTGACGTTAGGTAGTCTTATCTTTCATTAGACGATGAGGATGCATAAAAAATCTGACATATCTAAAATATCTATTTTATTGAGTTTAATTATTAAAATATTATTTTTTTATTTTACTTAATATAAATAGTCAAATAATTTAGATTGAAAAATAAATAAAAAAGTTAGAGTTGAATTGAAAAAAAAAAATTTAAATTTCAGAATTTATTTTATTACAAAACTAACTCTCAAGATTTTTTTTTTTATAATTTTCCCAAATTTATTCATTCATATTTTCTTTATGTCTAGTTTTGGTTTTTGTATTTCTTACAAATCATTGTTGATTTTAGGATGATTGACGTTAGGTAGTCTTATCTTTCATTAGACGATGAGGATGCATAAAAAATCTGACATATCTAAAATATCTATTTTATTGAGTTTAATTATTAAAATATTATTTTTTTATTTTACTTAATATAAATAGTCAAATAATTTAGATTGAAAAATAAATAAAAAAGTTAGAGTTGAATTGAAAAAAAAAAATTTAAATTTCAGAATTTATTTTATTACAAAACTAACTCTCAAGATTTTTTTTTTTATAATTTTCCCAAATTTATTCATTCATATTTTCTTTATGTCTAGTTTTGGTTTTTGTATTTCTTACAAATCATTGTTGATTTTAGGATGATTGACGTTAGGTAGTCTTATCTTTCATTAGACGATGAGGATGCATAAAAAATCTGACATATCTAAAATATCTATTTTATTGAGTTTAATTATTAAAATATTATTTTTTTATTTTACTTAATATAAATAGTCAAATAATTTAGATTGAAAAATAAATAAAAAAGTTAGAGTTGAATTGAAAAAAAAAAATTTAAATTTCAGAATTTATTTTATTACAAAACTAACTCTCAAGATTTTTTTTTTTATAATTTTCCCAAATTTATTCATTCATATTTTCTTTATGTCTAGTTTTGGTTTTTGTATTTCTTACAAATCATTGTTGATTTTAGGATGATTGACGTTAGGTAGTCTTATCTTTCATTAGACGATGAGGATGCATAAAAAATCTGACATATCTAAAATATCTATTTTATTGAGTTTAATTATTAAAATATTATTTTTTTATTTTACTTAATATAAATAGTCAAATAATTTAGATTGAAAAATAAATAAAAAAGTTAGAGTTGAATTGAAAAAAAAAAATTTAAATTTCAGAATTTATTTTATTACAAAACTAACTCTCAAGATTTTTTTTTTTATAATTTTCCCAAATTTATTCATTCATATTTTCTTTATGTCTAGTTTTGGTTTTTGTATTTCTTACAAATCATTGTTGATTTTAGGATGATTGACGTTAGGTAGTCTTATCTTTCATTAGACGATGAGGATGCATAAAAAATCTGACATATCTAAAATATCTATTTTATTGAGTTTAATTATTAAAATATTATTTTTTTATTTTACTTAATATAAATAGTCAAATAATTTAGATTGAAAAATAAATAAAAAAGTTAGAGTTGAATTGAAAAAAAAAAATTTAAATTTCAGAATTTATTTTATTACAAAACTAACTCTCAAGATTTTTTTTTTTATAATTTTCCCAAATTTATTCATTCATATTTTCTTTATGTCTAGTTTTGGTTTTTGTATTTCTTACAAATCATTGTTGATTTTAGGATGATTGACGTTAGGTAGTCTTATCTTTCATTAGACGATGAGGATGCATAAAAAATCTGACATATCTAAAATATCTATTTTATTGAGTTTAATTATTAAAATATTATTTTTTTATTTTACTTAATATAAATAGTCAAATAATTTAGATTGAAAAATAAATAAAAAAGTTAGAGTTGAATTGAAAAAAAAAAATTTAAATTTCAGAATTTATTTTATTACAAAACTAACTCTCAAGATTTTTTTTTTTATAATTTTCCCAAATTTATTCATTCATATTTTCTTTATGTCTAGTTTTGGTTTTTGTATTTCTTACAAATCATTGTTGATTTTAGGATGATTGACGTTAGGTAGTCTTATCTTTCATTAGACGATGAGGATGCATAAAAAATCTGACATATCTAAAATATCTATTTTATTGAGTTTAATTATTAAAATATTATTTTTTTATTTTACTTAATATAAATAGTCAAATAATTTAGATTGAAAAATAAATAAAAAAGTTAGAGTTGAATTGAAAAAAAAAAATTTAAATTTCAGAATTTATTTTATTACAAAACTAACTCTCAAGATTTTTTTTTTTATAATTTTCCCAAATTTATTCATTCATATTTTCTTTATGTCTAGTTTTGGTTTTTGTATTTCTTACAAATCATTGTTGATTTTAGGATGATTGACGTTAGGTAGTCTTATCTTTCATTAGACGATGAGGATGCATAAAAAATCTGACATATCTAAAATATCTATTTTATTGAGTTTAATTATTAAAATATTATTTTTTTATTTTACTTAATATAAATAGTCAAATAATTTAGATTGAAAAATAAATAAAAAAGTTAGAGTTGAATTGAAAAAAAAAAATTTAAATTTCAGAATTTATTTTATTACAAAACTAACTCTCAAGATTTTTTTTTTTATAATTTTCCCAAATTTATTCATTCATATTTTCTTTATGTCTAGTTTTGGTTTTTGTATTTCTTACAAATCATTGTTGATTTTAGGATGATTGACGTTAGGTAGTCTTATCTTTCATTAGACGATGAGGATGCATAAAAAATCTGACATATCTAAAATATCTATTTTATTGAGTTTAATTATTAAAATATTATTTTTTTATTTTACTTAATATAAATAGTCAAATAATTTAGATTGAAAAATAAATAAAAAAGTTAGAGTTGAATTGAAAAAAAAAAATTTAAATTTCAGAATTTATTTTATTACAAAACTAACTCTCAAGATTTTTTTTTTTATAATTTTCCCAAATTTATTCATTCATATTTTCTTTATGTCTAGTTTTGGTTTTTGTATTTCTTACAAATCATTGTTGATTTTAGGATGATTGACGTTAGGTAGTCTTATCTTTCATTAGACGATGAGGATGCATAAAAAATCTGACATATCTAAAATATCTATTTTATTGAGTTTAATTATTAAAATATTATTTTTTTATTTTACTTAATATAAATAGTCAAATAATTTAGATTGAAAAATAAATAAAAAAGTTAGAGTTGAATTGAAAAAAAAAAATTTAAATTTCAGAATTTATTTTATTACAAAACTAACTCTCAAGATTTTTTTTTTTATAATTTTCCCAAATTTATTCATTCATATTTTCTTTATGTCTAGTTTTGGTTTTTGTATTTCTTACAAATCATTGTTGATTTTAGGATGATTGACGTTAGGTAGTCTTATCTTTCATTAGACGATGAGGATGCATAAAAAATCTGACATATCTAAAATATCTATTTTATTGAGTTTAATTATTAAAATATTATTTTTTTATTTTACTTAATATAAATAGTCAAATAATTTAGATTGAAAAATAAATAAAAAAGTTAGAGTTGAATTGAAAAAAAAAAATTTAAATTTCAGAATTTATTTTATTACAAAACTAACTCTCAAGATTTTTTTTTTTATAATTTTCCCAAATTTATTCATTCATATTTTCTTTATGTCTAGTTTTGGTTTTTGTATTTCTTACAAATCATTGTTGATTTTAGGATGATTGACGTTAGGTAGTCTTATCTTTCATTAGACGATGAGGATGCATAAAAAATCTGACATATCTAAAATATCTATTTTATTGAGTTTAATTATTAAAATATTATTTTTTTATTTTACTTAATATAAATAGTCAAATAATTTAGATTGAAAAATAAATAAAAAAGTTAGAGTTGAATTGAAAAAAAAAAATTTAAATTTCAGAATTTATTTTATTACAAAACTAACTCTCAAGATTTTTTTTTTTATAATTTTCCCAAATTTATTCATTCATATTTTCTTTATGTCTAGTTTTGGTTTTTGTATTTCTTACAAATCATTGTTGATTTTAGGATGATTGACGTTAGGTAGTCTTATCTTTCATTAGACGATGAGGATGCATAAAAAATCTGACATATCTAAAATATCTATTTTATTGAGTTTAATTATTAAAATATTATTTTTTTATTTTACTTAATATAAATAGTCAAATAATTTAGATTGAAAAATAAATAAAAAAGTTAGAGTTGAATTGAAAAAAAAAAATTTAAATTTCAGAATTTATTTTATTACAAAACTAACTCTCAAGATTTTTTTTTTTATAATTTTCCCAAATTTATTCATTCATATTTTCTTTATGTCTAGTTTTGGTTTTTGTATTTCTTACAAATCATTGTTGATTTTAGGATGATTGACGTTAGGTAGTCTTATCTTTCATTAGACGATGAGGATGCATAAAAAATCTGACATATCTAAAATATCTATTTTATTGAGTTTAATTATTAAAATATTATTTTTTTATTTTACTTAATATAAATAGTCAAATAATTTAGATTGAAAAATAAATAAAAAAGTTAGAGTTGAATTGAAAAAAAAAAATTTAAATTTCAGAATTTATTTTATTACAAAACTAACTCTCAAGATTTTTTTTTTTATAATTTTCCCAAATTTATTCATTCATATTTTCTTTATGTCTAGTTTTGGTTTTTGTATTTCTTACAAATCATTGTTGATTTTAGGATGATTGACGTTAGGTAGTCTTATCTTTCATTAGACGATGAGGATGCATAAAAAATCTGACATATCTAAAATATCTATTTTATTGAGTTTAATTATTAAAATATTATTTTTTTATTTTACTTAATATAAATAGTCAAATAATTTAGATTGAAAAATAAATAAAAAAGTTAGAGTTGAATTGAAAAAAAAAAATTTAAATTTCAGAATTTATTTTATTACAAAACTAACTCTCAAGATTTTTTTTTTTATAATTTTCCCAAATTTATTCATTCATATTTTCTTTATGTCTAGTTTTGGTTTTTGTATTTCTTACAAATCATTGTTGATTTTAGGATGATTGACGTTAGGTAGTCTTATCTTTCATTAGACGATGAGGATGCATAAAAAATCTGACATATCTAAAATATCTATTTTATTGAGTTTAATTATTAAAATATTATTTTTTTATTTTACTTAATATAAATAGTCAAATAATTTAGATTGAAAAATAAATAAAAAAGTTAGAGTTGAATTGAAAAAAAAAAATTTAAATTTCAGAATTTATTTTATTACAAAACTAACTCTCAAGATTTTTTTTTTTATAATTTTCCCAAATTTATTCATTCATATTTTCTTTATGTCTAGTTTTGGTTTTTGTATTTCTTACAAATCATTGTTGATTTTAGGATGATTGACGTTAGGTAGTCTTATCTTTCATTAGACGATGAGGATGCATAAAAAATCTGACATATCTAAAATATCTATTTTATTGAGTTTAATTATTAAAATATTATTTTTTTATTTTACTTAATATAAATAGTCAAATAATTTAGATTGAAAAATAAATAAAAAAGTTAGAGTTGAATTGAAAAAAAAAAATTTAAATTTCAGAATTTATTTTATTACAAAACTAACTCTCAAGATTTTTTTTTTTATAATTTTCCCAAATTTATTCATTCATATTTTCTTTATGTCTAGTTTTGGTTTTTGTATTTCTTACAAATCATTGTTGATTTTAGGATGATTGACGTTAGGTAGTCTTATCTTTCATTAGACGATGAGGATGCATAAAAAATCTGACATATCTAAAATATCTATTTTATTGAGTTTAATTATTAAAATATTATTTTTTTATTTTACTTAATATAAATAGTCAAATAATTTAGATTGAAAAATAAATAAAAAAGTTAGAGTTGAATTGAAAAAAAAAAATTTAAATTTCAGAATTTATTTTATTACAAAACTAACTCTCAAGATTTTTTTTTTTATAATTTTCCCAAATTTATTCATTCATATTTTCTTTATGTCTAGTTTTGGTTTTTGTATTTCTTACAAATCATTGTTGATTTTAGGATGATTGACGTTAGGTAGTCTTATCTTTCATTAGACGATGAGGATGCATAAAAAATCTGACATATCTAAAATATCTATTTTATTGAGTTTAATTATTAAAATATTATTTTTTTATTTTACTTAATATAAATAGTCAAATAATTTAGATTGAAAAATAAATAAAAAAGTTAGAGTTGAATTGAAAAAAAAAAATTTAAATTTCAGAATTTATTTTATTACAAAACTAACTCTCAAGATTTTTTTTTTTATAATTTTCCCAAATTTATTCATTCATATTTTCTTTATGTCTAGTTTTGGTTTTTGTATTTCTTACAAATCATTGTTGATTTTAGGATGATTGACGTTAGGTAGTCTTATCTTTCATTAGACGATGAGGATGCATAAAAAATCTGACATATCTAAAATATCTATTTTATTGAGTTTAATTATTAAAATATTATTTTTTTATTTTACTTAATATAAATAGTCAAATAATTTAGATTGAAAAATAAATAAAAAAGTTAGAGTTGAATTGAAAAAAAAAAATTTAAATTTCAGAATTTATTTTATTACAAAACTAACTCTCAAGATTTTTTTTTTTATAATTTTCCCAAATTTATTCATTCATATTTTCTTTATGTCTAGTTTTGGTTTTTGTATTTCTTACAAATCATTGTTGATTTTAGGATGATTGACGTTAGGTAGTCTTATCTTTCATTAGACGATGAGGATGCATAAAAAATCTGACATATCTAAAATATCTATTTTATTGAGTTTAATTATTAAAATATTATTTTTTTATTTTACTTAATATAAATAGTCAAATAATTTAGATTGAAAAATAAATAAAAAAGTTAGAGTTGAATTGAAAAAAAAAAATTTAAATTTCAGAATTTATTTTATTACAAAACTAACTCTCAAGATTTTTTTTTTTATAATTTTCCCAAATTTATTCATTCATATTTTCTTTATGTCTAGTTTTGGTTTTTGTATTTCTTACAAATCATTGTTGATTTTAGGATGATTGACGTTAGGTAGTCTTATCTTTCATTAGACGATGAGGATGCATAAAAAATCTGACATATCTAAAATATCTATTTTATTGAGTTTAATTATTAAAATATTATTTTTTTATTTTACTTAATATAAATAGTCAAATAATTTAGATTGAAAAATAAATAAAAAAGTTAGAGTTGAATTGAAAAAAAAAAATTTAAATTTCAGAATTTATTTTATTACAAAACTAACTCTCAAGATTTTTTTTTTTATAATTTTCCCAAATTTATTCATTCATATTTTCTTTATGTCTAGTTTTGGTTTTTGTATTTCTTACAAATCATTGTTGATTTTAGGATGATTGACGTTAGGTAGTCTTATCTTTCATTAGACGATGAGGATGCATAAAAAATCTGACATATCTAAAATATCTATTTTATTGAGTTTAATTATTAAAATATTATTTTTTTATTTTACTTAATATAAATAGTCAAATAATTTAGATTGAAAAATAAATAAAAAAGTTAGAGTTGAATTGAAAAAAAAAAATTTAAATTTCAGAATTTATTTTATTACAAAACTAACTCTCAAGATTTTTTTTTTTATAATTTTCCCAAATTTATTCATTCATATTTTCTTTATGTCTAGTTTTGGTTTTTGTATTTCTTACAAATCATTGTTGATTTTAGGATGATTGACGTTAGGTAGTCTTATCTTTCATTAGACGATGAGGATGCATAAAAAATCTGACATATCTAAAATATCTATTTTATTGAGTTTAATTATTAAAATATTATTTTTTTATTTTACTTAATATAAATAGTCAAATAATTTAGATTGAAAAATAAATAAAAAAGTTAGAGTTGAATTGAAAAAAAAAAATTTAAATTTCAGAATTTATTTTATTACAAAACTAACTCTCAAGATTTTTTTTTTTATAATTTTCCCAAATTTATTCATTCATATTTTCTTTATGTCTAGTTTTGGTTTTTGTATTTCTTACAAATCATTGTTGATTTTAGGATGATTGACGTTAGGTAGTCTTATCTTTCATTAGACGATGAGGATGCATAAAAAATCTGACATATCTAAAATATCTATTTTATTGAGTTTAATTATTAAAATATTATTTTTTTATTTTACTTAATATAAATAGTCAAATAATTTAGATTGAAAAATAAATAAAAAAGTTAGAGTTGAATTGAAAAAAAAAAATTTAAATTTCAGAATTTATTTTATTACAAAACTAACTCTCAAGATTTTTTTTTTTATAATTTTCCCAAATTTATTCATTCATATTTTCTTTATGTCTAGTTTTGGTTTTTGTATTTCTTACAAATCATTGTTGATTTTAGGATGATTGACGTTAGGTAGTCTTATCTTTCATTAGACGATGAGGATGCATAAAAAATCTGACATATCTAAAATATCTATTTTATTGAGTTTAATTATTAAAATATTATTTTTTTATTTTACTTAATATAAATAGTCAAATAATTTAGATTGAAAAATAAATAAAAAAGTTAGAGTTGAATTGAAAAAAAAAAATTTAAATTTCAGAATTTATTTTATTACAAAACTAACTCTCAAGATTTTTTTTTTTATAATTTTCCCAAATTTATTCATTCATATTTTCTTTATGTCTAGTTTTGGTTTTTGTATTTCTTACAAATCATTGTTGATTTTAGGATGATTGACGTTAGGTAGTCTTATCTTTCATTAGACGATGAGGATGCATAAAAAATCTGACATATCTAAAATATCTATTTTATTGAGTTTAATTATTAAAATATTATTTTTTTATTTTACTTAATATAAATAGTCAAATAATTTAGATTGAAAAATAAATAAAAAAGTTAGAGTTGAATTGAAAAAAAAAAATTTAAATTTCAGAATTTATTTTATTACAAAACTAACTCTCAAGATTTTTTTTTTTATAATTTTCCCAAATTTATTCATTCATATTTTCTTTATGTCTAGTTTTGGTTTTTGTATTTCTTACAAATCATTGTTGATTTTAGGATGATTGACGTTAGGTAGTCTTATCTTTCATTAGACGATGAGGATGCATAAAAAATCTGACATATCTAAAATATCTATTTTATTGAGTTTAATTATTAAAATATTATTTTTTTATTTTACTTAATATAAATAGTCAAATAATTTAGATTGAAAAATAAATAAAAAAGTTAGAGTTGAATTGAAAAAAAAAAATTTAAATTTCAGAATTTATTTTATTACAAAACTAACTCTCAAGATTTTTTTTTTTATAATTTTCCCAAATTTATTCATTCATATTTTCTTTATGTCTAGTTTTGGTTTTTGTATTTCTTACAAATCATTGTTGATTTTAGGATGATTGACGTTAGGTAGTCTTATCTTTCATTAGACGATGAGGATGCATAAAAAATCTGACATATCTAAAATATCTATTTTATTGAGTTTAATTATTAAAATATTATTTTTTTATTTTACTTAATATAAATAGTCAAATAATTTAGATTGAAAAATAAATAAAAAAGTTAGAGTTGAATTGAAAAAAAAAAATTTAAATTTCAGAATTTATTTTATTACAAAACTAACTCTCAAGATTTTTTTTTTTATAATTTTCCCAAATTTATTCATTCATATTTTCTTTATGTCTAGTTTTGGTTTTTGTATTTCTTACAAATCATTGTTGATTTTAGGATGATTGACGTTAGGTAGTCTTATCTTTCATTAGACGATGAGGATGCATAAAAAATCTGACATATCTAAAATATCTATTTTATTGAGTTTAATTATTAAAATATTATTTTTTTATTTTACTTAATATAAATAGTCAAATAATTTAGATTGAAAAATAAATAAAAAAGTTAGAGTTGAATTGAAAAAAAAAAATTTAAATTTCAGAATTTATTTTATTACAAAACTAACTCTCAAGATTTTTTTTTTTATAATTTTCCCAAATTTATTCATTCATATTTTCTTTATGTCTAGTTTTGGTTTTTGTATTTCTTACAAATCATTGTTGATTTTAGGATGATTGACGTTAGGTAGTCTTATCTTTCATTAGACGATGAGGATGCATAAAAAATCTGACATATCTAAAATATCTATTTTATTGAGTTTAATTATTAAAATATTATTTTTTTATTTTACTTAATATAAATAGTCAAATAATTTAGATTGAAAAATAAATAAAAAAGTTAGAGTTGAATTGAAAAAAAAAAATTTAAATTTCAGAATTTATTTTATTACAAAACTAACTCTCAAGATTTTTTTTTTTATAATTTTCCCAAATTTATTCATTCATATTTTCTTTATGTCTAGTTTTGGTTTTTGTATTTCTTACAAATCATTGTTGATTTTAGGATGATTGACGTTAGGTAGTCTTATCTTTCATTAGACGATGAGGATGCATAAAAAATCTGACATATCTAAAATATCTATTTTATTGAGTTTAATTATTAAAATATTATTTTTTTATTTTACTTAATATAAATAGTCAAATAATTTAGATTGAAAAATAAATAAAAAAGTTAGAGTTGAATTGAAAAAAAAAAATTTAAATTTCAGAATTTATTTTATTACAAAACTAACTCTCAAGATTTTTTTTTTTATAATTTTCCCAAATTTATTCATTCATATTTTCTTTATGTCTAGTTTTGGTTTTTGTATTTCTTACAAATCATTGTTGATTTTAGGATGATTGACGTTAGGTAGTCTTATCTTTCATTAGACGATGAGGATGCATAAAAAATCTGACATATCTAAAATATCTATTTTATTGAGTTTAATTATTAAAATATTATTTTTTTATTTTACTTAATATAAATAGTCAAATAATTTAGATTGAAAAATAAATAAAAAAGTTAGAGTTGAATTGAAAAAAAAAAATTTAAATTTCAGAATTTATTTTATTACAAAACTAACTCTCAAGATTTTTTTTTTTATAATTTTCCCAAATTTATTCATTCATATTTTCTTTATGTCTAGTTTTGGTTTTTGTATTTCTTACAAATCATTGTTGATTTTAGGATGATTGACGTTAGGTAGTCTTATCTTTCATTAGACGATGAGGATGCATAAAAAATCTGACATATCTAAAATATCTATTTTATTGAGTTTAATTATTAAAATATTATTTTTTTATTTTACTTAATATAAATAGTCAAATAATTTAGATTGAAAAATAAATAAAAAAGTTAGAGTTGAATTGAAAAAAAAAAATTTAAATTTCAGAATTTATTTTATTACAAAACTAACTCTCAAGATTTTTTTTTTTATAATTTTCCCAAATTTATTCATTCATATTTTCTTTATGTCTAGTTTTGGTTTTTGTATTTCTTACAAATCATTGTTGATTTTAGGATGATTGACGTTAGGTAGTCTTATCTTTCATTAGACGATGAGGATGCATAAAAAATCTGACATATCTAAAATATCTATTTTATTGAGTTTAATTATTAAAATATTATTTTTTTATTTTACTTAATATAAATAGTCAAATAATTTAGATTGAAAAATAAATAAAAAAGTTAGAGTTGAATTGAAAAAAAAAAATTTAAATTTCAGAATTTATTTTATTACAAAACTAACTCTCAAGATTTTTTTTTTTATAATTTTCCCAAATTTATTCATTCATATTTTCTTTATGTCTAGTTTTGGTTTTTGTATTTCTTACAAATCATTGTTGATTTTAGGATGATTGACGTTAGGTAGTCTTATCTTTCATTAGACGATGAGGATGCATAAAAAATCTGACATATCTAAAATATCTATTTTATTGAGTTTAATTATTAAAATATTATTTTTTTATTTTACTTAATATAAATAGTCAAATAATTTAGATTGAAAAATAAATAAAAAAGTTAGAGTTGAATTGAAAAAAAAAAATTTAAATTTCAGAATTTATTTTATTACAAAACTAACTCTCAAGATTTTTTTTTTTATAATTTTCCCAAATTTATTCATTCATATTTTCTTTATGTCTAGTTTTGGTTTTTGTATTTCTTACAAATCATTGTTGATTTTAGGATGATTGACGTTAGGTAGTCTTATCTTTCATTAGACGATGAGGATGCATAAAAAATCTGACATATCTAAAATATCTATTTTATTGAGTTTAATTATTAAAATATTATTTTTTTATTTTACTTAATATAAATAGTCAAATAATTTAGATTGAAAAATAAATAAAAAAGTTAGAGTTGAATTGAAAAAAAAAAATTTAAATTTCAGAATTTATTTTATTACAAAACTAACTCTCAAGATTTTTTTTTTTATAATTTTCCCAAATTTATTCATTCATATTTTCTTTATGTCTAGTTTTGGTTTTTGTATTTCTTACAAATCATTGTTGATTTTAGGATGATTGACGTTAGGTAGTCTTATCTTTCATTAGACGATGAGGATGCATAAAAAATCTGACATATCTAAAATATCTATTTTATTGAGTTTAATTATTAAAATATTATTTTTTTATTTTACTTAATATAAATAGTCAAATAATTTAGATTGAAAAATAAATAAAAAAGTTAGAGTTGAATTGAAAAAAAAAAATTTAAATTTCAGAATTTATTTTATTACAAAACTAACTCTCAAGATTTTTTTTTTTATAATTTTCCCAAATTTATTCATTCATATTTTCTTTATGTCTAGTTTTGGTTTTTGTATTTCTTACAAATCATTGTTGATTTTAGGATGATTGACGTTAGGTAGTCTTATCTTTCATTAGACGATGAGGATGCATAAAAAATCTGACATATCTAAAATATCTATTTTATTGAGTTTAATTATTAAAATATTATTTTTTTATTTTACTTAATATAAATAGTCAAATAATTTAGATTGAAAAATAAATAAAAAAGTTAGAGTTGAATTGAAAAAAAAAAATTTAAATTTCAGAATTTATTTTATTACAAAACTAACTCTCAAGATTTTTTTTTTTATAATTTTCCCAAATTTATTCATTCATATTTTCTTTATGTCTAGTTTTGGTTTTTGTATTTCTTACAAATCATTGTTGATTTTAGGATGATTGACGTTAGGTAGTCTTATCTTTCATTAGACGATGAGGATGCATAAAAAATCTGACATATCTAAAATATCTATTTTATTGAGTTTAATTATTAAAATATTATTTTTTTATTTTACTTAATATAAATAGTCAAATAATTTAGATTGAAAAATAAATAAAAAAGTTAGAGTTGAATTGAAAAAAAAAAATTTAAATTTCAGAATTTATTTTATTACAAAACTAACTCTCAAGATTTTTTTTTTTATAATTTTCCCAAATTTATTCATTCATATTTTCTTTATGTCTAGTTTTGGTTTTTGTATTTCTTACAAATCATTGTTGATTTTAGGATGATTGACGTTAGGTAGTCTTATCTTTCATTAGACGATGAGGATGCATAAAAAATCTGACATATCTAAAATATCTATTTTATTGAGTTTAATTATTAAAATATTATTTTTTTATTTTACTTAATATAAATAGTCAAATAATTTAGATTGAAAAATAAATAAAAAAGTTAGAGTTGAATTGAAAAAAAAAAATTTAAATTTCAGAATTTATTTTATTACAAAACTAACTCTCAAGATTTTTTTTTTTATAATTTTCCCAAATTTATTCATTCATATTTTCTTTATGTCTAGTTTTGGTTTTTGTATTTCTTACAAATCATTGTTGATTTTAGGATGATTGACGTTAGGTAGTCTTATCTTTCATTAGACGATGAGGATGCATAAAAAATCTGACATATCTAAAATATCTATTTTATTGAGTTTAATTATTAAAATATTATTTTTTTATTTTACTTAATATAAATAGTCAAATAATTTAGATTGAAAAATAAATAAAAAAGTTAGAGTTGAATTGAAAAAAAAAAATTTAAATTTCAGAATTTATTTTATTACAAAACTAACTCTCAAGATTTTTTTTTTTATAATTTTCCCAAATTTATTCATTCATATTTTCTTTATGTCTAGTTTTGGTTTTTGTATTTCTTACAAATCATTGTTGATTTTAGGATGATTGACGTTAGGTAGTCTTATCTTTCATTAGACGATGAGGATGCATAAAAAATCTGACATATCTAAAATATCTATTTTATTGAGTTTAATTATTAAAATATTATTTTTTTATTTTACTTAATATAAATAGTCAAATAATTTAGATTGAAAAATAAATAAAAAAGTTAGAGTTGAATTGAAAAAAAAAAATTTAAATTTCAGAATTTATTTTATTACAAAACTAACTCTCAAGATTTTTTTTTTTATAATTTTCCCAAATTTATTCATTCATATTTTCTTTATGTCTAGTTTTGGTTTTTGTATTTCTTACAAATCATTGTTGATTTTAGGATGATTGACGTTAGGTAGTCTTATCTTTCATTAGACGATGAGGATGCATAAAAAATCTGACATATCTAAAATATCTATTTTATTGAGTTTAATTATTAAAATATTATTTTTTTATTTTACTTAATATAAATAGTCAAATAATTTAGATTGAAAAATAAATAAAAAAGTTAGAGTTGAATTGAAAAAAAAAAATTTAAATTTCAGAATTTATTTTATTACAAAACTAACTCTCAAGATTTTTTTTTTTATAATTTTCCCAAATTTATTCATTCATATTTTCTTTATGTCTAGTTTTGGTTTTTGTATTTCTTACAAATCATTGTTGATTTTAGGATGATTGACGTTAGGTAGTCTTATCTTTCATTAGACGATGAGGATGCATAAAAAATCTGACATATCTAAAATATCTATTTTATTGAGTTTAATTATTAAAATATTATTTTTTTATTTTACTTAATATAAATAGTCAAATAATTTAGATTGAAAAATAAATAAAAAAGTTAGAGTTGAATTGAAAAAAAAAAATTTAAATTTCAGAATTTATTTTATTACAAAACTAACTCTCAAGATTTTTTTTTTTATAATTTTCCCAAATTTATTCATTCATATTTTCTTTATGTCTAGTTTTGGTTTTTGTATTTCTTACAAATCATTGTTGATTTTAGGATGATTGACGTTAGGTAGTCTTATCTTTCATTAGACGATGAGGATGCATAAAAAATCTGACATATCTAAAATATCTATTTTATTGAGTTTAATTATTAAAATATTATTTTTTTATTTTACTTAATATAAATAGTCAAATAATTTAGATTGAAAAATAAATAAAAAAGTTAGAGTTGAATTGAAAAAAAAAAATTTAAATTTCAGAATTTATTTTATTACAAAACTAACTCTCAAGATTTTTTTTTTTATAATTTTCCCAAATTTATTCATTCATATTTTCTTTATGTCTAGTTTTGGTTTTTGTATTTCTTACAAATCATTGTTGATTTTAGGATGATTGACGTTAGGTAGTCTTATCTTTCATTAGACGATGAGGATGCATAAAAAATCTGACATATCTAAAATATCTATTTTATTGAGTTTAATTATTAAAATATTATTTTTTTATTTTACTTAATATAAATAGTCAAATAATTTAGATTGAAAAATAAATAAAAAAGTTAGAGTTGAATTGAAAAAAAAAAATTTAAATTTCAGAATTTATTTTATTACAAAACTAACTCTCAAGATTTTTTTTTTTATAATTTTCCCAAATTTATTCATTCATATTTTCTTTATGTCTAGTTTTGGTTTTTGTATTTCTTACAAATCATTGTTGATTTTAGGATGATTGACGTTAGGTAGTCTTATCTTTCATTAGACGATGAGGATGCATAAAAAATCTGACATATCTAAAATATCTATTTTATTGAGTTTAATTATTAAAATATTATTTTTTTATTTTACTTAATATAAATAGTCAAATAATTTAGATTGAAAAATAAATAAAAAAGTTAGAGTTGAATTGAAAAAAAAAAATTTAAATTTCAGAATTTATTTTATTACAAAACTAACTCTCAAGATTTTTTTTTTTATAATTTTCCCAAATTTATTCATTCATATTTTCTTTATGTCTAGTTTTGGTTTTTGTATTTCTTACAAATCATTGTTGATTTTAGGATGATTGACGTTAGGTAGTCTTATCTTTCATTAGACGATGAGGATGCATAAAAAATCTGACATATCTAAAATATCTATTTTATTGAGTTTAATTATTAAAATATTATTTTTTTATTTTACTTAATATAAATAGTCAAATAATTTAGATTGAAAAATAAATAAAAAAGTTAGAGTTGAATTGAAAAAAAAAAATTTAAATTTCAGAATTTATTTTATTACAAAACTAACTCTCAAGATTTTTTTTTTTATAATTTTCCCAAATTTATTCATTCATATTTTCTTTATGTCTAGTTTTGGTTTTTGTATTTCTTACAAATCATTGTTGATTTTAGGATGATTGACGTTAGGTAGTCTTATCTTTCATTAGACGATGAGGATGCATAAAAAATCTGACATATCTAAAATATCTATTTTATTGAGTTTAATTATTAAAATATTATTTTTTTATTTTACTTAATATAAATAGTCAAATAATTTAGATTGAAAAATAAATAAAAAAGTTAGAGTTGAATTGAAAAAAAAAAATTTAAATTTCAGAATTTATTTTATTACAAAACTAACTCTCAAGATTTTTTTTTTTATAATTTTCCCAAATTTATTCATTCATATTTTCTTTATGTCTAGTTTTGGTTTTTGTATTTCTTACAAATCATTGTTGATTTTAGGATGATTGACGTTAGGTAGTCTTATCTTTCATTAGACGATGAGGATGCATAAAAAATCTGACATATCTAAAATATCTATTTTATTGAGTTTAATTATTAAAATATTATTTTTTTATTTTACTTAATATAAATAGTCAAATAATTTAGATTGAAAAATAAATAAAAAAGTTAGAGTTGAATTGAAAAAAAAAAATTTAAATTTCAGAATTTATTTTATTACAAAACTAACTCTCAAGATTTTTTTTTTTATAATTTTCCCAAATTTATTCATTCATATTTTCTTTATGTCTAGTTTTGGTTTTTGTATTTCTTACAAATCATTGTTGATTTTAGGATGATTGACGTTAGGTAGTCTTATCTTTCATTAGACGATGAGGATGCATAAAAAATCTGACATATCTAAAATATCTATTTTATTGAGTTTAATTATTAAAATATTATTTTTTTATTTTACTTAATATAAATAGTCAAATAATTTAGATTGAAAAATAAATAAAAAAGTTAGAGTTGAATTGAAAAAAAAAAATTTAAATTTCAGAATTTATTTTATTACAAAACTAACTCTCAAGATTTTTTTTTTTATAATTTTCCCAAATTTATTCATTCATATTTTCTTTATGTCTAGTTTTGGTTTTTGTATTTCTTACAAATCATTGTTGATTTTAGGATGATTGACGTTAGGTAGTCTTATCTTTCATTAGACGATGAGGATGCATAAAAAATCTGACATATCTAAAATATCTATTTTATTGAGTTTAATTATTAAAATATTATTTTTTTATTTTACTTAATATAAATAGTCAAATAATTTAGATTGAAAAATAAATAAAAAAGTTAGAGTTGAATTGAAAAAAAAAATTTAAAATTTCAGAATTTATTTTATTACAAAACTAACTCTCAAGATTTTTTTTTTTTATAATTTTCCCAAATTTATTCATTCATATTTTCTTTATGTCTAGTTTTGGTTTTTGTATTTCTTACAAATCATTGTTGATTTTAGGATGATTGACGTTAGGTAGTCTTATCTTTCATTAGACGATGAGGATGCATAAAAAATCTGACATATCTAAAATATCTATTTTATTGAGTTTAATTATTAAAATATTATTTTTTTATTTTACTTAATATAAATAGTCAAATAATTTAGATTGAAAAATAAATAAAAAAGTTAGAGTTGAATTGAAAAAAAAAATTTAAAATTTCAGAATTTATTTTATTACAAAACTAACTCTCAAGATTTTTTTTTTTTATAATTTTCCCAAATTTATTCATTCATATTTTCTTTATGTCTAGTTTTGGTTTTTGTATTTCTTACAAATCATTGTTGATTTTAGGATGATTGACGTTAGGTAGTCTTATCTTTCATTAGACGATGAGGATGCATAAAAAATCTGACATATCTAAAATATCTATTTTATTGAGTTTAATTATTAAAATATTATTTTTTTATTTTACTTAATATAAATAGTCAAATAATTTAGATTGAAAAATAAATAAAAAAGTTAGAGTTGAATTGAAAAAAAAAATTTAAAATTTCAGAATTTATTTTATTACAAAACTAACTCTCAAGATTTTTTTTTTTTATAATTTTCCCAAATTTATTCATTCATATTTTCTTTATGTCTAGTTTTGGTTTTTGTATTTCTTACAAATCATTGTTGATTTTAGGATGATTGACATTAGGTGCACAGTCTTATCTTCCGTTAGATGATGAGGACTTCATATCTTGCACACTCTCTACTTTTCACCAATTAAAATATAAAAAAAGTACACTCTTTATTTTATCTAATTACTTTAGTTATTGTGTCTTCAACAACACTCTTTATTTTAGTTAATCATTTAAACTAACGTAATTAATTTTTAAAACAAAAAATACTAATTGCTGATATTTTATTAATATAAATTTGTAATCATAATAAATTTGTCCATACAAACATACAAAACCTGTAGAATGAGGAGAAAAAAAAATACAAAATGCAAAATAAGTTATTCCGTAATTCATCAAATAGAATGGAAAGAACATATAAAATTGCTACATACACATATACATATATGAAATATATAAAATCCCAAATCCAAGACATTAATATACAAAAATTCAAGATATATACATACATATTTGTTTGGAGAGCCTCTAGGACTCTTCAATTGTAACTACCAAAAAAGTAGAACGGTAAAATAGCTAGCCCAATAGTCAGCCTATTAGAACTCAAAATTAGAATTATATTAGTTAAAACAAGCCTTTTTTAATTATCCCTTTAGAGATGCTATTAGGCAATCAATAATAATATTGCCTAGATTTTATTCAATTAGTCAACAACTCGATCATCCTGTTCTTAATCCATACATATCATCAAAAGGAGTCATTGATTGACCAAAATTTGTGAATAACAGAGTGGCCAATAAATTACTTTAATTGTAAATTATATCTGTATCTATATTCGTATCGTAATTTTTTATTTTAATCAGTTTGGTAGTTTTTTTTTTTGGAAGAAAAAGACTGAATCACGCCTAATATAGAAGAGTCTCAATCATTAGGCAAATTCTTTCGTCTTGTCGGATATGATCCTAAATGAGTCAATAACTTTCAGAAAATAATATGGTGTGCACCTTTTTCAAGTGTGTATATCATTTATACTTTATTATAAAATATATAATTTTATCATAAACTTTTATAATATCATCAATTATAAATTGCGTAATCTTATCATAAATTTACACAATAAAAAATGTGGTAATCAAGTTACAAACTTTTGCATTTTAGTCGGCAAAAGTCAGTTGTTAATTGTTAAGCCCTTAGAAAAATCATTGTGACCAATTTGGCCATTTTATCATGTCAATTTGTGACAAGATTACTCATTTTATGGTTGATATTACGAAATTTTATGATAAAAATTAATTTTTTTGATATGATGCACATAATATGCACCGTACGATTTCCCATAACGTTTATTAGTATTTTTTATATTAATTAACAATATTTGTGATGAAAAAACAAAATCTAAATCTGAAAAAAATAAAAATGTAAACTACATACATGTAGATGTGACTAGATAATAGATATGCACACCCAAGAGTAAGGGTGAGAATAGGAGTCATCCAAAGGGATTTTCGGGATTTCGAGATTAGTCACATGGTCATATATTAGCATTATTAGATGATGAGGATGCAAAACATTTTCATATCTTTCAATATTAGTCACGTTCATATCTTGCAACATGCAGATGTTACTCAATACTCACTAGCTAACTAAAAATGCCAATGATCCTAGATTTCTCAACAAGGCAGCAATCATCACCCTTGAAGACCAAATCCAACCAGATGGTTCAGCAACCAATCCATGGAGACTTTGCAGCATCCAACAAGTAGAAGAAGTGAAATGCGTATTGAGAGTACTCCCCATATGGGCAGCAGGGATCGTCTACTACATCACCATAGTCCAACAACAGACCTTCCAAGTCTTCCAAGCTCTCCAATCCGACAGGCGACTAGGCAACACTGGTTTCCTAATCCCAGCGGCATCGTACCACGTCTTCCAGATGGTAAGCCTCACAATTTGGATACCCATCTACGACAGACTCATAGTCCCAATGCTACGAAAGATAACGAAAAAGGAAGACGGTATCACAATACTCCAGAAGATGGGCGTTGGCATGGTCATCGCTGTATTCACTATGATCGTATCAGCAATTGTCGAAAAGGAAAGGAGGACATTGGCTCTTACAAGGCCAACGTTGGGGATTGAACCAAGGAAAGGTGAAATTTCTTCTATGTCCGGGTTGTGGTTAATTGCTCAGTTGATACTAACGGGATTTTCTGAGGCATTTACTGTCATTGGTCAAGTTGAGTTCTTCTACAAGCAATTCCCGGAAAATATGAGAAGCATAGCTGGATCTTTCTTGTTTTGTGGATTTGCGTTGTCTAGTTATTTGAGTAGCTTCCTTGTGTCTATAGTTCATCGTGCGACAAGTGGAGCTGGGAAGGGGAATTGGTTGCCGGAGGATCTTAACAAGGGGAGATTGGATTATTTTTACTATTTGATTGCTGGTTTGGAGGTCTTGAATTTGGGGTACTTCTTAGTTTGTGCAAAGTGGTACAAGTACAAAGGAGCTACTGTCAATACCCTTGATGTGGCCCTTGAAAAAATGCCAATTTGAAAAGAAAAAGCCTCTTGTTTGATATAGAAATGTTCACGCAAGAGCCTATTGAAGAAGTCTTCAAACCAAAATGGTTGACATACAAATCATGGCACAAGAAGCTATTGTGTGTAAAATGGCATATAAAATATGAAACATAGATCTAGATACAGGATACGGGTATGATATGGATTGGGATATGACAATAGAATTTTTTTTAAAAAATATGATACATGTATGAGTAGGATACTATCATAAAAGATGGTGAGAAACCGTTTTTAAGAATCAAGTATTAATTTAAAAGAATAACTTGACTCTTTTTCAGTAGCTCCTAATGAAAATTTTATTCCAAGTCTATACTATTTTTATTGTGTTATATGCAAAAATGTTATACTCGAGTTTACATGTTTATTGTTGAAATTTGATTTCGGTATCATCATATTTTATTTTATTTATCTGTGCTTTTTAAAAAGAATAGACATGGATATGAGATTACATATATGACACATTTATAAAAATACGTCAATTTGATAATTTTTAAAAAAATAGGGTGTACTACTTTAATTGCATTATTTTCTTCATCTCGAAGAAGAAAGCAAAGTATTGAAGATCGACATCACATTGAAGAAACTGCTGGAAACTGCTGGGTGAAGATATTCGATTCTCGCTTTCAAAAATCTATGATTTTTACCTCTAAATCTCACTTAGTTTAGTTTTCCCTATTTGAATTTGATTTGGTTAGCGATTCTCACCTTTCTATAGCAATTTTGATTGATTGTCCAATGTTATTGTCTAATTTTGTTCGGACTCATCATGTTCTTTTTTTTTTTTATGTATGAACAATTTACAATTGTTTGGCATCAATAATTTGAACAAAATATTTTTGTTCAGAAGTAAATATTGAACATTGTGAAAATGTCCAGCACGTGTCGAACAAAAACGTCCCAACAATTATACTAATGAGAAAAATAAAAACGCTATAAACTCTGTTTTTCATTGTTGCATTATTGTAAATCAACAATTTAAATTCCATCCATGGTGTCAAATCTTAAAAAATGATTGATTTAAATGTTTCAAAATCCTAAATCTTCAAAGGCAACAATGTTTTTTTAGCTAAGGTGAAGAAGGATAATGGAGAATAGAATGAGGTGAATCTGTTGACAATGAAAGATACGAGTGTATTAGATTATAATGGAGGAGATGATGAGTATTAGATAATGATAATGATGATGATGATGATGATGATGATGTATGATATATGTTTATATGTAATGGTGTGTAAAGAGAATTTTGTGTTTTTATTATTGTAATAAAAATTTAATGTTCTAACAATGTGTATTGAGAAGAAACATCGTGTGCAAATAGAATTTTTGTAAATATTATTTGCAAGTTTTCAAATATTTTCAATTTTTGAAAAACATGTGAAGCAAAGATGAGAAAATATAATTCTGTTACATCTTCCTTAAAAGGGGGGGTTGGGGGTGGGTGTTGGGAGCAAATGAATAAATTTTAAATAGATATATAATGAGTTAAAGAGAAAACAGAAACAACAATAAAAAAATAAATAAAAAATTCAAAACAGAAAAACAAGAAGAAAATAGGGAGACGGAAGCAAGAAAATACCATAATAAAAGGAGTAAGATATATACATATATAAAGTGAGAATTGAAATTTGAAAATGAGTATTAAAATTTTCAAATCTTAAATAAGAGTTAAAAATAAGCTTATATTTTTATTAAAAAAAATCATAAGTGGCAGGCATTAGATATATATATATATATATATATAATATTAAAAAAAATTAGAGAACGAGAAAAATTAGAAAAAAGAAAAAGATAATTAATATGAAAAAAATAGAGTTTAAATAAAAAATTAGAGTTTTTATTTTGTTATAATGGTCAAATTTTGACACAAAAATTAAAATATAAAGATCGCTAGTGTCATTTACTATATTAATAATTAAAATCATAATTTTTTTCGTTAATGTGTAATAATTTTTGAAAATTACTAAGGTAATTTTTCCTTTTAAATATCATGCAATTGATTGGGAATTATATAATACACAGTAAAAAATTTATGACTTTTATGATTTTTTTATTATGACTCGATTATGATTAATTACGATATTAGTTATGATTTATTGTGATTTTTTTTTTTAAAATTTGATTTGTATAAGATAGTTCAATGAAATTCAATAAATTACTATCATAACAATGAAGTTCAATAAAAATACAAAGAGAAAGTCTCTATTAATACGCGGAGAATAAGTTTCACATGCAGGTAGGGAGATTCAAACTACTAACCTCCTAGTGAGGTGCATGAGTTCAGGCAAATCGGACTAACGTCGTTGGTTACTTATTGTGATGTTTGTTATACTTATTATCATTATTATTTTGATTATGATTCAAGAGATTTTTGCTTACAACTTATATGGTGTTTGATTATGACTTATTATACCTTTTTAATTATGACTAAAAATAATTTATGGGGCATTTACACACAAGTCCTAATTTATTAACTTTTACTTAATTAAGTCCTAACTAATATATCTCATCAAATCTTTCAAACTCTCAAAAGAAGAAGATTGCTTCATTTGAGTTTACAACAACAACAAGAAAAACTTTAGTGTCGTTGGAATTTTTTGATGAAGCAAGAGGGGTGGATTCCAATTGTGAAGCAAAGAAGAGGGAAAGAAACAAGGAGCAAAGAGCCAATGTCTGAATTATTTTCAGTGTTTTGTGGATAATTTGCCTTCCCGTATGGATCCAAGAACATTGTTCAAATTGTTTACAAAGTTTGGAATAGTGAAAGATGTATTTATCTCGTAGAAGAGGAGGAAGATCACAAATACCAGGTTTGTTTTGTCAAGTACGACTGCTCAGTTGTAGCAAAGGTTGCAGTTACTAAAGCAAATGGTCTATGGGTAGAGGACAGGGAGATTCAAGTTAAAATGGCAGAGTATGATAGATTTAAGGAAGAAGCACAGAATAGAAACCAGCCTAAAGGGTGCAAAGGTACTAATGAAGCATGTGGAAGAAACGTACACTGTCAGCATGGTTTACAGAGGTCATATGCTGAAATAATAAAAACAAACGCTAGAGTACCTGCAGAAAAAGTTGAAACTACTATCATGGTGGACGAAGTCGGTCATGGTTGGTTGCATAAGAGTGTGATCTTGAGATTCAAAGATGAGTATTCTGTACATGGTATTGAGAAGATTTTTATGGAGAAAGGAATTGGGGATGTAATGGTCAGGAGTGGAGAAGGCAGAGATGTTGTGGTAACCTTTAGATCTAAAGAAGAAAAGGATGCAATATTATCATTGGTCAGAGAATGGTGTAGGGATTGGTGTGAGTTTGTTAAAGAGTGGAAACCAGGAGCATGTGCAGAACAAGAGAGGTGTCTGTGGCTTAGATGCCATGGGGTTCCTCTAAGTATGTGGAATAGAAACACTTTTAATAAGATTGGCAACATTTGGGGAGGTGTTATTCGATTGGAAGGTGACATTTGCCAAGCAAAGTCCTTTAGTTATGGAAGAGTCAGAATTGCAACTCAGTGTATGGACTTCATCAATAAAACCATTAATATGGAATGCAAAGGAAGGCTATATCCTGTCATGGTGTATGAAGAGCAACCAGTTAGCATATTTGACAATGGACGTATGATACTTAGTGAGGTTGAGGATGTCCATAGCTCTAATGAAGCTGTTAATCAAGAACCAATTGCTGGGTGTGGTGCTGAAAATGAAGTAGATAACATGGCTAAGGAGGTTGAGGAAGAAGATGATGATCTGGAAAATATTGATATAGTAGTTGAAGAGACCCAATGTGGGCTGGAGCTGACTTGTAAAGGTGTCCAAGTGAATACAGTGGTCGAAGAGCCTAAATGTGGCGTGGGAAACATATTGGGGATTGAGGTATGCATGGATAGATCTCTATTGGTGATGACAGACTGTGGACTGCATGGGGTTAATGTTAACCAGAGGGTTGATGAGCATCTATTTACCTGTGGTTTTATTAAAAGTGTTAGTGGGTCAAGTGGGCACAGGCCTGGTATCAACCTAGAAGTTAATTTGGGCCATATTCATGGGCCTGATTCTCCAAATGGATTGAGTGAAGAGGGGGTGGGCACATTTATATTCAACACAACTAAATCTCAATGGGCTGGTACTAGGAAAGATGGGCTTTTGGTGCAATCAAGCCAAACTACCATCAATGGAAGCTCCAACCCAGTAAAGAGGTCAAAAAGGAAAGATAAGATGAAAGTGAGAGGGCCTGGTGCAGTAAAGCCTAACACAAAGGAGGTTGGGTATAAAAGGTTAGCTCGACTTTATGGTCAAAAAGGTACCCCATCAAGCAAATCTATCCGAAAGTGCGCAGTATTCAGGCTGCTGCAGCAACCTTGTCTCTTTCTGCTTCAACTAAGAGTGGTTCAAGCAAAGGGAGGCACAACCTTAGTGAAGCACAAGCCAATCTTCAGCTGGGTAAAATTCCGAGAATTCAATACAATGGTAAAGATAGTGAAGTTTTGGAGAAATTAGTGGAGCTTGAATTAATAGACAGAGGAAGAAGACAGGAGAAGGAGGTCGCATAGGGGTCTAAGTGTCTCGTTTAGGGGAATTTGGCATATTATATGTTTACTAATGAAGTTAATGTCATGGAATGTCAAAGGATTAGGGAAATCTGAGAAGAGGGGAAGGATTAGGAAGCTCATTTGTGATAGGAGGGTTGACTTACTTCTATTGCAGGAAACTAAGAAAGCTTCTATTTCAGAAAGTGAAGTTAGAACCTTGTGGGGAAGGAGTAACATGGAATTTATGGCAGTGGATTCAAAAGGGACAACATGGGGATTACTCTGTATTTGGGATCCAAGTTTATTTCAATTGAAGGACTGTTGTTGTAATAGAAGATTTGTTCTCCTGTCAGGTACTCTCCTGAATTCTTTTGATTGTGTTATACTAAATGTTTATACTCCTAATGATGTGAGTGGTAGAGGTATTCTTTGGGATACTTTACTAAAATTAAAGTCTGATTTTCCAAATCTATGGTGCTTGGAGGGGGGGGGGATTTCAATGAGATCAGATTTATTGGGAAAGGGTGGGCTGTTTTATAAGGGAAAAGTGGATGAAGGAACTAAATGCCTTCATTGATAAATATGAGTTGAATGATATACCATTGCTTGGTAGGAAGTACACACGGTGTAATGCTCAGGAGGGGGAGAAATGGTGTGGGATTGATAGGGTTCTGCTAAATCCTGAGTGGTTGCAAAGATTTAACTTCAAGTTATGGGGTCTTCCTAGAACTTGTTCTGATCACTGCCTACTCCTGTTAATGGAAGATGAGAGGGATTGGGGGCCAAGACCTTTTAGGTTCATTAATGCATAGATTATGCACCCATGTTTCCCCTCTGTTTTGGAAAAATTCTGGACTAAAAAAAGGATTACTGGGAGAGCTGGGTATATACTGATTCAAAAGCTAAAATTGCTCAAGGGGGAGCTGAAAAAATGGAACTTTGAAGTTTTTGGGAATGTATCTACAAAATTAAAGGAGACAGAGGAAGAGCTGCATGGTATTGACATTACTGCAGAAGACAGACGTTTGTCTGAAATTGAAAAGAACAGAAGAAGAGAGGTGACATGGGAGGTATGGAAGCTTAGTAAGATGATGGAAAGGCTTTGGCATCAGAAGTCTAGAGTAAACTGGATCATGAATGGGGACAGGAATACTAAGTTTTTCCATGTTATGGCTAGTAGCAGAAAGAATAGAAACTCAATCAATTCTATCTCAATTGAAGGAGTAGTTCTAGAGGAGCCAGTTATTGTACGACTTGCGGTCTTACAACATTTCAGGAGGCAGTTCACTAAAAGCTGGGCATTTAGACTAACTCTAGGAGGCACCTTTAAGTCAGTTGCAGCTAGTGATGCATTTACTGATCTGGAAGTTGCTTTCTCTGAATGTGAGGTAAGGGCAGCTATCAAGGGTTGTGATGGAAATAAGGCACCAGACCCAGATGGATTTAATCTTCTATTCTTTCAGAAATTTTGGAAGTTATTGAAATCTGAGGTTATGCATTGCATGAGGGATTTTCATACTTCTTCCAAGCTCTCATTTGGAATTAACAGTTCTTTCATCACTCTCATTCCTAAGAATGATAATCCTAATGGATTAGCTGATTTTAGACCCATTAGTTTGTTGGGAGTTGTAGACGCGCCCGCGTGGGGCCTTCGTGCTATAGTTCGGACTCGTCACGGTTCTTAATCTGAACCAAAGAGTCCAAATCCAGCAATTCGTTTTGAGAAAAACAGATTTTTAGAAAAGAAGTGCCAAACATGGACTG
>NW_021030378.1:0-54113 GCF_004153795.1 Camellia sinensis
GTGAACTAAAGCCAATACTTTTCTTCAGGTAACTCTCTCAGCCGGGTTAGGGAGTCGTCGGGCTAAAGAGTGGAGTTGGCCAGCTATAATTATAATTGCCAAGGTAAGACCCGGAGAGTAGTTGATCTACAGCAACGGAAATATTTTAAATTTGTGTACAATATGAATTGCGAAGATTAATGGCAGCATGACCCGTGGAACAGAGAACATGAGAAGTTTTTTTTCTGACTTCAACAAGCAAGTAAAAATGTCTAATAGTTGGGAACTCTAGCGCCGTTAACAAACTTTTTTTTGTTCCATATCAGAAAGAAGAAACACAATCATGGTAAATAGATGCATCTAGAGTTCGCATCAAAGAACTCCAAACTCCTGGAGCCCGTTTCATTCGGGTCGAGCAAGGTTCTCATTGTATTCTGTTGGGAGCATAAGGTCTCTCGAGTAGGCAACTTCTGCTTCTCTATGATAAATCATGTCATGCACGTAGTCGCACTGAGCTCTTAAACAGCCTTTATTGATATCGCAAGTACACGCCTCAACCGCGAGCTGACTGATGTGACAGCTTCATTTGACCAATTCACTTGGTCCATGGAAGAGTGCTTGAGTATTTCTAATTCTGTAGCTACGGGTTTTATTCCTTCTTCTACTATACCACGAGTGCAGGTATCCTTATCATTATTTATCTTTAAGAAAGTTCGTCCACATTCAGAGCCACTTTGTTGAAGCATCCGACAAGATACAAAGTGGCGGGATACGAAGAAACACCCCATGATAGGGCGGGGAAATGGAAAAAAAAATTCAGGTATTGGCATAGGCCTATATTAGCAAGGAAAACACAGGGCAGTTCAGCATTTATTTTCCCGCATCGTTAGGGAGCTTTGGGTGGCTATATTTGGATAAGATACCATAGGGAAGGGTTTGAAGGACGCCTTTCACTCTCTTCGTGGCAGATGCAGGTCCGGTTACCTATAGGGACTTGGCGTGAGCAGCGGCCAACACCTGTTGTGACGTTGCTCTTCGACAATACTCGCCACATTTTTTGGACGATGTCGCAAAAAACAATTTGCCCCAATTTTATCACAGGTTTTCACTATTATGGGCTCTTAATGTCAATTAGCATTTCCTCCTTTGGTTGAACTCCTGGGAGGCTTCTGGCATCATCCGCACCTCTTCTCGTATTCCACCTTAGCTTAATCTTCGCGGTTCTTTTGTCTCCTTCAACTCTGTGGCTCTAGCTCCGGGCAAATTATTCACTGGGTTCTCATCATTCAAGGCTGCACCTTGCTGTTTGTCTGCTTCATGCGTCAGAGTGAACTATACAGCAGACCGGATGTGCCTTCTTATGACCACACTCAGGGTTTTTAGCTCGGCTATCGCTTCCTGGCTCCGCTTCTAACCATATGTCGGGCGGTTACTCGTTCTTTCAGCCATATAGCTTGCCCAGATTGTTATTTGACGAAGCTGAAATATTCAGCTCAACGCATTAGGTTGCAATTGCGGTTTCTTTCTAGCATGCCACTATAGCCATAGAAAAAGAGGAATGAGAAGAGACTGTAGTTAAAGGCCAAGGTCATGTGTCGGTGAAGGAGGAAAGTATCAATGCAGATTAGAAAAATCAGCAAAAAGAACGCATTAACTTACAAACACGCCGCCCTGAACTATGGGCGGTTTTAGTGGCCACGAGGCGTGACTACGGCGCACGTGAGCCATTATTTAGCCTCAGGTCAAATGGCTCGTGGAGAGCTACCATACTCGTCGCTTGCGAGACCCTAATGCAGACACCCTGTTGGCAAGATTGAAATGCATTGGGAAAGTGACTCTTTTTTCAGGCAACCACTGCCACGAGTTCAGTTGTCCTGGAGCAATATGCCTTGCGTTCTGGGAGATGTAGGATTTTTTAGGGGTGCCAAGTTACTTGTGGCAGGAAAGCTCAGCTCCTCGGTTGGAATGTTCTCTCGAATGTGCGGAGCTCGGGTGAGATGAGTGGGCTTGGTGGGATAGAACTGCGGTTACGAGCCTTCGACTCGACAAGGTGCATTGCCAACGCGTCATTCGGTAGATTTACATTGTTGGGTTAGTCCGGGCACGCTTACTTGACGAGATTGAGAGGGGCTTAGTATTGAGATGGGAAGATAGTCCGCTACGGCCTTCAATGGATTGACCAGTTTTGTGGTACCTTGATGGCTTGGTGTGTTTCGGTTATGCAGGGCCTCTACTCAATGCTTGTTTACCTCTTGGACATCTCCTTAATTCAGTGCGTCGTAGTTCTCGGACCCAGGTTTGCTTTGAGGTATAGCGGTTTGGACTATCCAGTGTCAAAGCGAGAGGTTTTCTCATAGCAAAGATAGCTGTTTACTGATCTGCAGCGTTCATTCGGCCCCTCTTCACGGGGGTTGATTGCTGGTAACTCTAATAGCATTATCGTAAATTAGGCAATTCGATCACTTGGCCATAATCTATTTAGTGTTGCACAGCGGTGCATAGCGCCTTACACGTGTAGCTGGCGCGCTAACAAGTACGGCACTTTGAACAGTTACCTTAGTGGGGGTTAGCAGGTAAACATTCAATGAACTACTGTCAACGCAGTTGATTATTGAATGGGGCTGAAATCTGGCATGGCAAAGATAGGGCAGTCATTTATCTCGTGTATTTCAGCGCGAGCATGAGAAAAAACCCGATGCGTGATTCGCACAACTTCAAAGTAGAGTGATTTTGATCACACGATAGTCGACTGTCCGGCGAGTATATATTAAACTCCAGTGGGTTTGTTCCGCATGTTCACTTCACTCCATAGCAGTTTTTTATTCCGGGCAATGTCAATGTGATCAGCCTAGTTAGTTTCTTGGCCCGTTCTTTTTTGTTAACTCGAAGTTCTGCCTCTTAGAGACATAACGCATCGAATACGAATCAAATTGTACCGTGGCAGTTATTTTATAATTCATTGTCTATAGTCTGGGTTTTATTCTTCTGATTATTTTTTTCTTTTTCTGTTGACGATTGTAGTAATTTCTTAATTAATAAACTCACAGCCGATCACTCATTTTTTGAGCAAGCTATGGCACTGCATCTGATTCATGGATAAGATTTACTCTAAGGCAAGAGCCAGAGAGTTTGAAGGCCAGCGCTGTCACAGGTTTAGAGCTCAAGTCTTAGCTGCAACAATTTATAATATAAACTGTAAGAAATACGTTAGCAAAATTTTGGGAAAAAGCTAGTGTTCGCGGCATCGAGATTTCAGTCTCTTTGTTTGCCGTTTAAAAAAAATCACAAATGGAAGGTGCTTGTATGGGGAATTCTTAGTGTCGAGTTTTTCTTAGTACGGATGAAGTGTAATAAAGGTCAAAGACCAATGTTTCCATGTGTGTACATCTTGCTTGGCTAAAGTGAGATGACATCGCAGATTCACAATTTTATCAGAACTTCCCTTCTGGAAAAAACTATTTAGGCTCCAAGCCACTCATGAATGTGTGATAAGGAACCCTTATATCCATTTACGGCTTTCAAGTTTCAATATTAAATTTAAGCTCGAGTGTTTAGCTCGTTCGATACGCAGAAATGGTGCTTGAATGCGCCGGTTGATCGAAATTAGCTCAAAAATCGTGCCTGGTGGCAACCCCAGTCTACAAAGTGAAAAACAAAGGTGTTTAGAGGCAATAGACCTGTTGAAATCCGTCGCTTATAAAAAAGAAATAAAGGCAATGAAGAGTTAAAAGTTCCGTAGCTCGGAGTGTGAGTATTTGTACAAACTCACTTAAGCTTGTTACAAGTACGGGGTTTGTTTGCTTGCGTGTTGGACCAGGAATTTGGTTAGCCTATTAATGCTTCTAGGCCGCATTCTTAGTTCAGTCTGAACTAGGAAGTACGTGGTGTTTGAGTGCCCCAGAATTTTCGCTCCCGGATCAGGCGATTGCTTTTTCACGTACTTTTGCACTAGACCATCCTGGTTCGTTAGCGTCGACTTAGGGAGAACTAAGGTTGACTTTGGCCTATTGAAGCTACTATGGAATAGGCATACGCTTAGTTCGGTGTCGCTTACGTTTTGGCTTCCCTTTCAATTAACTACAAACAACTTTTCTAGTGTGCTCGCGTTGTGCCATATTATTTTTGGGATCAAACCAGTGTTTCTACAGATTGTTTTCTATGAGTTCAAGTGGTGCTATTGCTAAGTTTTTTCTAGAAAAACGCTCTAGACAAGCAAGAAAAATGGGTTTTTTGAAAACCCAAAATAAATGCCAAGGATTGCAAAAACAATGCGAAGACAAAAAACTTAAAGACAGATTTTGAGTAGCTTTAGCCAGGTCAAAGAGGAGAAACTGAAGAGGAAGCAAAGACAGTATATTGATAACTATGAACTCAGCACAGCTCAAGTCGAGCAGTTTTCAGAGGCCTTGCAACAGAGAATGATGATAGTAACATTGAATGACTTTTCAACTATTTATTTAGGGATTGGTTCTCATTTTTTTGCTTGCTAAAGAGAAGGGCTAAACCGGCGGAACTCTGTTTTCAATAAAAAATCACAAGCCATCCGTTAAGACTCGGTCTGATGGGACAGCCCGCATTTCGTACAATTTCAAGGCCTCTTTATGTCATCCGAGTTTTCTCCAATGTTCTTTGCGACTTATGTGCAGAAGTTTCAGAATATTTTTCTCAGTTATTTGCCTAAGGATTGATTTTTGATAAAGATCACTTTGCACGTCTTTTTTTCTTACCGACAGTACAACCCGGCATGTGACATTTCTATCTCGCGCCCAGACTTGGAAATCAGGCTAAACTCAAGTCTGTATTTTTACACTTCGTGTTCTTGAATTAAGTTTCTTATCAATGTGCTTTAATTCAGGTCACAGAAGACATCTATACGTGTTTTATTTTTCAAGCCATTGTCGGTCTGGTATTGATGGGTGAAAAATTTGAGATCATAAAATGGTAGTTGCCATAAGGGTTAAAAGCTAACTCAAAGTCATGGCCGATTAATTGCGCAGCATGTGTTGAATTAAGGGGCAATTTTTTAGAGGGGTAAATCTCATTTAATCATTATGAAAATTAAGGTGATTTTCCGATAGATTGCGTTATATGGATTCCGATTTTATGGACCACAAATAGATAGGAGGGGCTAGTAACAAATCATTATTCACAGTTTAACCTTCTCACAGTCCTTTCAATGATGCTTTAACACTTTCTAACCGTCAAAGAGCGGCTTTGAAAAGTTTGTTACTGCTCCGGTCAGCCAATCAGTCTTTTCGGATATAGTTATTCAATCTTCTCTCCTGATCGTGCTTAACATCATCAAACATATTTATATCCTCGGACCGTGCCGTTTTCTATTACTATTTCAATTAGCAGTACCGCAATATACATGTTTTTTTACATATTTCAAAAATCTCATCTTACTAAAATTTACTTTGTTTTTATTTCTTTCACGGTCAACTTGATAACATGTATTACAAACCATGGTTTATACACACTTGGTGAACCGGTTTAGTTAAAAGAATGTTTTGAAACGTAAAGAGAGCACAAAGCTTTAAATAATGTTAATATTTCGTACTTAGTTTCTGCATCTTTAAAATGCGGTAGCTCATCGCTTCTTTATATCACTTTATTTACTCAGTTCCATTATTATGGACGTACCGACTAATGGTTAAAACCATTCTCACTGTGGTTTAAGTCGTGAGTTCTACCTAGCAGGGTTTGTTGAAGGATAATATTCCTATATTATCTTTCATAAGTTATGAACTACCTACTCTTACATGACATACTACATTGAGGAGTATGAGCTCCTAACCAGAGAATACTGACACGAAGGAACTCATATCAACACAGTATCCTCATCACTATCACCTATGACGAGGTAATTAGAACCTTGTGATTACCCGAATCACAGAGCTTATTGCTCTATTTTCTATTGCTCGATTCAAGACTCGGAGAGGATATCCGGCATCATACCCGCGGCTAGCTCACTATTTGCGATTATTCCAGAGTAAATGCGACGATTATATTTTATACGGAGAACAGACTTGATCCAATTGCAGGCACTAATATCTACCACGAGAAGGTTTTAATCTTCTATTCTCGTAATAAATATTATTTTATCTTAATATAAAAATTTCATAGATTCTCTCTATTTATTCATTCCCTCAAATATTTTAAATGTATCATCTCGAACTTCTTATAATGAAGGATGATGATATTATTGACATGTGAGATCAGGGATCAATTCACGTCATAAATTTTTTTTTTACTTTTATATTTTATCTTCATATTTAGCTGGTCCTTATATTTTTAATATATTTTTTATACTTTCTTTATTATGAATTTTTTTCTATCCAGTAATGTTTGGTGTGTTAGACTTGTAATTTTGTTTGTTCAGGATACTTATACCTCGTCTAATTGGCATCATTGATTTTTTCTAAATTATTCCTGAAAATTTCGAATTTTCTTTTTTTTTTAAAAAAAAAAGAAAAAAAGAATTTCCTTACAATCGTAAGTGTGATGGTTGACAATCGAGACAGACCTAAAAGTTACAGAGAAAATATCTTTAGGCCACCCCATGCAGTGTTTGGTGCTTCGGAGGGGTGGGCGGAACCTTGGGATTAATTATTGGTGTGTTCCCCTATGTATTTGTATCTAAATTGTTATATTATGAACAAAACGCCAATCTTCTTTTCTTTCTTTCGTTTCTTTTTCTCATCGTAGTGGAAGTATTCTATCATCTTGATTGTTCAGAAAAAATTACAATAGCATTTTTTCCATCTAAAGGGCTCACTCATCCAATCAAGTAGGGCCTTCAAAAGCTTTAGAAAAGTTTTTCTTTTGTGCAAGTGTTATTTGGTTTGGCACTAGTGGACATACATGCGTTGTGAGTGAGAAATATTTTGGGAGTATACAAATATACAAAAATATAAAGAACTTATAAAAATTATTTTTTGCCGTCGTTTTATGTAACGCATTAGTATTTTTGTTAATACACCTTAAAAATAGTACACATCTTGTCACTATTCTGTTAGTAAAATTTAGACTGCTAGTTTTGAGAATCATAATTTTTGATACTAAAAATTTGAAAAAGTGAACAAAAGAAAAAGTAAGAAGAATTATTTGACTTAACTATATATCATATAATATATTTTTCCATTTTATTATTTTTATCTTTTTATTCAATTTTTTTTTTTTTTTTTATTTTTCACGATTTTGCTTTCCTCTATGCGTTTTTATTTTTTTTATCTATCTCTTATATTTTTTGTTTATTTTTACTTTTTATTACTATTTTTTTTTTCTTTTTTTTTTTTTTTTTTTTGTTTATTGCATTTCTTGGGTATCTTTTTTGTTATTGTCTTTCGGATTTACACCAGTGGTTGTTTTTTTTGTAAACATTTTTTTTTTCATTGTTTATTTTATGACCATGCGGAACAATTATTCCTTTTCTATTTGGAATATCTATTCATATTGATACTCTTTTTGTTTTAACTTCGTTTTTACGATTTTGTGTGTTCTGTTACTGTTTTTATATTTGTTTTTTTTTCTAGTTTTTACGTTTCTATTTATCATTAAATATGCTTTGGTGTTCACAATATATTTCCTATAATGCACAAATAAACGTTAAAGTCAAAAGTGCATAAAATATTGGAGCAAGAAATTGGTGATAGGTAGTATAAACGGGAGGGCAATTTCAGGGGATTTAATGCATATTACTTGTTTTAAATTTTTAAACAAATATATGGCATGATCATTCATTCCTTTTTAATATCGAAAAAGATGGAAGGCAAACTGGAGAAAACAAGGGCTTGTCTTCCCCCCATAAATATCAAACAAGACAAGAAAAGAAAAGAAAAGTTGTCCATGCGTATATAATTTTTATTGATGGGGGTAGGCTATGGTTTAAGCTATTTGTGGGTAACAGACTTAGATTTTGTTTCATAGTTTTTTTTTACTGTCGGCTTTTTATTTAAAACTTAAAACGATAACCCTTATGGACATAATTTCATAATTTTAAAAATGGTCACATATATCAAATCCTTGGGTAGATTGGTACTTATTGGCTAAAATCTCATTCGGATTACTTAAGTTGAAAATCTTTTCACATACAAGGAGGTAGGCTTAGCAATAGGGCGAATAATATAGTCATTTCCAGTAATTATGATATGGACCTGTACAGACAAAAAAGATAATGAATATCAAAAAACTATTTGTCTCTTTTGGCACCATTGTTTGCTTTATAAGAAACTAGCGGGTAGAGAGGGAAGAGAGAGAAGGATGAGCGATTAGAGAGAGAGAGAGAGAGCGTTGGGGTATGGTAAAAATATCCATGGTCTTGCATTCATTAGAAAAGGTTTTTCCCCCCAAATTCAATGATGAAAATGAGATGGAAAGATTACCATCCATTGAGGAGCCCTTATCATTCTTATTGCTGTTCAAACAAATGTGGGCAATTTTTAAATCAATCTTGAGGTCCTTCAAACAAAGATTACCCTCGTTTTGTGCTTTTCAAATTTAAGAAATGCACCTAAGGAACCCTCAAAGCTCTTCAAACATCTTCCTTGAAGTCACTTCAAATTTAAGTCACACTATCTTTCTAACTCCCCTCACCCGACCAGCTAATAAACCCTAAACTATAACACATAAGCTATAATTACTTTAGTTCAGCCAACCACTCTTCAGCCGAGATCCTTACTTCGGCTGAAGAGTACTAAAAGTTGGTTTAATCCAGCCAACCACTCTTCAGCCGATATCCTTACTTCAGCTGAAAAGTACCAAGAGTTGGTTTAGTCCATCCAACCACTCTTCAGCCGAGATCCTTACTTCGACTGAAGAGTACCAAGGGTTGGTTTAGTCCAGCCAACCACTCTTCAGCCGAGATCCTTACTTCGGCTGAAGAGTACCAAGGATTGGTTTAGTCCAGTAAACCACTCCTCGGCTGATATCCTTACTTCGGCTGAAGAGTACCAAGGGTTAGTTTAGTCCAGCCAACCACTCTTCAGCCGAGATCCTTTGACTGAAGAGTACAAAAAGTTGGTTTAGTCCAGCCAACCACTCTTCAGCCGATATCCTTACTTCGGCCGAAGAGTACTAAGGGTTGGTTTAGTCCAGCCAACCACTCTTCAGCCGATATCCTTACTTCGGCTGAAGAGTACTAAGTGTTGGTTTAATCCAGCTAACCTAAAGTGTTTGGTTATTCCGACCAAACGTCCTGCAGCCTGGATCCTTATCCTGGGCTTAGGAGGGGTATTGGTTTTTCCAGCCAACCTTTAGATTGGTTTTTCCAGCCAACCTAAAGTAAAGTGTTTGGTTATTCTGACCAAACGTCCTGCAACCTGGATCCTTATCCTGGGCTTAGGAAGTGTGTTGGTTTTTCCAGCCAACTATGCTTTCAATACCCCTAGCCTACTAAAACAATTTTTACAGAATAAAAACACTTATGCTGAAAAGAAAACTACTTGTTGTACTGGAGAAAAGAAAAATTACAAGTATTTTAAAGAAAAGCTAAAAATAAAATAGTTTGATATTGACAGTGTTCCATGGCCTGGGAATTGCTTTGCCGTCCTCATCTTCTAAGTGGTATGCCCCTTTTCCTGCTAATCCGACCACTTTATACGATCCTTCCCAATTAGGCCCTAACTTTCCATCTCCGGGTACCAAGGTGTTGCCCATCACTTTGCGAAGTACCCAATCTCCAATTTTGAACTGTCTTGGATGCACTGTTTTGTTGTATTTCCTTGATAACTTTTGCTGGTATGAGGCAATGTGAACCAGTGCTCTTTCTCTTCTTTTTTCCACAAGGTCGAGCTCCAAGGTGATGGCTTCTCCATTTAGGTCTGGATCGAAATTTTTGCTTCTAATTGTGTAGAGGCCCACTTCCAGTGGGATTACTGCTTCCATGCCATAGGCCAAGGAAAATGGGGTTTCTCCGGTTGATCGTCGAAGCGTGGTACGGTAAGCCCATAAAACATGAGGAAGTTTATCTGTCCATTTGCCTTTTGCTTTCTCGAGCCTTTTCTTCAATCCATCCAAGACAACCTTATTTGATGCTTCCGCCTGGCCATTTACTTGGGGGTATGCCGGTGTAGAATTGTAGAACTCTATCTTGTATTCTTCACAAAAGCCTCTAAAGATTTTGCCGTCGAACTGAGTGCCGTTATCTGATATTAGGGCTTTTGGTATGCCAAACCGAATGATGATGTTCTGCCAGACGAACTTCTTCATGTTTTTTTCCTTGATTGATGCCAAGGCTTCCGCTTCCACCTATTTTGTGAAGTAGTCGGTTGCTGCAAGAAAGAACTTCCTGTTGCCTGGTGCTGTTGGAAGTGGTCCTACTATGTCCAAGCCCCACATTGCGAAGGGCCATGGGCTGGTTAAGGGTAGAAGCTCCCTGGCAGGTTGATGTATTTGGTGTGCGAACTTCTGACATTTCTCGCACTTCTTCACATATTTCTCTGAATCTGCTTGCATGTAAGGCCACCAATATCCTTGCGAGATTGCCCTGTATGCTAATGACCTTCCCCCTTGATGGCTTCCGCACACGCCTTCGTGTATTTCGAACAGGAATGCTTCAACTTTCATGGGGTGAACACACTTTAGATAAGGTCCTGAGAATGACTTTTTGTATAATGCCATAGAAGGGGAGAGCCAAAATCGCTGCGACTTTACTCTAATTTTGGTGGCTTCTTTCTTTTCTTCCGACAAAATGCCGTCTTTTAAAAATGCTATGATGGGATCCATCCATGAAGGGCCTAGTTCGGCACAACATACTTCTTCTTCTTCAAGTTCTTCAATGCTTGGCCTTGGTAAGAAGTCAATCAGCAACGGATGTGGGATGGATGTATCTGCCATTGAAGCAAAGCTTGCTAGTTCGTCTGCTCTACTGTTTTCTTCCCTACCAATCTGTTCTATCCACACTACTTCAAATTCCTTGATCTTTTTTTTGACTAATTCTTGGTACTTAGCCATCTTGTCGTCTTTCGCCTCGTAGTCGCCCGAAATTTGGTTTATCACCAACTGTGAATCGCTGTAAACCATTAGCTCGGTGGCCTTCATATAGGATGTTGATTTCAATCCTACTAAAAGTGCTTCATATTCCGCCTCGTTGTTTGATGCTGGGAAGCCAAGGTTGACTGCTTGTTCCACTACTAGGCTGTCGGGTGAAATGAGGACTACGCCAAGTCCTGCGCCGTGCCGGTTGGATGCTCCATCTACGAAGAGCTTCTACATCTCCCCAACGAACAACTTCCAGCAAGTGGAGGGATCAGATGATGCCTTGGGGTCCTGAGTGTTGCCGGTGTTTTTTTCCAAGTCCATGCTTGTTTTTTGCCCCGCATTATCTGATCGTACCAAGTCTCTATTTGGGGTTAGTCTTGACTTGGTGTAGCATGGTTCGCTTCTTCCTTGCTTTCTTTACACTGGTCTGCCTTGGGGTCTAACTGAGTATCCTGTACCAGGGGTTGCGTTATTCCGGCGTCAACTTCTATCCCTAGCTCGGTTGTGTCAGTCAGGTTGACTGGGCAGATATGATGGCTTCCTGGGGTAAATTCTGCGAGAAAGTCTGCCAAAGCTTGGGCCTTTATCGCGGTTCTGGGTTGGAACTTGATGTCAAATTGTCCCAACTCTACTGCCTACTTCAAGATTCGCCCAGAAAAGTTCGCCCTTTCAAACAAAGCTTTTAAAGGGAAAGCTGTGAGGACGACTATGGTGTGGGCGTGAAAGTAGTGTGACAACTTCCTTGAGGCCATCATTAAGGCCAAGGCCAGTTTTTCCAGTGGCAAGTACCTTGTTTCGGCGCCCAGCAATGTCTTGCTGACATAAAAGATGGGCAGATATTGGATTCCTTCCGCATGGACCAACACTGCGCTAATTGTGTGCTGAGAGACTGCCAGGTACAGGAAGAGTTCTTCTCCAAGTATTGGGGTGACAAGCAATGGTGGAGAAGACATGTATTCTTTCAAGTTTTCCCGAGCGCGGTCGCATTCTTCGTCCCACTCGAACTTGGCTTTTAATGCTTGAAAAAATGGTCGCAGTCTGTGTGACGACCGGCTAATTAATCGGTTGAGTGCAGCTACCATGCCGGTGAGATGCTGCACTTCTTTGACTGTGTTTGGCCTCTCCAGATCCTGAATTGCTTTGATCTGAGAGGGGTCTGCTTCTATACCCCGGTTGGTCACCAAGAAGCCTAGGAATTTGCCAGATCCTACTCCGAACGCGCATTTAGACGCATTGAGGCGCAACTTGTGCTTCTTAAGGATCTGAAACATCTCACCTAGGTCCTTGAGATGGTCGTTCTCATCCTTACTCTTGACCACCATGTCATCGATGTAAGCCTCCATTGTTCTGCCTAATAATGGTTCAAACATTTTGGTGACCATCCGTTGGAATGTTGCCCCTGCATTCTTTAGGCCAAAAGGCATGACCTTGTAGCAATATAGTCCTCTTGGTGTGGTAAAAGATGTGACCTCCTGGTCTGGTTCATACATAGCAATCTGATGGTAGCCCCTGTACGCATCAAGAAAGCTAAGTCGGTTATGCCCGGCCGTTAAGTCTACCAGTTGGTCTATCTGTGGGAGGGGGAAGTTGTCTTTTGGGCATGCCTTGTTGACTGTTTTGTAGTCGACGCAGACACGCCATTTGTCATTCTTCTTTGGCACTACGACTGTATTGGAGATCCATCTGGGGTAGTGCACCTCTCTGATAGCTCCTGCTTCTAGCAGGTTTTTCACTTCTTCCGCCACTATCTCGGCGTGGTGGAGTGCCGATCTGCGAGTGCGCTGAATGATTGGTCTGGCGGATGGATAGACATTGAGTTGGTGACAGATGAAGTTTGGATCAATGCTTGGCATGTCGTAGGGTGTCCAGGCGAACACTTCGATGTTAGAGGTTAAGAATTCCAGGACCTCTAATCTCTCAGTGCTGGACAATGATGAACCGAGCAAAAAGAACTTATCCGGGTTCTTTTCATCTATTCTTACCTCTACCAAGTCTTCCACCGCTTTTGATCAGCTGCTTTGCTGACATCTGCGAACAGTTCATTGCTCTCAGGTTCTTCCATCGAATGAACATATCCCTTGGCAGCGCAGCTGCCATTAACCGTGACAAAGCATTGCTTGGACATAATTTGGTCTCCAAAGACCTCTTCAATTACCCCGGCTTCGTTGGGGAATCGCATTACTTGATGGAAGGATGAAGCTACTGCTCGCATGGTATGCAGCCATGTTCTTCCCAAGATTATGTTGTAAGTGGAAGGGACTTTCAATACGCAAAATTCCACTTTTTTTGTCACGCTTCCTGCCCTAACTGGAAGGATGATCTTGCCGACTGGCCACTCTGGCATTGAGTTGAATCCAATCAGGGGGGATACAGCTGGTGCCAGGTCTTTGTCCTCTAATTTCAGTTGTTTGAAGGTATCGTAGTACATTATCTCACATGAGCTACCTTGGTCTATCAAAATCCGTTTGATGTCGTAATCCTTGATGCGAAGAGTAACGACCAGTGCATCGTTGTGAGGACAATATATCATTTCCAAGTCTCTGTCTGAAAAAGAGATGACATTGGTGGCCTCCGTTCTTCCTTTCTTGATTGTGGGTTGTGCACTTAGAACCTCCCTTAAGTGCTCGGCCTTTTTGATCATGCCCTTGAGCTCATATACGTGCTCAGGTTCGCATACTCCATGTATTACGTTTATCACGCCTTGAGGTGGGGCGTCGATTGGCATTCCGTTCAGGTGGTTGTCATTCTGGAGGCCTAGCTGCGTCTCTCCCTCAATGTATTTGTCCAGGTGACCGGCTGCCACCAACTCCTCTAGATGCTGTCTTAATGGTGTACAACTTTCAGTGCGGTGCCCCTTTTCTTTATGGAAGGTGCGCCGTGATCTTTCGTCGTAGTCCTTCTGGGCTTCTCCTAGCTTAGCTGGCTATCTGACGAAAGGTTCATCGTGTATCTCGCTTAGAATCCGATAGATTGGCTTTTTGAATACCATGGTAATGGCAGTGCGGATTCTCAACCATCTTTTATCCTGGTCTTCTCCGTTGTCCCGTCTGTTTCGTCCATTTTTATTTGGACGTTGTACCGCGTTGACCTTTGCCGCGGTCTTTTTATCTGGTACTGCGGTCGTGCTAGACTTTGCTTTAGCACGGGCGCCATCTTCTTCTACCCGAATGTGCTGGTGCACTCTCTCCATTAAGGCCTCAATCGTGAGAGGCGGTGTCATAGTGATTGAGTCCCTTAGTCTGTTCCCGACTGGAAGGCCTCTTTTGTACTGTGCGATGGCGAGATTGGTGGGGCAGTCTCCAATCTGGTTGAAGGTCTCCCAGTAGCGACTATTGTAGGATCTTAATGACTCTTTTTCGCCCATGTCGATGGAGAGCAGTTGATCAATCTCCACCGGGGTTTTGGTGTTCGTTCTGAACCTTGTTACGAAAGCCTCCACCAATTGTGCCCAGGAGGCTATGCTGCCTTCTGGAAGTTTTTCGAACCAAGGCAAGCCTAGGTCACCAAGGCTTGATGGGAAGAGGATGCACATCAAAGCCTCATTTCGCCGATATACCGCCATAACCTCGCGGAAGTGGCTCAGGTGCATATAGGGATCTGTCTTTCCCTCGTACGTAGTGAATTTGGGCTGGAGGAAGCCTGAAGGTAGGGATGCGTTTTCGATTGCCGGAACGAACGGCAAGGTTTGCAGCCTTGCTAATGCTCTGTCCGTTGGTTCGTAGGCAGGGCGCGGTAATGGCATTCCAACCTCGACGCTTCCATGCGTTCGAGGAGCCAACCGTTGAAGGACAGATACCCTGCGAGGGTCGCACGCCCTAGTATCCTCTTTTCTTCGTACCCTTTCTTCCAGCATGGTCTGTAAGTCGGATGATCTTGGTAGTTCTGTCTACCTGGATGATGTCTGGTGCGTGCGCGAGGGCTGATAGGTGCTTCCCTCAGTATACGACCTCTCAATCCTCGTTCTCTCAGACCTGGAGCAACGAGTCCTGGAGGTTCTGGATTGAGTATCGCCTGTCTTGAGGCTTCTACTCTCTGCTTGTGATGGTGTGGTATACCTACCATGGTCTTCTGAGTGGCGGGGGGGTGTCTTGCTTTTGCGCTCCGCCACTCCTTTTCCATTCATCTAGCGCTTCATAATCTCCATGTCCGCTGCCATCCGTCGTATCAATTCGTTCTGCTCCTTCACGTGGTCCTCCAGAACTTGGGGATCAATCCTCCGCCTTTGTCTGTTAGGACTTTGTGAACGAGAGTGATGAGGGCTGTTATTCTGCCTCCCCCTAGCATCCCTCCTGGGGTTATGTCGTTGGGGCTCCAAGTCCGCCATGGGAGGGACATGAGGCAAACCTTCGCGCCTCCCACCTCCTTCTGGGGTTTGTCCATTAGACTGTGGCAGATCTTCGTTGTGCGCCATTGCTTTTTTATTAGCAAGGAAAACTTAATCAAGAGGTTTTGTTCGTTCTGTTTATTCGCACAGACGGCGCCAATTGTACGGGAAAGAAATAAACCTTCTCGTATAATCCTATTGATCAAGTCTGCGTTCCTCCGTATATCGTCGCTTTACTCCCTGAAAACACAAACGTGAGCTAGCCGGCGGGTGTGTACCGGATACCTCTCCGATGCCTAAGTCAGCAAAATAGACAAATAGACAATAAGCTCTGTGAATTCGGGAATCAAGGTTCTGTTACCTCTCCATAGGTGATGTTGCGAGCTTTTATAGGTTCCGCGTGGCATAATCCTAGTAGGACTCTTACTCCTCCATGTAGAGTCCTCCTAGGAGTCATACTTCTGAAAGATAATACTTATCCTTCAACACCCTCCTCACTGCTTAAACCAAGTGAGATGGTTTTACCATGGTCGGACTCCAATATGACCGAGGTAAGCATGGCTACGCTAAGCCGCAGATTAGACCGAGCTAACTTTAGCTCGGCTCTTCCATTCACTGCTCTTACCCCGGTTTCTCCCAGTGCTAACCATGGTATGTTTCGACCGGGATAACCAATAACGTGGTCCTGACCGGGATAACTTTGTGTGTGACGACCGAGCTTACCGTAAGCTCTTTGGGACCGGAGTAACTTCAAGCCTCTTTTGGACCGGAGTAACTTTAAGCCTCCTTTGGACCAAAGTAACTTTATGGCCTTTTTACTCAGCCCTTCGTACTATGGCCCATAATCGGCTCATCACCCATCTTGGCCCAATTTTCATATAAATTACCCTCTCGATTTAGATGATGTTGATATGGGAATGTGATTCTTAATTTTTCAATCCATTTGGATTAGTTTTGTAGATTGAGCCAGAATCTGATTCAATTCCACATTTAATTCAAAAATAACAAAAAGTTTGAGGTTGATTTATTTCCTTCTATATTCCTATGTTTTTTCCATGCACAAGTTTTTTTGAATTATCCAAACAATGGAAATTAGATTCCTAAGACTGTGATACCCATTTTTGGTCTTCTATTCCTATCATGGAAACATAATTTATCTTGCATAGCAGGAATTCTCAGAGGAAATAAGAGTTTAATTTTGGATTCCAATGATTCCATTGTTTTGAATCAAGTAGAAATCATTTTCCTTATATAAACTAAATACCAATTAATTTTCTCACTCTCCCTCAGGCACATTCCTGAGAAGTGTTAAATATATAGGACCACTCACTTTTGTTTAGAAGTGAAAAAATAAGTTAAGAAATATAATTATATGTCACATTTTTTTTAAAAAAATTAATATCTTTTGATAGAGAATTTATAACGAAACCCAATACTTGAATAATAAGAACACATAAATTTTATTACTAGTAATGAATTTTTCATTTTCCCTCAAAACTTCTTTCATCCAATTTCCAAAAATAGCCTAAAAGTAAACACAAACACCCCCCCCCCCACAACAAAAAAAAGTAAAATAAAATAAAATAAAATAAAAATAAAAATAAAAAATAAATAAATAAAAAACCTTGTTTGTATGAATTTTGAAAGGCAAAGGCTCGGCAAGATATCTGCTAATCCAAGCCTAGGCCTGGTCCCAAGTTGCTATTTAAGCCCAAACTTAGAATCAGATTGAAAGGCTCACATCATGGCCCAAAGTTATCCACAAATGCAAGACTTGGGTTGTGGTTTGGATTTTGTGGATTTGAAATAAAATATGATAGTTTAAATACAAATTTGAATATTGAATTTGAGAGTTTTATTGTGATGGGTTTGAAATAATAATACAATCATGTTTGATTCACAAAATTAATAGTGAAGTATTAATAATTCTATTAAATTAGTGCGGTATTCACTATCCAATTGGATTAATATCAATTGGATTAATAATCTCACTCCTATCCCATTACTAATAATTCTAAACTAAAATGTTAAAACAAACATAGGATAATTGGGCCCACGGATTAATAATCTTAATCCCATGCTCTAATCCACCCAATCAAACATGCCATAAGTGTAGTTATTTATTTTCTAAGGAGTTTACTTTAGTAGATGAGATATTTCTTACCAAACGTGATATCTGAGTTCGAATCTCATCACTATGTACAACTTCTCATTCTCTATTTTCCTCTCGCCAATTGTCAAGAAAAATTATTCATACTAAGAATTGTAGTTGTACGAATATCATAATAAAATACTTCTTTTATTACTTTATTTTCTCCTATTGTAATTTTGAATCATAGATTTGTTAAAGGAACAAAAATGAGAAGGAAAAAGTGATGATCCAATCACAACTTTAGCTTAAATATTATTGGTGGTAATACTCAGTAGACAAGAGACGTCAAGCAAAACTCGAACATGAGTGAAATTGGTGTATAGTGTAAAGCAATATTCTAGAATTAACAAATAATTGTTCAATTATACAAGTGGCATAAGTTTTTTTCTCCTAAATCTATCTGTCATCCTATATAAAAAAGTCATTAGATTATATCTCAAAATTTTTATATTTTGAAATTTCTTCCTAGAAAATTCAACAGTCAAAAGGATAAATTCTCAGATTGATGTGTCCATTTGACAATTTCACTTTTTTATAAGGTGAAAAAAAGTAAGTGAGTTTTGAATAATTTTTAAATTGAATAGATAATTATGGAAAGAAAAAATGATTAACTATTTTGTATGATGTAACTTCATAATTTTTATTTTTTTAACCAAAAAATTGCCTGCGAAATGGATCTATATAAAAAGTCTAAGGACATATTTCGATATTGGCCCTGTTCGGTAGGGTTGTGGGAAAGTGCTTATAACTTATGCTTAAACAGCTTATAGCTTATAATTATGAACATAAGCTGATTTATGACTTATAAATTAAGCATCTCCTGCTCCATTCAAAGAATAAGCTGATTTCTAACTTCCAAAAAGCTATAAGTTATAAGATATAAGTTAAACCAAACACATCAAAATAACTTAAATTAAGCTGAAAGCTGAAATACGCAGCTTTTAAGTTACACCAAACAGGACCATTAAAATCTAGGAAGATAATAACTAGAAGGCCCAACCCATGTGCAACCATTCATTTTGAAATAAATAAAATACAAATGCTTTAAATTTAAAGAACATGGGTGATTTTACAATAATGAGAAGTGTCTCGAAAAATCATAATTCGAATAATTTAAAATATTCAAAACGATGTCATTTTAATACATTTAAATTATTCGAGTCCCAAAATTTGAGCCACTAAATATTTTTAGGGATTTTAATGCCTTGTCTGTCCTCTCTATTGCCTTGCCTAGGCCATGCTTTACTCATTATAATTCCCATTTAATAAATGGGAATTACTGTCAACACAGTTGTCTTGAAGCCGATGACGCCCCTATACATGAGACTCAAGGGTCCAAAATTCAATGGTCCGGTTACCAAATTTCAATTACCCTAAAGTCTGCAATGTCCCTAGAAAGGCAGACCCTTAGATTCAGAAATTACTTAGAAAGTGGGTTGATTTTTTAATTTTTTAGATTTTTTTAGTTATTTTTACTTGGGTTAAAAAGTTTAGTTTGTGAAGAGTTTTTTAATTTTTTTATGAGAGAAGAGTGTGATGATTATGGGTTAGATGTGGTGTTTTATTTATTGTGACTAAAATAACTTATTTTATTTTTTTGACTAAAATAACTAAAAAAACTCTTGTCAAACGGAACCTTAATGAGTCAATTAAGATTAGCATATTGTCATAAAGTTTTTATTATCATGTAGGTTATGGACATATGTTAAGGAATGTATTAAATGAGTATAATTACTTCAATTTGTAGAGGAAGTAGGAAAAACTTTTAAAGCTATTAGGATTAAAAAGACCAAAATACCCTCCTTATATTTTCCTCAATTTAATTCATTAATTTGGGTTTTATTATTTTATTTTATTATAATTAAATATATTTTTAATTTGAAAGATATACAGTTATTATATAATTTTAAATAAAGTATTTTTATTTATTTGGTTTTTATTTTTTGGAATAAATTGAAATGCTTCTTTTTTTTTTTTGTAATATTATAGCATCAATGGATTTTATTTTTTTGGTTCTAATATTATAAAATTAATAGATTAAAATCTAATTGCAAGTGAAATTCAACAACCTATTTCAAAGAATTGTTTAAAGTTAAATGAGCTTTCAAATAAAGAAAGTAATATTATTTTATGTGATTTATAAATTTATTTTTTATTTATAATGAAATATTAATGTTTTTTGTTTTTTATTCAAGAGGGTACTATCATTTTATTTTGTTATATTTTTGTTTATAAATAAGTTAATTTTATTATTTCAAATGTGAGAACATTTTCATCCATATGCAAAAATATCTAAGTTTCATCATATTTATTTTTATTTATGTTTTACATTCTCCCATACAAATGAAGATTTTTAAAATAATTATACATTAAGCACATGTTAATAAGACGATTGTCATATAGCTTCGTTTGGAAAGCAAGATTTGAGATTTTTTTGACTATTTTAGTCACAAAAAATAAGATAGACTTTTTAGTCAAATAAGACAAAATATCATATCCAATTCAAAAAGCCTTCAAGTCCCATGGGCTTTGCTAATTAAGGTACCGTTTGACCAGAGGTAGTTTGGCCAAAATATTTGGCTAAAAAGACTATAAAAAAAAAAAAAAAGAGTCAAAAAGTTAACAAATTCAACCCTTTTAGTAAAAGATCACATTATACATATCCGAACTATTTATTCAATTAAAAAAATTATTCCAAATACATTAATTTTTTTCACCTCATAAAAAGACCAAAAAGTTAAAAAAACTATTAAAAAAATCAAGTCCCCAAACGGGTACTAAAATGTGATACTGTAGGATTTTACAAAATAAATACGGTTCGGATCATCAAAACGAAACTTGTGGTGGGCGCTATAGGCCCCTCAAGTTTTCTCGTACTGATACCTCAATATGAGAGAAATCTAAAGTAATATGAGAGAAATCTAAAGTAATTATATTTTGGGTCTGATTAACGAATGTTTCAAGGCACAAAGGCTATAAAAACAACAATAATGTAAAAGATCATATTATATATATTTATTCAATTATCATTTATCTATTCACGTGTGACTCATTTGTCGAAATTATTACCACCACTGTCAGTGACTTTTCCAATGATGGTCCTGTGACTATCTGGCGACGGTCCGGTGATTGTGGTGTGTAAGGGTACAACTACACAAGAGTGAAAATGAAAATAAATAAATAAATCTTCAAAACAATAATTTTTTTTTTCCACCAAAACCTTTTATTATTATGTCCTTATCAATAAAATAAATTAATCATTGAGTGAATGACACATATACCCATCAAAATAGACTTTTCACCAATTTTCTCATTACAATTGTCATAAAAATTGAATTAAATTAACCAAAATGTTACAGGATTCAAAAGATTTATCAAAATTTCTACCAAATGTCTCAAATAGGTGTGGGATCCATACCATGCATATTTCATGCAAATCCCACATCTACGTGAGACATTTAATAACAATTTTAATAAATTTTTTAAAACCTCTAGTATTACTCTTTAAATTAAACATTCAACTATAAAAGTCTAACACACACAGTGACAAACGTACAATAATAAATCCAACAAATGCAAGGATGAAAGACGCACGCATGAATTGGGAGAGTCCATCCTTAAGCTCCTAACAAAGTACAAGACTCTTGACCAACAAGCTAGCTCTTTGTTTCATACTTTTGCTAAGTGGGTTTATTAGTAGAAAGAAGAATCTCCAATATCCACCCATTATTATGAATTGCACCACTGGCATTGGACCCAAAAGAAAATTATAAAAACAAAATAAGGACTTTTAATTGCTTGGGTGGCCATTGATCTCTCTTTCATGGAGGCGCTAGTCCAAAAGTATGGGTTCCAGCTTAGGGAAATTCAGTTAGTATAGTGCCATCAAAATTTGCTGGGAAAGTAACAAAACAAAATAAATGGGTAGGTGTGTTTCAAAAACAAATTGAAAACAAATTTTCTTGGTAAGACTCCACTAACTCTTTAATGGATTTGGTTTGAATTCTTGGAAGACATGATTAAATAAATAAAACACTCAAAAGTATGGGTTCCAGCTTAGGGAACATTCAGTTAGTATAGTGCTATCAAAATTTGCTGGGAAAGTAACAAAACAAAATAAATGGGTAGTTGTGTTTCAAAAACAAATTGAAAACAAATTTTCTTGGTAAGACTCCACTAACTCTTTAATGGATTTGGTTTGAATTCTTGGAAGACATGATTAAATAAATAAAACACTTTGAGATTCTTCCCCTTAATTTTTCTTGTTATTGTTTATTAACATTTTTCTATCTCTCTTGTCCCTTTGATACCTACCTAGCTACAATACTATTCTTGACGGACCTCCAAATGTTAACTAATCCTCTCTCTCGGTGGGTTTCGACAACAAAATCAAGAAGAGTTGATGGCTGTGATCGGCGGAACCAAACTGCTAAGAGAAGGAAGCCATTAAATGATGTGTGTGTGTGTTTTTTTTTTTGGGTTCTTTGGCCTTGGCCTCCATTGTGCCCCCAAAAAACAATATATATATATATATATATAAGAATGAACTTGTTACTAATATATAAAAAGGGTGAAAAAGTTTTAAAAAAATTTTCACACCAAACTAAGGTGTTGGCATTATATAATAATAATTAGAAGATAAGTAAATATGCAATTATAGAGATTCATAGGTGTATTTGAATTTGACAGTTACAAAAAAAAAAAAAAAAAAAAAAAAAAAAGGTCATTTAGAAATAATAAAAAAAAATGTGACAGGATGTTTGAATTGAGGATGAGATCCTTTCACTCAAAACATAAACTGGTGTCTTAGTTGCATTTCAATTTGGAGTGTCTTACGGTTCGTTTGGGAAGTGGATTGGCTGACTTTTTGACTATTTTAACCTAGCACTAAAAAGTTTCGTTTGGGAAGGGTTTTTTGATTTTTTTAACTTTTTATTAGAAAAAGAATGTAATGATTATGGGTTTGATGTAATATTTTGTCTTATTGAATTGTTAGGTTTTATTCTTGGCAATCCCGTTTGACAAAACTCCTTTGAGTTGTAATTTTATTCGCATTTTTATTTCAGTGAGACTTTGAGTGTTTAGATGCGAATCGATGTTTGAATTGAGGATGAGATCCTTTCACTCAAAACATAAACTGGTGTCTTAGTTGCATTTCAATTTGGAGTGTCTTAGGGTTCGTTTGGGACGTGGATTGGCTGACTTTTTGACTATTTTAACCTAGCGCTAAAAAGTTTCGTTTGGGAAAGGTTTTTTTAATTTTTTTAACTTTTTATTAGAAAAAGAATGTAATGATTATGGGTTTGATGTAATATTTTGTTTTATTGAATTAAAAAGCTTATTTTGTTTTTTTATAATTAAAATAGCCCTAAACTCAACCCAACCCTTCTTCCTAAACGAAGCCTTAGTTTTGTTTCTTATTTTTTCGACTGTATTTCTTTCTTTAATTTCTCTGTTTGAAAAAAAAAAAGAAAAGAAAAGAAAAGAAAAAAGTTACATTCCAATTTTGAATTGAAATCCAATTTGAAAGGAAACAAAGAGTTTTACACCAAAAATAGCCGTATACGTTTTTCTGTTCTACCTAATTCTTGTTTTGCTTGAGAGGTGGAAGTCTAGTTCTTGGATCAAATTTCCCTTCAATGGTGGGTGAGATGGAAAACAAACACCTTGACTTGAATTGGATCCTTTTTGTATGTTCAAAAAAAGAATTGAATTCCTTTACGGCCGAACAAAATAATAAAATTTTAATTATGGTCCAACAACTCGCGACACTTCAACTATAATAATGCCATACTTAATCAATGCAAACATCTTAATCATTGCTCATAATATAGTGGTTGTTTTTTTGAGCATCAACCCTTTTAAGAATTCTCCACTTCAGAACATTTTGCATCGTTGTTGGTAAAGCAACCTTGTTTTGGTTTGTTTAATTCTCACTTTATTTATTAAAATGTGCAATCATGCACTAGTTCTTAGACTAGGTACCATGCAATTCATGCTATAATAAGAGAAGGAAATTGATTTTTAAATGATCTTGTTATGCCTTATCATGTGAAAATTAGTACGGGTACATCACATGTATAAATCGTATTAAATTGTAAATATTAGTATTATAAGAATATAAATCAGATTATAAAAATATGTATTGACACACCAAAATTTATTTTGAATGTGATTCTCATCATAATTGAGTTTAATAAATGTCATCCATTATATATTTTTTGTCAATCATTCTGTGATTCATTTTGTATTCTTAACATTACTCAATTGCAAATTTTAAAATGATGTGTTTCAATGCATGTTGTGCTCGAATTTAATAATCTATTTTCTCTATATAAGCTTTTCAATGCCTTTTCCCATTTTCATAACCAGTCCATTGTAAACAAAATCAATATTTTACATACTAGACAGTTGTAAACATGGCAAAATAAAAACCAATTTTTAAATTAAAAAAAATTCCATAATTTTAGTGAGCTGTTTTAGAGGGAAAATTTCATCGAATACACATTACAGGTGTTGCATGGGCCTTGGTGAAACTTTCAAGACTGTTCAGTTTTAGTGTGTTGGAATTTTTTTTTTTTTTAAATAGTTTGTTTAATTTTTGATAAATTATTAAACTTTAAACTTTAAACTTTTGTACTTTACACTGCATTTGACCTCTCATTTTCAATTATGGTTATTCTGTTAATTTTGTATTAAATTTGCTAACAAAAATTGTAAAATGTTGTGGGTACAAAATGTAATTTAACCTTTTAATTTTTGTCATATTTGAGGGACGATCGTCAACTTACGGTTAAAAAAAAAAAAAAAAAACGAAGTCAATTTTTAATTAAAAAAATTAAAAAGTGTTGACAACTGAAAAGTTAGATGTCATATCAATTTTTTTACTTAAAAAAGTTAGGTTACGTGTGGTAAAATTTTATAATTATGGTTTGAGAGTATGAGTTGTATTTTGAGTTTGTGGGGTTTGGAATTATAATTTGAGTGCAGAAAATTTGTTTAGTAAAGAGTTTTGAAAATAGTTTTGACAATTTTTAAATTAAAAAAAATTCCATAATTTTAGTGAGCTGTTTTAGAGGGAAAATTTCATCGAAATACACATTACAGGTGTTGCATGGGCCTTGGTGAAACTTTCAAGACTGTTCAGTTTTAGTGTGTTGGAATTTTTTTTTTTAAATAGTTTGTTTAATTTTTGATAAATTATTAAACTTTAAACTTTAAACTTTTGTACTTTACACTGCATTTGACCTCTCATTTTCAATTATGGTTATTCCGTTAATTTTGTATTAAATTTGCTAACAAAAATTGTAAAATGTTGTGGGTACAAAATGTAATTTAACCTTTTAATTTTTGTCATATTTGGGGGCCGATCGTCAACTTACGGTAAAAAAAAAAAAAAAAAAACGAAGTCAATTTTTAATTAAAAAAATTAAAAAGTGTTGTCAACTGAAAAGTTAGATGTTATATCAATTTTTTTACTTAAAAAAGTTAGGTTGCGTTTAGTAGAGTTTTGTAATTATAATTTGAGAGTATGAGTTGTATTTTGAGTTTATGGGGTTTGGGATTATGATTTGAGTGTAGAAAATTTGTTTGGTAAAGAGTTTTGAAAATAGTTTTGAAAAAAGTTTTGATTTGAGTGGGGAATTATTGATGTGACATTTGATATTTGATACAAAAATTTACAACTTATAACTAAACATACAACTCAAAATTATTTTAAAGCACATAAATTTTTTTTAAAAATTTCAGAAAATATTTTTTTCGATTATATAAAAATTAACATATCAATTGCAAAATCAATTGTAAAAAATTTAAAAAAAAATACTATTCTGGTCAACCGGCCAGATGTCCCGTCAGGCAAATAAAAAAAAAAAAATTCTGAAAAGCACGGTTGGTACAGACTTCTCTGTAGAGTTTTGGAAATGTGTTTCAAAAACATGTTTCAAACACCATATTCAAAACTCAGTGTAGAATCACATTTTGAAAACATAACCAAACAGAGTCTTAATTTTTTTATTAACTTTTCAAACGCATTAATTTTTTTAATTCCTAAAAAATCGAAAGGGCAAGAAAATCTCACACACACACACACACAAAAAAAAAAAAAAAATAAAATCACACACACACAAAAAATCAAATGGCTATTTATTTTATGTGTTATACTATACAAACAAAATTTTATACATAAATTTTACACAGACTGACATAGATATTTGTGATCTTTTCATTTCTATTCAAAATAATCACCATCATACCTTATAATTACAAGCATAATATTATCACATCATTTTGAATACACTTTTATGTGTAGAAATTATGTTTGTAAATAATTTTTTTTATTTGATATAGAAAATGATGATTTTGTAGATTGACCAATGGGGATGACAATAACATCTCACTAACACATAACGGCCGATAAAAAAGCACAATTTTCATGCAATCACATGTTTGTATTTGCAGCTGTGAGGGAGATTCATAACTGAACGTTGGGCAGAGCTAAGATGGGCCGAGCTAAATTCATGCGGATACTTGGTGCGCGCTGGACTAAGGATCAGTCTGGTCGTGTCAGAGTAGCCTCAGACCTCTAGCCTGGTTAAGATGTGCGCTCTGCTGAGTTAGGCAAGTTTAGTCTACCAAAGGTCAGATCGAACGAGAAGGAGCTTGGCTAAGCCACAGTGTGGAATTATCAATCGGACAAGTAGTATGGTCGTTAAGCTGCGCTAAGCATAGCTCGGTGGGAATACTACGCGGCGCTATGAAACTACGGGAAGGAGATCTCGCTGTCCGTACGTGTCAATGCCGTTTGGCGGTTTCGTTAGATGGTGTTTAGCTGTATTAGCGCTGACACATGGGAAAACGTGAGAGGAGAGCAAGTCCACGTATCATCAGATCGCCATCAGATCGCCATGTATGAGCCGGACACAACTAACTCAGCTTCTTGGATGCTTACCGCGGTTATCATCAGATCGCCATGTATGAGCCTGACGGAGAGGTAACCTCTTTTACCACGCTAAGGGGGTTGTTCTACTACCGAGTTATGCCTTTCGGGTTAAAAAATGCCAAAATGGTTACTAAAATGTTTGCTTCCTTGCTTGGTCGCACAATGGAGGCCTATATAGACGACATGGTTGTAAAGAGCAAGTGCATGGGTAACCACTTAGCGAACCTGGCAAAGATGTTCGCCATTCTCAAACAACACAAGTTGCGGCTGAATGCGTTGAAATGTGTTTTCGGCATAGGGTTAGGGAGATTCTTGGGCTTTTTGGTCACCAATCGTGGCATTGAGGCAGACCCCTCCCAAATCAGGGCTATACAAGAATTAAAGCAACCCAACTCGGCAAAGGACGTGTAACATCTTGCTGAGATGGCAGTTGCGCTTAATTGATTTATAAGCTGGTCATCAGGTCGTTGCCAATATTTCTTTTGAGCCCTGAAGTCCAAGTTTTCATGGGACAAAGAATGTGACGTAACCTTAGCTGAGCTAAAGACATACCTATCTTCCACTCCACTCTTGGTCAAAGAACTCTATCTTTATCTGGCTGTTTCTCAACATGCCGTAAGCGCAGTGCTCGTTCGGGTAGAAGAAATCCAACATTTACCAATCTTCTACGTGAGCAAGACCTTGCTCCCACCGGAGTCGCGATACTTGCCGCTGGAGAAACTCGCCTTGGCACTAATGATGACCTCAAGGAAATTGGCACACTACTTTCATGCTCATTCTATCATGGTACTGACCGAGTTCTCCTTGAAAGCCTTGTTTGAACGGGCAGACTTTTTCGACCGAATTCTGAAGTGGGCAGTCGAGTTGGGGCAATTCGACGTTAAGTTTCAGTCCCAAATTGCCATCAAAGCCCAAGCATTGGCAGACTTTGTTGCGAAATTCTCGCCCGAAGTTCATCCAGTTTGGCCGGTGGATCTTACCGATGAGACCGGGTTGCCGGGGGTAAGCACAATGGAAATTGTGCTGCCTCCTATCCAACTAAATGTTGAGGACGACGCAGAAAATTGCGAGCCCGTCTACAAACCCATCACTTGAAGGCTCACTTCAGCCTAGGAACATGCCATTGGATTTGGGAATAATAGAACAACCTGTTGGATCTAACCCCTCATCGCTGAGGGGGAATGAAGACATGTTTGTTGCAATCACTAACGGCGAGCTTGCCGCGGAAGTGGTCGAGCAGCAGAGTAACTTTGATCACCTGAACCTTCAAACATCCCAGGACCCCTCAGAGTGTTGGAAGCTTTTCATCGACGAAATGTGAAAAATGTTTGTTGATGGTGCCTCAAACAGGCATGGAGCCGGGCTGAGAGTAGTCTTGATCTCCTTAGACGGACTAACCATTGAACATTCCATCATATTAGGATTTCCTACGTCAAACAACGAGGCTGAGTACGAAGCGTTGTTAGCCGGTCTAAAGAATGCACTCCGAATGTAAGCATCCCAGCTAATGGTCTACAATGATTCTTAACTCATTGTAAACCAAGTATCTGGGGAATACGAAGCCAAAGATGACAGAATGGCCAAGTACTAAACTCTTGTAAGAGATCAAATCAGGAAATTTCAAGCTATAAGAGTCCAACAAATTGGTCGAGAAGATAATGTCTGGGCAGATGAGTTGGTCGGTCTAGCTTCTATGGCCGAAAAATCAACTCCCAGCCCATTTCTAATTGAATTCCTCCCAACACCCAGCATTGAAGACCCAGAGCAAACGGAAGTTCTCTGCACCGAGCTAGGTCTTTCTTGAATGGACCCTATCATCATTTTCCTTAAAGAAAGGATCCTGCAGATCGACAAAAAAGAAGCACACAAAATTCGGGTGAAGTTTGAGCGGTTTTGGCTCTCTCCTTCCGGTGCTTTGTATAAAAAGTCATTCACCGGTCCATACCTCAAGTGTGTTCGCCCAGACAGAGTCGATGCTTTCCTCTACGAGATTCATGAAGGAATGTGTGGAAGCCACATCAGCGGGAGATCTCTAGCCTACCGTGCTATTTCACAAGAATACTAGTGGCAGTGCATGTAGGAAGATGCACTAAAATATATGAGAAAATGCGAGAAGTGCCAGAAGTTTACCCATCAAATCCATCAGCCGGCCAGAGAGCTCCTCTCTTTTACAAGTCCTTGGCCTTTCGTAATGTGGGGACTTGACATAGTGGAACCACTTCCAACAGCGTTGGGAAACTGCAAGTTCTTCATAGCGGCAACAGACTACTTCACCAAGTAGGTCGAAGCCGAGCCCTTGGTGACGATTAAAGAAAAGGATGTAAAGAAGTTTGTCTGGCAGAACGTGATAACTCGGTTTGGAGTCCCCAAGGCTTTGATCTTCGATAACGGCACCCAATTTGATGAAAGGTTGTTCAGAGGATTTCGCGAAGAACTAAAGATAGAATTCTAGAATTCCACCCCGGCCTACCCTCAGTCCAATGACCAAGCGAATGTATCAAACAAAACCATTTTAGACGGGCTAAAGAAAAGGCTAAAGAAGGCCAAAGGTAAGTGGGTCGAGGAACTTCTAAATGTCCTCTGGGCTTACCAAACGACACCAAGACGGTCGACTAGGGAGATGCCTTTCACCTTGGCATACGGCATGGAGGCAGTCATCCTATTGGAGATCAGTATGCCCACTGTCCATAGTGAAAATTTTGAGCCCGACTTAAACGCGGAAGCCATTGCCCTAGAATTGGACCTTGCAGAAGAATATCGAGAAAAGGCGCTGATCCATGTCACAGTATATCAACAAGAATTGTCCAGAAAGTATAACAAAACAGTTCACCCCAGACCGTTCAAAGTCGAGGATTAGGTCTTAAGGAAGGTGATGGGCAACACCTTGGTGCCGGGCGAAGGGAAGCTAGGGGCAAACTGGGAAGGACCTTACAAGATAACCAGTCTGGCGGGCAAGAGAGCTTACCACCTAGAAGACTTGGATGACAAAGCTATACCCCGGCCATGGAATGCAGCCAATCTCAAGTTACATTATTTTTAGTTTCCATCTTTGATTGTAATTTTTTGTAAGGGACCAGCATTCCTCTCTATTTACCAATGTAATTCTTTCAGTCACCATGTGAATTCATGAATGCTATATGTAATGCAAATGATTTACTTTAAATAGGAAATTTGTTGTGGTTAAAGGATTGTACTGAACGAGGGGTATCTGCCCCCCTAGCCGAGGTGATTTTGCCCAGCTAAAAGAGTTGATAAATTGTTCAACTCTGCCCTTTTAGCCGAGATGATTTTGCTCGGCCAATAGAGTTGATGAATTGTTCAACTATAGACTTTTAGCCGAGATGATTTTGCTCAGCCATTGGAGTTGATGAACTGTTCAACTCTAAGTCTTTAGCCGAGGTGATTTTGCTCAGTAATAGGGTTGATGAATTGTTCATCTCTGGGTCTTTAGTCGAGATGATTTTTCTCGACAATAGGGTTGATGAATTGTTCAACTCTGAGTCTTTAGCTGAGATGATTTTGCTCGACAATAGAGTTGATGAATTGTTCAACTCTGATTCTTTAGCCGAGATGATTTTGCTCAGCCCTTATAGTTGATGAATTGTTTAAATCTAAGCTTCTAGCCGAGATGATTTTGCTCAGCCAATAGAGTTGATGAATTGTTCAACTCTAGACTTTTAGCTGAGATGATTTTGCTCGGTCATCGAAGTTGATGAACTGTTTAACTTTGAGTCTTTAGCCGAGATGATTTTGCTCAACAATAAAGTTGATGAATTGTTCAACTCTAAGCATAAAGTCGATATGATTTTGCTTGGCTAATGGAGTTGATGAATTGTTCAACTCTCAGATTACAGTTAAAATAATTCTGCTCGGCCAATAGAGTTGATGAATTGTCCAACTCTAAGCTTGAAGCTGAGAGGATTTTGCTCGGCTAATGGGGTTGAATTGTTCAATTCTAGACTTTTAGCCAAGGTGCTTTTGCCCGTTGTTAAAGTTTGGTTCAAGTTTTGTTTGACCATGATGATTTGCTCAGATAGCTTAACGAATGCTTGTTTGGTATGTGTTGAACGATTGCAAGGAAAAAACACAACATACATTACCAGAATACAAGAAATACGGTGATAAAACTTTTATTAATTTAGAATTTAATTACAAGAGGAGGGGCTTGTGTAGCTCGGCTTTTTCGTGCCCCCTTTCAGAAGCTTGAAAGAAGCCCTACAGTTCCCGCAGTTCTGAATCTAGTCTCACAAGTGCAATGTGAAACTAATAAACACCAAAGAGTCCAAATCTGGCATATCATTTGAAAAATTGATTTTGAATAAAAAATGTCAAAATTGGACTGCTTTGCCACCTAAATTGAAACTGATACAGAATCGCCATCTAAATATTTTATTTTTGAAAAATTTAGGAAACCTATAACTCGTGCCAAAGGCCATATGTCTGTCATCACCAAAGTTGTCTCGGCTCGAGAACTTTGGTATGAGAGGGAAAGGTCATGAAATAAACACCCCCGCTCGCCCGATCAAAGAACAACCTCTACTAATCATGATATGATTTTTTATCAACATTATGTGTTCTTATTTCGGTTATTGGGCTAGCATTACTACATGATGCGCACAAGCAAGTATAGACTAAAATTTGCAAGAATTGAACCAATTCAATTTCATGTTTGTTTTTGAAAAAGGTTTGATTTTGCCACCTCAGGCGGGTTGAAAGTTTGTGAATTTGCCTCTTAACAAAGTGGGCTTAAAGTTTGTGAATTTGCTACTAGACATAGTGGGCTTGAACATACATTCATTGAATCGTTCCAATTCAACCAACAAGCCTTCATCCATAAGCATTCAAACAGTTATAGCAAGTAAGCATTTAGCCTCATGGCAAGAATGCTAGATATGCCAATCACTCATACTCATGCAAGTATGTTAAAGCACTAAAAACTCACCTAGTTAAGAAGATATGAGTTAGAAAAATGCGTGATCTTAACTATGCAATTATGACTAATGCAACACATGCAATATGCAGTTAATAGGCTTGGCTACTAATTTATGACATGCGAATCACTTTGCTAACATATTGTCTAAGCAAGTATTCAAAGATTTATTTAGATGACAATGCAATTAGAATGACGAACCGAGCCTTGGTGCATGCAATACAAATGGATGCAAGGCATGAGGTATGCTAATCGAAACATGATGTCTCTAATCTAACCTTTATAAGCTAATAAATAAACGGAAGAAAGACGTGGGGTTGGAAGACATATACATTATTACATTGCACTCTCACGAAAGAAAGTCCGAATGAATAAACTAAGCTAACTAACTAAAGCTAAGCTAATTAAGTTAACTATTACAAAAAAAATTAAATTAGCTAAACTACTTAACTAATTATTACAACAAATAAATTAACTAACTATTTTTGTTAACTAACTAATTACAAAACGAAATTGAATAATTAATTAACTACTTAATTAATTACAACATTTTACAAAATTAACTAGCTACAACTAATTAATTACAATAAGATTAATTATAACGCTAACGAAACGATTAATTGCATTCGACAAAACGCATAAGTGAAGACGGGTGAAGGTTGCATGCACAATGCCTGAGAGCTACTCTGTCTGTCCAAGCCAACTCTACTTCACCTTTAACCACTGCCTCTATTTCCTGCAAAATTGCACTGCTGGCCACACACTGAGGGTTGGCCATGCATCAGTGATGGTTGTTCGTGCATCAATTTGGTACAAAACTCTGTTTTTGTGTTCTAAGGTGAACCAATGCAAACAGAGTGTCCTCAAGCTCTGTTTGTCCATTTCTTCCTCATCTGTCATGAAAAAGCCTCGAGAGAAGGTGGAAATTGATTCCAAAGCCATCAATGAGCAAATTGATTGCTTGATTGTCTTGGATACAATTTTGGATAAAAATCAATGAAATAGAAAGAATGAGACTACCTCTTCCTCTTGTCATGGTATGAACTCAAAGAAGAAGGTTGCAACGCTTCAAAAATCATCAAAATGTCATGAATTAGCATGTGACGGCTCTTGACACAAGGAACTTGGCATAATGTTCGGCCAAGTTGGAGCAATTTTAAGCCATTTTCTTCATATGTGTTGATCCAAGTTTTAAGCCAATTTTATTAAGCCTTACCATTCTTTAGTCCATTTGTCTATGGTGATTAAGTCCTCTAAAAGGAGAGAACTATCAAATGGGAAGAAATTTTCAACATGAAAGAGAGATTACACCGTTGACAATGAATCTCCCGTAGAGATTAAGCCACTAAGCGCAAAACTTAGTTCATGTGTTGAATAACCATAAACCATCTGAAACAACTCTCAAATGAAATAAATAAATAGTATGTTGATTATTAAAATGAGACTCTTAAACAAGGAAATTACTTAAAGAAAAGCTAGAACAAACATGCAATGAGCTATGTATATGAACATATGAGACAACAAGCAAACTAATCAAAACAGAAGCTATTTAAATAAATTAAAACAGCCCTAAAACAGCCCCTAATAGGTGAAAAACAGTAGCTAAAAGCAAGAGAAAGTAAGTAAAAAGAGTAGAGAAAAATAAATGGAACAAAGCCTAAGGAGGGGTGGCTAACCCCTCCACTCTTTGTAATTTTAAATCACACGTTTCAGCCCCAAAATAGTCCAAATACAGTCCTAAAACAGCCCAAAAATAGTGGCTAAAACTACTTCAAAAATGTGAAGAAAGTGAATCAAAATAAGAGAGAACAAACTAGACAAGCAAGCTTAAGGAGGGGTGTCTAACCCCTCCACTCTTTGTGAATTAAATCACACATTTAAGCTCTTTTAAGTCACCTCCAGCAGTGCACAAACTCAAGAAAAATGAAGAAGATGATTAGCAAAAACAAAGGAAAAAAATGATAAGAGTTATACCTCTTTAAAGAGTATGTATGGTTGTTTATCAAACTTAATCCAAATCACCCTCAAGTTTATGAAATATGGTTTGAAACTTCAACAAAAGTTTCAAGAACAAGCTCCAATGGTGTATGTATTGCGTATGTATAGTTAAAAAAGGGTTTGAAGGTTAAAGGAAGCAAGGAGGAAGATGGATGTTCTATCAATACCTAAGCCTCTTGGAAGGTTTTTCTAACCTTAAAATCTGAAGTGGGAGGTCCTATTTATAGAATTTGAGCTAAATTTGGTCCAAAAAATATCTTCAAACAAAGATATTTGTTAATTCTCGCCAGTTATCTGTCTGGCGCCATTGAGGGCTGGACGAGCCTCAATAAACAAGGCAAGGTAAAAAAAACACTCCAGAAAAATTTTCATCAAGGCCTGGCCGGGCCTCGATGAGGCACGATCGGTTCTACATAGATCCGGCTGGGTCTCAATGACTGCACTTCAGGCCCGATTTCAAACAAGAATATCTCCCTCATCCAGACTCGGTTTTAGGTCATTCTTAAGTCTAAATTGAAGCCCCGGAAGTCTAATTTCCAATGGTGGTAGCTTCACATCTAAATTATAAGTGTGAAAAAAGATATGCCTATTTTAGTGAAGGTTGCTCAGTTTTGGCATAAACAGATGGATGTCTAACTTCAAACTGCTACATCTCCCTCATCTGGACTCGGATTTAGGAGATTCTTGAGTGTAAAATGAAGCCCCATAAGTCCAATTTCCAATGGTAATGGCTGCACAATTAAAGTCCAACTGTACAAAAGGATAGGCCTGATTTAGGGAGGTTGCCCAGTTCTTTCTCAACGGTTTCATGCCCAACTTCTTCCCCAACTACTTTTCTTCCCTCTCCTCTAATGTTCTTCAACTCTAAACCTCTAAATGAGATGTTTAAAATATTTTTCAAAGAGTTTATCTCTCTTCCATTTATTTCCACTTTGTCCTTGCTCGGTTTACCGAAAAGTGCAATATTTAAACAAAATGCGAGCCTCGAAACATCGTAGAAACATTTTCAAAAATATTTTGAAAGAGAGGGTTTTAAGGTCTAAAATAGTTTGGCCAAAATGGGGTGTAAGGTTTGGAATTAGAGCTTAAATCCGAATTTCTTCGCTGAGAATTCAAAAGATTGCACAGCGTAACTTTCATCATTGGGTGTTTAGAATAAAGGGCTCAAGTCTTAAGGGCGGTCAAAAGTGGGGTGTCTATAGCTTGTAGCCCGATTACAAAAGTTCAAAGCAAAAAGATGACGAATTCATAACTACCCTAGGGGGGAGAGGTCGGCAAATTCATCTTCGGCTCCAGCTCCCTCTACAGTGGCCTCTAGGTCGACTATGACAGCTTGTTCTTTGTCGCCAGGCTCCTGCTGACCGGCTTCCCCCTCAGCCTTATCCTCAACTTCCTCCTTGGCCTCCTCCTGCAGAGAGTTGAAGACTTCATTGGCATAAGGCACCATATAGACCGGCAGGAAAGCGGGAGGAGGAGAGGTGAACACCTCGGTTTCAGATCCTTGGCCCAGTTTTTCACAAGCAACCTTCTAACCGGACTTGAAGAAGATGTCCTTGGTGGCTTCAACTTGTTTCGTATAGTTGTCTTCAGCCTCCTTGAAGCCAAGGTTATTGGCCTTGTCCACGGCCTTCTGCCTTGCTTTTTCTCCTCCTTTAGCTCAGTTTTCAAAGTGTTCCTCTCTTGCTCGGCCTTACCAAGCTGGCCAAGAAGCCTGGCATTGTCAGCATTGGTGATCTCGAGAGAGGCCTTAGCTCGGCCGAGACGTTCTTGCTAGTGTTATTTAGCTCGGTCACTCTATGACACAAATTAATAATGCAGTCCATGACAATATGCTATTTTTGAATGGCTTGCAAGAAGTAAGAAGAAAGTTAGCCCAAGCAAAGAAGAAAACTGAGCAGAGACTTGATGAAATTCTAAATTGTACCCTAGTCATGGACATGACCGCCGATTTCACGAGCCGGGTGTCAGGAACATGATCGGTCCCGGTCACGTTGCTCAGCCGCAGCAACGCTTTTGACAAATCAAAAGCCAAGAGGTGCTCTTTATCCCCTTTGATTGATGTAGTGGCCGGGATCTCTTCTCTCCCATGTTTGAACTTCGATCTCCATGGAGGGGTGGACTCAGCATCCTGCACTGGCTACTCAGTGCTTAGCTCAGCCACGAGCTCGGTAGAGGGATCAGCCGATCGGGCCCACTAACTAGCACAACGAGACTCAGCAGATGGAGCAACCGTGGAAGCCAGGGCAATCACGGTCCCTGAACTCTGGCCAGCGGTTGGGGTAGGAGAGATGCTTGGTAGCTCGGTCGAAGTGGCGGTTATGAGGTTCATGATTCAACTTCTCTTGGTCATTTCCTGCTCCTCGGTCAAACGGATGAGGGGAATGTCTGGAAGTGTTGGGTCAAGAGGCGGAGAAGGCACTTGCAAAAAACCTGTGACCTTGCTCTTGCAAGGGGTTGTGTACTGGTAGCTCGGTTGGTAACTAAGAAGCTCATGACAGTCTCGGTGATGGTACCTCAGCGCCACTACAAGAAAAGTAATCTATGGTGACGAAAACTAGTGAAGAAAATAAAATTCGTCACTAAATAAAAATAATTCTTGTGGAATTTATAAATTGTCACATATAATAAAAAAATAAAAATGATAGGTGACGAAATTTATTTTCGTCAATAAATACTTCATTTTAAGTGAGGAAAAATTAATTTTCCTCACCAAAAATTTTCCCGCTAATTTTTTTGGGTGGCGCCAAATTTTGGGACTTTTGGTGAGAAAAAAATTTGTCACTAATTATAAAATTATTTGTGAGGAATATATTTTCGTCACCAAAACGTTTTAATATTTTTGATATCTTTTAGTGAGAAAATAATATTGTCACCAATTTTGGTGGGAAATTTTTGATATATTGAGCGGCAATAAAAAAAAAGGGTATTAACTTTTTTTACCCTTTTTCTGTTTATCATCTCTCTCTCTCTCTCTCTTTCTCTCTCTCTCAAAATAGGGTATTAATTTGTCTTACCTTTTGCTCCTCCACCACGCTGATCGCCATCGTCGTCGCCTCTATTAGCATTGCTGATCGCCGCCGCCGCCACTAGTAGCCTTGCCGGTAACCGCCACATTTTCTTCGCTCGGTGATTTGGCATGTGATTTCTCTTTACTCTTTTTCTGGTGTCTCTTTCTCTTATTCTCTATTTTGGTATGGTGATGAAAATTAGTGAAGAAAACAAATTTCGTTACTAAATAAGAATAATCCATGAGGAATTATAAATTTTGTCACGTATAATAAAAAAATAAAAATAATAGGTGGCGAAATTTATTTCCGTCAATAAATATTTATTTTTAGGTGAGAAAAAAATTAAGTTTCCTACTAATTTTTTTTGATGGCGCCAAAATTTTGATACTTTTGGTGAGAATTTTTTTTTTTCAACAATTAAAAAATTATTAATGAGGACTATATTTGCGTCACCAATAATCTAATTTTTTTTTTGAAAAACTTGATTTTAAATATTTTAAGACCATTTGGTGAGAAATATATTTTCTTCACTAATAAATTTTAATATTTTTTGGCCTTTTAGTGAGAAAATTATTTTTTCACTAATTTTGAAAGAAGAATTTTGACATATTAAGTTGTAATGAAAAAAATAGTCTATTATTTTTCCCTCCCTTTTTTTTTTTGGATCAGTTTTCCTATCAACCTCTATGTCTGTATCTCTATCTGTCTTTCCCTCTCAAAACAAAACACAAGTGCTGTGTGTTTTGTTTATTGACGAATCAGTTTTCCTATCAATCTCTCTCTCTCTCTCCCCCTCTCCCTCTCAAAACACAAGCGCTGTGTGTTTTTCTCTGGCGCCCCTTTAGTGTGTTCTTCTCCAGCGCCGCTGCCAACGTCCCTGTTCTTCTCCTTCAATGTCGCCACAGACGCCGTATCTCCTTTACTGCTGTGTGTTCTCTTCCATCACGTATGGGTCCTTTTTCTCTCTATCCTTCTCTCTCTTTCACTCAAATTCTATCAGGTGTTTTTCTATCTCTGTTTTCCCTAATTTTCAGAATTAATGTATTCCTTAATTTTCGAAGTTAATTTTCAGAATTAATGATGTATTTTATTCTTTCCAGCAAGGTTTCTCTTCAATAAATTGTGAATGCGTAAATTGTAAACTTGGCCATCCTCAATGTCTTTTGCTTGTTTCTGCTATAAACTTGAGAATGAATGTCATATTGATTATAATTAACAGTTTGAATTTAGTAAAAGCCCTTGACTAAATGTGAATATTTTATATGATTTGGATTGTTTGTCTGTATTTTTAACAAAATTAGGGTTCAACTCCTCTCTATATTTGAATGTTTGTTTAATATCTGTTTATTTGATAGGTTTTTCTACTTAGGTTATTGATAAAAAAAATAAAATTGATTACTTAGGTCATGATATCAATCGATTCCTTTGCTTCTGTGATCATCCTTGCTAGCTGGACTAGTCTCCTGGTTCTTCTTGGATACCATGTCTAGCTATTTGAGGATCCTTGTAGATGCCTGATGCTCTGCTACTGCCATTATTTGTTGCTTTTGTTTTAGTTGGCTGTCGGCATCTTCTCTTTATTTTTCATTTTTATTTTTTTCAGATTGTGTATTTTTTTTTTCAAGTTGCTGATATAGTTTTGTACCCATTACATATTACATTTTCTGGAATGGAGCTTAATTGGAAAGCTGTATGTGAAGATGAACAAAGAAAAGATTAAAAGAGATCCATTTTCTAGATTGAGAAGATGGAATGATTGAATAATTTAAAAATAAAAATAAATAACTGAATAATGTGTTGCTCTGTACCCATTCCATGATTTATATGTTTCTTTAGGATAAGTTGAGAGATTCATTTCAGTTTGAATGCAGAGCTTTCTTCAGTCTTTCTCTCTGCTCATTTTCTTCTTGGTCTTCTTCTGTCTTCTCTTGTTTCTTTTTTCTTTTTTCTTTTTTGCCGTTCAAGTGAAATGATGTTGTTTTGAACTACTCCATGGAAATTGCAGAGTGTGGACTCTAGAGGATCCGAACATGTTCTATAGAACTGATAAGAACCGAATTCTACAACCACAATATGATTAGCTCAAGTTAGGTACTTCTCATGATATTATTTGAGGTGCGCGTAAACTAGTCCGAACATCGGTCATAAATATATATATATATATATATATAATGGCTTTATTAGGTGATAATACTAGGCTAGCACTCTAAATGATGTACTGTTTATTTGTTAATCCTTTGGATTATGTTGGAACATTTTCACAGGAAAATAAAGAAGAAAGAAAAAAAAGGGGAGGGGGGGAGGGGGGAGGGGAGTATATCAACTATAATATATCAGTGATAATTGAACCTTTATTGTTGTGTGCTTCAAGTTCCAACCATATAAGAACCCATGAATGCATGTGAGCTGCACATGGATTTAGTTTGTTAATTTCTGCTTCTGTTAGGCATGTTCATAGCCCATCTTTCATTAGGTAATCCATGTCCATGGCACTGCTAGTTCAAGCTGCTTGTTTGCTGCTGCCCATTTGCCTTGATTTCCTGGATGTGCTAACTACTGGATGTAGGAAAATAGGTCTTCAGTTAGTCCTTCTACTTATTTTTGGATGTCCTGTCTTTGGTGGGGTTGCTTGGCTACTGCTATGGTTGGTTTGGCCTGCTGTGGTATTGCCTTTGGCTGCTGCTTTGGCATCCCTGAAAAGGTACCAGCAGGACCTGCAAAGAAGCTCATTACAGGAAATAAGGAGCAGCTCCAGCCAACAAGCACCCACAGCCTAAGGAGAGCTACAAGAGTCGTAAGTCCAAGCATACAAGATTTAGACATCATTACCTATTGTTGCCCATCCACTTCCACGACCGGTGAGGCCAGTTGAGTTCACTAGAAGAATGGGTGGTAATAAAGTAGGAGGAGCTGATTTCTATCAAAAACCCTTATTTCCCATATCCTTATCCCCTTCCATGGGATGATAATAACCCTTCTTCTGGAGACATCAATGGAGGAAAAAGAGGAGGAAATATCAAAATTTTTAGAGCACTGTCAGTCAGTGTAACAAGTCATAACCTATTTAGGGTTTGCATCTGTCAGCTCTGGAATGTAACTCTCATATCATCCTATGGTATGGTATTGTGTTTGGTTAAGGGTTTCTAGCTACTTAGCCTCATGTGGACTCTTCTAGCTACACCATTGAGAGTCTTATTACCTACTTAGAAAATTATTTGGTGGGTTTAGTACTTATGTTGCTAAAATCACTACCATAAGTATTTATTAATTATCTACCGTGGGGGACCTAATTAGTATGTCCTTAGGGTATGTTAAGTTGGTTTGTTGTGTCATTAGCTAGTCCATTTACTCATTAAGCTCAACTCCAGAGAATGTGCATGTGGAAATTCTTATTCTCTGGGGTTGTTTATGTTTAAGAATAAAAGTAATAATGCCAAGTTAATTGTAAAGAGGATTCTCTAGCCTAAGTCTATGGTTTAGTCTTCCATTACACTAGTATTTATTCTCACTTTTCATTGCTGCTTTGTTCTCAAGGACCACGGCATGCTTTACTTTCTCAGCATATAAATGTTGAGTTGATTAGTTTACAATCTTTGATTCCTAAAATCCCACATGAAACATATAAGAGAGTTAGCTCTAAGTTGCCCTAAAATGACCCCATGTTAGTATCTAATTCTATATACTAATTCTCATTTATAGCAACATTATAGAGCTTGAAAAATTTATTCGAAAATTAAATGAATTGTGAATGTTAATCATATTAAGGGTTGTTTTGAAAAGTAGATTTTTGATTTTTATTATTATTATAAAAAAACGTATAAAAACGGAAAGAAAAGAGCTGACTATTTTTGTAATATTTTTTTACTTTTTTAATTTATTCCCAAAATAGCTTTAAGTTTCATTTTGTATTTGCGGTGTACTTTTATAACCTTTTCTTTTACATCGATAAATCTTAATTTTTGCTGAAAAAAATAGGTGAGATTAAGTTTAAATTACGCTATATACTTTATTTGCTAATTATGTTTGAATTACTTTTACTAGCTCCCCAATTTTCCTTAGCATTATGCACCTTCATTTAAAATGGCACGTTGAATGCCAAAGAAAATTAGTGACAAAAAAACTGAAATGTGGAGACTTGATTAGTATATATGATAGCTTTGAGCTTTGTCTGTTTGAAGTAAATATCTTTTTAATGTTCTGAGATCAATATCTTGCTTTTGGTGTTCTGATATCATATTCCAATTTGTCTTTCAGTTGTGTTTCAGTTTGATGCATTTCTCCATGGATTTTCTTATTGATGTATCTCGGTGTACTTTTATAACCTTTTCTATTACATCAATAAATCTTAATTTTTGCTGAGAAAAATAGGTGAGATTAAGTTTAAAGTTACGCTACATACTTTATTTGGTAATTATGTTTTGAATTACTTTTACTAGCTCCCTTTGTGCCCTTAGCATTATGCACCATCATTTAAAAAGGCACGTTGGATGCCAAAGAAAATTAGTGACAAAAAAACTGAAATGTGGAGACTTGATTAGTATATATGATAGCTTTGAGCTTTGTCTGTTTGAAGTAAATATCTTTTTAATGTTCTGAGACCAATATCTTGCTTTTGGTGTTCTGATATCATATTCCAATTTGTCTTTTATTTTTGTTTCAGTTTTAATGCATTTCTCCATGGATTTTCTTATTGATGTATCTATATATTGTACACTCTCTTTGTACGTCTGCAATTTTCATCAAGAAAATTTTGTTTTGCTGATTTTTTTTTATTAAAAAAAAGTCAATATATTTATAAAATTTATAAATTTATATAATTTTTATACTATATTATATCGTTTACTGATATAGGAGAGTGTGAATCTTATTTTTATTTTATTTTACTTATTTGGCTAAAATAATTTATTTGTGCCACTTGTGACCCTTAGCTTTGCATCCAAAATCTGTATAATTTGAATTATCTAAAACAACGAGTAATAGTTCACAGCCCCATTGGCTCCATAAAGGAATTATTCTCTCTTTCAAGGGTTTTCAACTTTTTCTTACAAACCATTCACTGTTATCATCTCCAATCCAACACTTCCCAAACAAAGCAGTGGCCCCAGTCCTCTCTCTTATGTGCATTTCTAAATTTTTAGGGGAGTTTGAGTCTATATGTTTGGGATGATAGGTTTTGGCTAAAATAGTCAATAAAAATAAAAAATATTAAGATAATCAATAAGATAAAATATTATATATTACATATTAATTAATTATTTTTTCTCTCACAACTATCGATTTAATGAAAATTGGAATATTACACCCTTAAATTAACATATCTTGCTTTAACTTCTATGGACTTCGTCGATAGTTGAGTATAGAGAAAATCAAACAGGCCATAAGTACTAAATTATAGTCTCTGGGCATTCATCGGAATTGTCGCACGTGGCTATCAATTCTATTGGCCTCGTTAATTTCTTATATGCATAGCTCCTTAAGTACATTATTAAGTTCTTCTGCAAAATTTAATCACATTTTGTTTACCGAGTGCAATGTGAGCCAGAATAGTTATTGTTTCCCAATGTATTATTTTTTCAATATCCAAATTTTAGTTGATAGATGTGTCAACTCTAGTATTCGGGGCATATATATATTTTTCCAAATACATGTAGTTCAATCATAAGATTTTGCATTTGATGAGTACTTAAATTGACTGCTTTAGAACCTCAATTTGGCATATTGTAGGTTTTCTTTTTGTGTCATGTTATCTGCTTTTTACTCTCAGCTCACTGCTTTGTTGGTTAAAGTTTCTTCGAATTATGTTATTTGTCTTCTTATTGATGGTTATTTTGCTGTGGTTTATGTTTTGGTTTGAATACTTCTTCTGTTTACGCTAAATTGCTTTGGCTATTTGTTCATGCGATTTATGTGATTGAAATTTATATAACTCAGTATAATCATTGGACTTTAACTTTTTTTTAATTAAAAAATATATATATATATATTTATATATATAATTTGTCCTATTCACCTACCTTTAATTAACTCGGCATAGTCAAACATGGACAAGAGTTGGATTGCACTAGGTAGCACAATTGATGGAAGGATAAGTCGGGCATATTATGATGGGGTAATATCATTTCGTCGTTTTGCAATGGCGGTTATCGATCGAGATGGTTGTCGAAAGTGTGTGAATGTTGTTCGTCAAAATTTTCAAATTGTTCAAATTCATTTTTGCAACATGGGATTATTTTAACTTACACTATCTGGCACGTGCATGGGGAACCCCGTGAATCAAATGAGGCTCATCATCATGATATACCCGTTGAGGGCAATGAAGTTTTGGGAGGTATTGATGCCTTAGTGGAAGATCGAATAAGAGGGGAGTCAACTAATACAACCCAGAAGGAGGAGGTTCGCACTTTTGATAAATTGTTGAATAATGCCAAATGTGAGGTGTACCCCGGTTGCACAAATTACACTTTGTTAAAGTTTGTCATCGAGATACTTAATATGAAAGTAACAAACCATTGGAGTAATAAGTCAGTTGACATGATGCTAGAGTTTTTAACTAAACTTTTACAAAAAGGATAATTTGGTTCCAAAGTCAACTTATGAAGCTAAAAAAATACTACGTGAATTGGGTTTGTCATACGAGCTCATTGATGCTTGTGTAAACGATTGTGTGCGCTTTTGGAAGGCGAATGCAACATTGGATAAATGTTCAAATTGTAACGCTTCTAGATACAAGACAAATCATGGTAGAGGTAAGAAGATCTCTTGTAAGGTCCTTCGATACTTCTCGTTAACACCGAGATTGAAAAGGTTGTACATGTCGAGAAGGAGAGCCAAGGATATGAAATGGTTCAATGAAAAACGTCTAGATGACGGTGTATTGAGGCATCTTACAGATAGAGATGAGTGGAAGGAATTCGATTCACAATATCCTGAATTCGCCTTGGAGCCTCGGAATGTGAGGCTAGGGGTGGCTACTGATGGGTTCAACCCTTTTGGAAATATGAATAACTCATATAGTTTGTGGCCTGTCATACTCATTCCATACAACTTGCCACCATGGTTGGCTATGAAGGACCCATTATTCACGCTATCATTACTTATTCCTGGTGGCCTATCGTACTTATTCCATAAATATTTTTTGAGACAAAATTTATTGCAGCTTATATATGAAAGTTTTCATTGATTTTGTTATTTGGTGACTAAAAATTTCGTCACATATATATATTTTCCCACAAAATATATTTCGTCACCCATGTATGACGTTTGGAGACGAAAAATTTCGTCGACTTTATAGCTTACTGTGACAAAATTATTTCCTCATCAATGATCAACATGTGTGACAAATTTATTCGTCAACTAAAGTTATAAATGTGGTACTGAATAACTATTTGGTGATGAAAATGAGGATTTTTGTGATAAAATGTTGTTTTATTGGTGACAAAAATTTTTGTTACTGAAGTAATTTCATTGGCGTCGAAATTATTTTTCGTCACGATACTTTTTAGTGACAAACATTCAATGACGAAGCCGGTGACGAAAATATTTCCTCACAAATATCTACAGTGACGAAATTAGCTCTTTGTAGAAAAAAAAAATCATCATTCAAGACCCAACTTCTTGTAGTGGCATGGCTTTGATTGCAGCCTCGTCGGGGTTGAAATAATTCACTTGCAAGGTTTCAATAGCTGCAAGAAGAAAACAATCAGTACATATGGTCAAGGAGCACAACTTACATGTTGAACCGAAGTTCTTATTGATGTGCCAACCGAGCACGTCAGCTGTCTCATAATTCCCAGACACCCAGAAGAAGTCATCGTCATGCATGTCTTTATCCGGTGTGCCGGTTACTAGCTTTTCTTTGCCCGGTCTAATTTTCAAATAATAATTAAACCCATTAGCCATGTGACCGAGGGTATACTGGCGCAGGATCTCAACCAACACTAGGTGTAGGCCAAGTCCGCTATTCAGCTCGGCGACCCCATTGATAATTCTGTAAGTGTTTGTGGAGACTTAGGACGGTGTTAGCCCGGTCCTCCTTAGGAATTCATAGATCAATGGCTGTACCGGGAAGCAGCGACCCCCCTCAACAAGGGACAGCACGGTAAAGGGGCATTGATCTAGCTGGCTCTATAAAAGGGTGTCTTCCTCACCGAGCTTCAGATCTACATTTGTTGGAATACCGTACTCCTCGTGGAAAGCGGCCAAGCTACTTGGCGTATTTACCAAGAAGCGATAGCGACCCATAGAGCATGGTACCGGATGCTCATCTGTTTATGTTTGCCAATGTTATTGGTTGCTCGGTCTTTGAGAGCCCTTGTGCTGGTGTGCCTGGTCCCCTAGGACTCTGCAATTAAAAACCAAGTGTAAGTGACAGCGTGGGCGCGTAAACGAGCTCGACTTTAGCTCGGTCACTTTGGGCGCAATAGCACCTCGGTCTCGATGAGTAAACTCAACAGCTCGGTCGCTCAAGCAGACCAAATATTAACCTGGTCGAGCGGCCCAGCGCTTTCTTAGTTCGATTTTTGCCTAAGTTCTATAAACTAGGAACTTGCTTAGTTCACTTATGATTTCGGATCAAACGAAGATTTGTGTAGACGCGCCCGAACATCCGGGGAAAATCTCGTTTTGTTCATTGGGCTCACTACAGTTCGGACTCAATGTCATGGTTCTGAATCTAATCTCACAAAGTGTAATGCAAGATCGATAAATCACCAAAGAGTCCAAATCCGGCAAATCGTTTTGAAAAACTGATTTTTAGAAAGAAGTGTCAAACATGGACTGCTTTTCCAGATACAGAGTCGCCACTTAAATGTTTTTATTTTGGAAAATTTAGGAAACCCTGACTCGCGCCTAAGGCCACGTGTCCATCATCACTAAAGTTGCCTCGGCTCAGGAACTTGGGTACGAGAGGGGAAGGTCATGCAATGAGCACCACTGCTCGCCCGATCAAAGATCGGCCACTACTAAACATGATATCTTGTTTTTGAAAACACATGCGTTCTTATTCCGGTTTATTAGCCTAGAATTACTATGTGATGCGCATAGCATACAAGTATAGAATGGATCGCCTAATTTGGAACAAAACAACTCATGTTTATTTTTGAAAGTGGTTTGCGACTCGCAAGTAGGCTAAAATGCGGGTTTTGCCACCCTCGGGTGGGCTTAGAAAATATGGTGATTTGCCACTCTCAAGTGGGCTTAAAACTCGCAATCAATGAATTGTTCCAATTCAAGTAATCCAACCTTCACCCACAGGCAATCAGGCAGTTATATCACATAAACAAATAGCCTCATGGTAAGCATGCTATCATGGCAGTCACTCACACACATGCAAGGATGCTAAAGCATAAACACTTACCGAGTACCCCGAGCCAAAACAAAAGCTATGTTAGAAATCAATGCATGATCCTAGTTCATGTTTAAGATGGCTAGTGCAACACATGCAAAATGTAACTAAGATAGGCTCGACTATTCTAAGATGGCATATGAGATGCTACAGATAACACGCATTCAATTTGGAATTGAAATACGATACAGTTAGTATGATGCACCGAGCCTGGTGCATGCAAGACAGATGAATGGATGCAAACATGCGAGCATAAGGATGCTAATTGAAACATGCCCTAAAACTAACCATCGTAAGCTGGTAAATAAAAAAAGGAGAAAGAAGTGGGGGTTGGAAGACATGCATCACACACACGCACACTTATTACAAAATTTGCCCTCTCGACGGAGGGTCTGAATAAATAATACAGAACCAGCTAGCTAATCTAAGCTAATCTAATTAAACTAGTTATTACACGACGAAATGAATAACAAGTTTACAACTACTTATTACACAACATTAACTAAGTAAGCAATCTAAATGAGCATGCAAACTAAATGAATGTGGGCTGCCCCAGCTCTGCTTTGAATGACAAAGGATGCATGCATGCTTGAATTGCCTTGTTCGGAAATCCCTCGCGACGCCCCGACTTGTCTCTGTTTGCAATTGACCTCAGAACACTACACAAAGCTCCAGAAGGCTGAAACTCAACCCTGGGAATCTGTGGGAAGGCTGCCGACTAGCTATTGGCCTTGGAGACCACCTGCCGACCACTTTTGTGGTGAAAAAACAGAAAAAGTGGTTGGCCAGCCACTAAATCTGGTCGGCTGACCAGTTTCTGCCCCTGGTTTCTGGTTTTCTGCAACAGAAGGCAAGAGAGAGAGATGGCAAAGTATTCACAACACATGTGTGCACGACCACTCTCTCCATCATTGCATAAGCTTAAGGGAGTGTAGTCCTTGACCCTCGGGCCACCAATCACGCATCTCGATGCATGATGGCTGAGGAGTCGAATTGCACGACTCAATGTGAAATGAATGCACATACAAGCACCTAAAGCCAACAACTCCATCATGGGTAGTCAAGAGTGTCGGCGACCGGGAATTGAGGCACGTTTCATCATTTCAAGCATGAAATATCCTTCGTTCCCCGTGTTTGGACTAACCCCTATTCCAAACACAATGCAACAAACAAGGCATGCACAAATGCAACTCTAGCATGCAATCTTAATGCAATGCAACTAAGTCATGCAAACATGCAAGGGATAACATGCAACATGCAACATGCATACACAATGCTATGAACTAACAATGGCATTCTCAATGCACATGACACTTAGCATACACAATGCACATAGAAACTAACATACACAATGAGATGAACAAGGCATGCACAATGCAATGATCAATCATGCGACAATATGGCATATTCAATGCTATGAACTACAATGGTATACTCAATGCAAAATGGACTTAAACCAAAATGGATGGGCCTCAGCCACACCCAAATCAGTGGCCAATAGATGATGGAAATAAGGCATCAAAACACATACGATCATGCACAATGCAACGGCCCCAAGTCTAAGGCACAAAACACAACTTTCTAAATGCATTGAAAGGATGAAATATGGAGTGCAATGACACATGTTTTAGCCCTGAAATGACATACAAAATGACTTCGAATTGTGCAAACAACTCATGTAATGCATGTTGAATGGCTCAAGCATCGAAACTAGTGAGGTGTATCACACTATAAGCATGCAAGGCAATGCTCAAATGGCCAAACCAACTCCAAACAGACCCTATGCAGGCCCAAAACAGTAGCAAAATGAGTTAGGATGATGGCTTGAAAGGCACAAAAATGAAGCTCATGCAATGGCTCACAAAATAGGGTATAAAAGCACAACTCTCAAGGGTACTTAAAGAGTGGAAAACATGGAAGTATGACAGCCCTATATGCTCTAAAATATCATACTCAATGATGCCAAAACATGAAAATACCTCAAGTTAAGCATGCAAGTGACTTCAAAACTCGAAGCTAGTCAAGGCTATTACACTACAAGCATGCATGGCAAGCATCTTTCGACCAAGAGGCCTCAAAATAGAGCTAAGGAATCCCAAAATATAAACAAAACCAGGTTGAAGCATGGCCAAAATATGCTAGAATAGAGGGCCAAAACATCATGCATTCTAAGCTAGTAAACATGATTTACACTACAAGCATATGAAGCATGTGAGAGGCTACCAAACCAGCAGAAAACAGAGTCATGGCATGCCAAATGATGACAAAAAACCCACTGAAATATGACCAATACATGCAAGAATGACATGCTACCTTGATAAGCCACAAAAGGGATTACTCTACACATGCAAGAGGCAAACCCAAGGTGACCAAACCAGCCATAGACAGAGTCTAGGCAGGCCCTAAAAGTCACCAAAAAGTTCCTGAACCGAGCCTTAAAATTATGAAAACATATGCTCTTTTGATAGACAAAAAATGCAAGCAAACAAGACCAAAAGAGAGAGGGTCACCCCTCTCTGATTTAGGGCCTCAAAACCACATGCCAACCACTGAAAATCCACTAGATTTCAGTGGCTAAAAGGCCATGCAAGGGTTAACTCAATGGCCTTATGGCATGGCACAAAACAAGGCCAAATAGGGCATGCAAGAGGAAAGATGACCCTTAGCACCAAAAGGGCATTAAACAAACATGAAAAACACTTAAATATGGAGCTTTTTTCAGTTGACAACAAAACTCAAATAAGCATGTAAGTATGGCTAAGAGAGTGATCAAGACAAAACTTAAAAAGAGAGAAAAGAGATTACCCTTGAAGCTCAGCAAAACCAGCAAGGTCCTCAGCCAAAAACCACCCTTTTAACCTCCAAAAATAACCTCTAGGAACCTCAGTTCAATGGTAAGGATGTATGGCTAAGAGTTGGGGTGTTAAAGGTCAAGAACCATACACACTTTTGGCTCAAAATATAGAGATATAGAGAGAGATATGTGTTTGTGCCTTAGGAAATTTTTCTGAACCTGGTTCAAGGAAAGGGAGAGCCTCTCTTATAGAAGAAACAAAGGGTTCAAGCTTCTTGGAGATGCTAAACTTGGATGCAATCACTCCATACACGTATATGGAGGATACAGTCTGTGCCTTCCAGTTGGCATAACTGGCATCCATTCAGTTAGACAAAATAGGAGGAAACCTGCCGACCAGAAAAGGTGGTCGGCCTGCTACTTTTAGTGGTTGGCCGACCACCCAAAATGGTTTCCCAAAAAAAAAAAAGGTCGGCTAGGGTAATTGGTGGTCTCCACACTAAAAGCAAGCCAATGGTGGGGTGGGAAACTAGAAAATGTGGCCCAAAGACCAAGAAAACCAGTTTTCTGACCAGAAATCGACTGGCGAGGAGAAAAATGGTTTCCAAGGAGAAAACCGACTGGCGGGGAGAAAACTTGTTTCCAAGGAAAACAAGGTTCGTGCCAAGAACGAACCATCATGGATGCAAAACGAGAGTTCGAGAGGCAAGACGCGCGGCCGAGGGCCTCGAAAACTAGCTGTTGAGTACAAAAAGTAGCGTATGACCACAAAAGTGGTCTCCCAAACCACAGTGTCCCTCTAGACAGAGGAAACAAGGTGTGTTCCAAAAAAAAAAAATGTGCCAAACGGATAATGTCAAGTGGTCCCGAACCGAGGCGTACGGTCGACAGCTCCGAAAATCGAAGACTAGTCTCCAGACGGGAACAGTGGCCTACGACCACGAAAAGTAGTCTATGATCACTGAGAGATGGTCTACAAGACCTCTCTCTCCCTCCGGGAAGAGAAAACAAGACTTAGTCCGCAAACCGAGTCAAAGTACAAAGAGTCCCAAGGTTCGGAGGTGAGGCTCTCAGCCAAGAACTCCGAAACCTCGAAACGAGCACAACATGCGCAATCACCGAGCGCTCAATCGATGACGTCTGAGTCTTAAGGTCGGTCAAAAATGGAGTGTCTACAATTTGTAGCCCGATCGGTCCCAGATTCTCATGTGTTCATCACAAAAGATGATGAACAGTGTCGAGGGCAAAGGGGTAAAGGGGCAAAGACAGCTTTTGTGATCACATTAGAAAGGAACCCTAGCCTAACTTCATTCGAATCCCTGAGACCTACTGTTATCATACCCTAGACTCATCTATGGGAGTTGAGTTTAAGGACATGACAAGCCCAAGAACGTGAAGAATAGTAAAAACAACATAGGGAATTCAAAGGACTTACGAGTTTGGAGGTGTGAATCGGAGTTCCAGATAGAGAGATGCTCCCACGCGACAACGGCAAAGTGTAGACACCCCATTTTTGACCGACCTTAAGACTCAGACGTCATTATTTGTGCACGCGATGATTGCGCATGTTTGTGCTTGTTTCGAGCTCTCGAAGGACTCGACTGAATACCTTGTCCTTGAGCATCTTAACACTTTGTGTTTTGGCCTTGGTTTTTGTGCCAACCCTTGTTGCCTTTTGCCTTGGGGAGGAGAGGGCCTTGCCGGCCACTTGTGGCACTTGCCGGCCACTTTTCTCCCTTGTAGGCCACTTAAAGTGGCCGGCCGACTAGGGGAAGTGGCCGGCTGGCCAGTTGAACTCATTCTCCATGCACGTGTATGGAGGGATTTGGGCAAGCTTATGCTTGCATTGCTCTATAAAAGGGGAGCTTCCTCTCCCTTGGTTTTGGTTTAGAAAATTTTAGGCCTAACATATCCCTCTCTCTCTAGAATTCTCTATCTCTCTATATATTTGTGCTATATTGAGTCTAAAAGTGAGTTTTCTTCACCCTTTTGCATTAAGACACCTAGTTAAACACCTTCATTTTGGAACTGAGGTCCTTTGGAGCTTGTTTTGAGGTCTTTGCATTGGTTTTGGTCCAAAATTGTTGCTGAAGTTGCTGTCTTGCTATTGATCTTCAAGGCAAAGTTGAGGTTCTGGAAAGAAAAATGGCCGGCCGGCCACTTGCACTAGCCTGCTGTCCACTTGAAGTGGCCGGCTGGCTAGTTGAAGTAGCCTGCCAACCAATTAAAGTGGCTGGCCGGCCACTTACAGCAAATTCATCCAATTCATCCAAATGCTCTTGTTTTGGGGCAGATGTAACCTGAAAGTGCATTCGATATTCTGAGGTCACCGTGAGTGCAAACAGAGACAACTTATGGCATGGCAATGCATTTCTGGGTGAAGCAAACTGAGCATATATATCTCCCTTCCCTCGAGGCCATTTTAACTGCTTTGTTTAGTTAGTTAATTTGTCGATTTCTGTAATTAATTAGTTGATGTGTTTAGCTAATTTAATTCATTATTGTAATTTTCTAATTAGCTTGGAATAGTTATTTTCAATTTGGTTTGTAATAATTAGTTAGCTAGAGATAGTTAATTAATTGGTTTGTAATAAATAGCTTAGCTTAGCTCTTATTTATTCGCACCCTCCGTCGAGAGGGCAAATGTTGTAATAAGTGTGCGTGCGTGTGTGAATGTCTTCCAACCCTACGTCTTTCTCCCTTTTATTTACCCGTTTTCAGCGGTTAGATTAGGACATATTTCGATTAGCATACCTTATGCTTTGCATGCGTGCATCATTCATTCGTATTGCATGCACCGAGCTCAGCGCATCATTCAAACTGCATTGAATTTGAATACTTACTTGAATGCGTGTTTCAAAGCATGTTATCGAGTGTTGCACTCATATGCCATCTTAGAATAGCCGAGCCTATTTAGCTGCATTTTGCATGTGTTGCATTATGCATTGTTGACATAGTTAGGATCATGCATATTTCTAACTAGTTTTCTGTTTTGGCTCGGAGTACACTGTAAGTGTTTACGCCTTAGCATCCTTGCATGAGTGTGAGTGTTGCCATGATAGCATGCTTGCCATGAGGCTATTTGCTTAAGTGTTTAACTGCATGAATGCCTGTGGATGAAGGCTTCATTGCTTGAATTGGAACAATTCATTGAACTGTGAGTTTTAAGCCCACTTGAGAGTGGAAAAATCATCATGTTTTAAGCTCACTTGAGGGTGGCAAATCCGTACTTTAGCATACTTGCGAGTAGCATCTTCAAACCATTTTCGAAAAACAAACATGAGATGTTTTGTTCTAATTTAGGTGATCTAGTTTATACTTGAATGCTGTGCGCATTACATAGTAAGGTTAGCTAATAAACCGGAATAAGAACACATGTGTTTTCAAAATAACATATCATGTTTAGTAGAGGCCGATCCTTTGATCGGGCGAGCGGGGGTGCTCATTTCAGGACCTTCCCCTCTCGTACCCAAGTTCCCGAGCTGAGGCAACTTTGGTGATGACGGACACGTGGCCTTAGGCATGAGTTAGGGTTTCCTAAATTTTCCAAAATAAAATATTTAGGTGGCGACTCTGAAATCTGGCAAAGCAGTCCATGTTTGGCATTTATTTTTCAAAATCAATTGCCGGATTAGGACTATTTGGTGATTTATCAGTCTTACATTGCACTTTGTGAGATTAGATTCAGAACCGTGACAAGAGTCCGAACTGTAGTAGCTAGAAACCAATTCGCGCCCTCTCCAAAAAGGGGGGCGCGTGGAGCGAGTTCGGGCGGTCTACACGAGGCCAAATCCACTAGAGAGATGCTTCGATGTGGGCAAGAAACGTAGAGAATGAGGGTGGTTGCGCTGTGGCTCTGGGTTATTAGGTCGTCGGAGGAAGAAGATGAACAGTGAAGGAAGAGGTATGAAAGAGGCATGCGATGTATGTATAAGGGAAAAAGAGATGCCAAAATTTGAAACTGTAGAGACGATGTGGGGCGGCTGGGTTGCCTGTACGAGACCAATGAATAGAGGACACGTGTCTGTAATAAAACCGGTGTCAGTCTTGAAAAGACGGGCTGAAAAGTTGAAGCGCCGACCTAGCAGGACGTGAGCTCGAGCGTGAAAGTTAGCACGACAAATGATTTGAACTGAATGACCGAGCAGATAAACGACCTCGGTCTGAGAAGGTAATCCTGGTCACGCTAGCGCGGACGGAATTAAGGGGCAATTATGAGGGTGATTCATAACTGAACATTGGGCCGAGCTAAGATGGACCGAGCTAAATTCATGCGGACACTTAGTGCACACTGGACTAGGGCTCAGTCTGGTCGTGTCGGAGTAGCCTCAGACCTCTAGCCCAGTTAAGATGTGCACTCTGCTGAGTTAGGCGGGTTTAGCCTACCGAAGGTTAGATCAACCGAGAAGGAGCTCGGTCATGACTGAGGAGCTCGGCTAAGCCACGGTGTCGAATTATCAACGGGACAAGTAGGTGATCCTGTCTGTTTACACCACTTCTCCTCCTTTCGCATGAGACGCATTAGGTTGTTGATTTCACTCGGTTAAAAACATCAAGTGCGCCTGTTGTTTACACCACCACTTCTCCTCTCGCGTGTGACGCGTTAGGATTGCAAATTGGTTAAAAATAGCCGGTGAGCCTGTCTGTTTACACCACCCCTTCTCCTCTCGCGTGAGATGCGTTAAGAGTGCAAATTGGTTAAAAACAGCAGGTGCGCCTGTCTGTTTACACCACCCATTTTCCTCTCGCGTGAGACGCGTTTGGTTGTTGATTCACTCGGCTAAAAACATCAGGTGCGCCTGTTGTTTACACTATCTTTCCTCCTTTTGCGTGAGACGCGTTAGGTCGTTGATTCACTCGGTTAACAACATCGGGTGCGCCTGTTGTTTACACCATCTTTCCTCCTTTCGCGTGAGACGCGTTAGGTTGTTGATTCACTCAGTTAAAAACATCAGGTACGCCTATTGTTTACACCATCTTTCCTCCTTTTGCATGAGGCGTGTTAGGATGTCGATTTCTTTGGGTTGAGGTCTTTCCTCTCTTGCATGATCATAAGTTTTTCAAAAATAATTGGCTTTGCATAGCGTATAAGTCCAGTTCTCAAAATCTTAATGCATATCATTAGCATCTTGCCCATGAACTACGCTGATTTGATTCCTTGCAAAGAGATACGTAGGCAACCTTCGGGTTCAACCAGTTATATTTGCATCTTGTTTGTTTGTCCAAGTCTTACGGCCATGTCAAAAGGGTCGTCTTCGGGCTTTGACATTCACTCACGTCATGAAATGACTTTGAGCTCTGTCAAAGAAGGGCAACTGTAGACACCCCATTTTGACCGGCCCTAAGACTTGGTGTAGACACCCCATTTTTGACCGTCCTCAAGACTTGGACGTCACCGTTTGAACACTCGGTGATTATCCTTGTTTGTGTTCGTTTGGAGTTCCCGGAGGCCTCGGCTCGCGTGCCTTGCCTCAGGATCTCCGAACTCGACCGTTTAGTGTCTGGTTTTGCACCAAACACTTGCATCTTGCCCTTGAGAGGCAGGGTGGGGCTTGTAGACCATCCCCACCCACCACCGGCAGTGGCTAGAGGCCACCGGCTGGTGGTTGCTGCCACCGGCAATATAGTTTGCCGGCCGGCACTATTTGTTGCCGGTCAGCACTT
>NW_021030378.1:54694-113843 GCF_004153795.1 Camellia sinensis
AAACAGAAATGAAAAAATAATAAACGGCTGGAAAAATATAATGAAACAAAATCATGAGAAAGAACTAAATGGTTGGAAAAACATAAATGAGAAAGTAATAAAGAGCTAGAAAAATGGAATAAAAAAAAATAACGAGAAAGTAGTAAATGGATGGAGAAACATAAATGAGAAAGTAGTAAACGGCTAGAAAAACATAATGAAACAAAATCATTGGAAAGTAGTAAACCGCTGAAAAACAGAAATGGAAAAGTAATAAACGGATAGAAAAATAGAATCAAACAAAATTATGTGGAAAGTAGTAAACGGCTGGCAAAACATAATGGGAAAGTAATAAACGGTTGGAAAAACAGAATCAAACAAAATAATGGTAAAATATTAAATGGCTGGAAAAACATAAATGAGAAAGTAGTAAACGGCTAGAAAAACATAATGAAACAAAATCATTGGAAAGTAGTAAACCGCTGAAAAACAGAAATGGAAAAGTAATAAAAGGTTGGAAAAATAGAATCAAACAAAATTATGTGGAAAGTAGTAAACGGCTGGCAAAACATAATGGGAAAGTAATAAACGGTTGGAAAAACATAATCAAACAAAATAATGGGAAAGTAGTAAACGACGGGAAAAACATAGATGAGAAAGTAGTAAAAGGTTGGAAAAATAGAATCAAACAAAATCATGGGAAAGTAGTAAATTGTTGGAAAAACATAAATGGGAAAGTAGTAAATGGCTGGAAAAATAGAATCAAACAAAATCACGGGAAAGTAGTGAACGGCGGCAAAAGCATTGATGGAAAAGTAGAAAACCGTTGGAAAAATAGAATAAAACAAAATCATGAGAAAGCAGTAAATGGCTGAAAAACAGAAATCGAAAAATAAAGAACGGCTGGAAAAACATAATCAAACAAAATAATGGGGAAGTAGTAAACGACGGGAAAAACATAGATGAGAAAGTAGTAAAAGGTTGGAAAAACATAATCAAACAAAATAATGGGAAAGTAGTAAACGACGGGAAAAACATAGATGAGAAAGTAGTAAAAGGTTGGAAAAACATAATCAAACAAAATAATGGGAAAGTAGTAAACGACGGGAAAAACATAGATGAGAAAGTAGTAAAAGGTTGGAAAAACATAATCAAACAAAATAATGGGAAAGTAGTAAACGACGGGAAAAACATAGATGAGAAAGTAGTAAAAGGTTGGAAAAATAGAATCAAACAAAATCATGGGAAAGTAGTAAATGGCTGAAAAACCAAAATGGAAAAATAATAAACTGCTGGAAAAACATAATCAAACAAAATCATGGAAAGTATTAAACGGTTGGAAAAACATAAATGCGAAAGTAATAAATGGTTGGAAAAACAGAATCAAACAAAATAATGGTAAAATATTAAATGGCTGGAAAAACATAAATGAGAAAGTAGTAAACGGCTAAAAAAACATAATGAAACAAAATCATTGGAAAGTAGTAAACCGTTGAAAAACAGAAATGGAAAAGTAATAAACGACTTGAAAAACAAAATCAGGGGAAAGCAGTCAATGGCTGGAAAAGCATAAATGGGAATGTAGTAATAATGTAATAATTCGTGTATATATAGGCTAGCGTATTCTCCAATCTTCAATAACTTCTAGTAATTCATCTATATATAGGCTAGAGTATTCTCCCCTTTCAACAACTTCAACATGGAAGCCCAAGCCAATTCTGCGAAGGAAGTTTTTCTTCATTACATCGTGAAACCAGCTCTAAAAGCATTGGGGCCTGAAATTATCGAACACCTCCTTGTGCGACGCCAGAATTTCAATCCTAGAGTTTGGTCTACGATTGTCTTCTTTGTGCTGCTTGTGGTCGTGCTAAGTAAGAAGATAAATTAATCCCTTTTCATTTTTTCTATTTGAAAATTTCAATATCTCCGCTTATTCTGGGTTCATTAGTTTTTTTTGTCCTTATTTATGCTTTTATATATTCAATTATTATTGTTAATATATTCAATTCTTGGATTTGGATTATGTAGTAGTGTAGGGCATGGGTTATACATTCAGTCTCATGCTTGGATTCATGTAAGTAGTGTAGGGTTAAACCTTAAAATCTAGACTATAAGGCATGAACTTAAGAGAATTATGATGATTTATACAAGAATTGAGCCAAAACTTGGGAATTGTAAATCATTTCATGCATGCATGTCTATATTATGAAGTTTTGAAGTTCTTTTCATGAAAAATCTCACATGCATGTTCATATCTTGGTTGTAATCTAAGAATTCACCATGTTTTGAGTTGAATATTACCTTTGATCATGTTTTGAAAATGTTGAATTCAAAAGAATTCATGCATGTTATGTTCTTGAAACATTCATAAAGTTTTAGCTGAAATTTTGCACAATTGGCATGCTTCTGGGCCTCGATTTCATGAAATGATCTTTAAAGCATGAAGTTTTGTGAGTTTATAAATGTTTTCCAAAATTTTGGCCCAAGAGAATGAGTTTTGGAGTGTTGTAGTCAAGCATTTCAGCTTTGATGCAATTCTGGAAAACCTAGAATTTTGCTTCCACGCTCGAGCGACTGTAGACACCACATTTTGACCGGCCCTAAGACTTGGGCACTTTCTTTTGAACACTCCATGATGAAATTTGAAATATACTATTTTATGAATTTCTCAGTAGAAAATATCAAAAAGCTTTAATTCCAAACTTCACCCATGTTGGCCAAATTATTAATTTTATAGTATTTTATAATTTTATGTGTTGTACATAGTTTTTGATGTTTTTATCTAAATTGGTATAAATAATTTTGATATTTGATAAAAAAGAAAATGATAATATATATATATATATATATATATAAAGAAAGAAAAAGAGGATGAATGAGTGGGGAGATAGAGATAAGATTTTTGGTGAGGTTGTGTGGGGCGGTGGAGAATAATTATTTTTTAGAAAGGGAGGGAACATGCATGGTCAGGGGGGAAAAGGGAAATGCTAGGTGTCATGAAGAATTTTCATGAAAATTGTTATAAAAACTATCTGCACCGTTAGATCAGGTATGTGTCTCATGATCCAATGGTGCAGATGGTTTTTATGACAGTTTTCATGAAACGTAGCAGGATCCGGGGGCAAATAATCAAAAATGAGAAGAGAGCAGGTGAGAACTTGGAAAATATTAAAAAGAGAGAGGGACAGAAAAGAGGGAGTGGGTGGTGTATTATTTGAGGGGAGATAATTTGAGATTGATAAAAAAGAGGAGAGTGGTGTTCATGAGTAAAGGGGGTTAGAGTGAGTGGAGATATTATTTTAGAAGATGAGTGGGTGAAAGGGGAGGGGGACTGACGAAAACAAAAAAAATATTCAATTCTCTCCCTAGTTTCCTGGGGCTTTCTCTCTTGGTTTCTATGTAGCTGCATTTGATACAGACAGAGTCATACATACAGGGGGTCATGTAGCTGCATTTGTTTGGAGAGGAGAGACACCACACAGAGACAGCACACACAGACACTCAACACTCTCACACACACTACACACACACACCATACACCCACATTCAACACACACACACAGCATACCCTCATACACATTCAACACACACACAGCACCATTCGCACTCCACACACACGGCACACCCACATTCAACACACACACAGCAGCAGCTCCTATCACACATTCAACACATATACAGTCGAGAGATACTTAACACACACACACGCATGAGGCAACACACGCCACTGTTGCCATCACACAACACACCCCCCTTGCCATCACACACCACACCACCGTTGCCGTCACACACCACACCACGGATGCCATCACACCCCACACCACCGCTGCCATCACACACTACACCACCGCTGCCATCACCATTCACACACTGATACACAGACCGATCATCAACCTCTCTCTCTCTCTTTCGGTGTAGGCATCTTTTTGAAGTTGAAAAACCGACACACACAGAAGACCAAACCTAGCTCTCTCTCTCTAACAGAGCTCTCTGACTCTCTCTCGACAGCTTTGACAAAAAATACACACACTAATATACACACTGCTACACCATGCACACAACACATGCATACACAAGCACACACCACGCACACCACAACACACAGCTCTCATCTCTCTCTAGCTGGGTCTCTCTCTCTCTGCAACGCACACGGGTTTCTCTCTCTCTTTGAGGGGGGCACCCGCTCAATCTCTCTCTCTCTACAAGTCTTTGTTTGATGATGTTACTACCCTGCATGCACGCAGCTGAAGAAGCTCATGCATGATATGGAAATGGAGGTTATAACTGCAACGGTTGCAAATGATGTTCCAGTTGAGAGATTGCCGATTGTTGTTATTGATTCAGATGACGAAGAGACAGGAGACCAGAAATCGTTGTACCCATATCGAGATCTTGTCTTGCCACAGCCAGTGCATTCGAAGTTGGAGGAGAAAAAGCATGCAAAGAAGACCGGGACAAATCAAATTCAAGCAAATAAACTAGTGGGAACCTCTACTGAGGATGAGTACATAGGCTGAGGTGTGCAGGTCTACTGGATGAAAGATTTTATTTTATTTTATTTTAGTTTGAGTGTTTGTGAGGATTTTATTTTAGTCATTTCTCTTGAATTTGTAATATTCAAAATGCTATAATAATTCTTGACTCCGCTTCTTTCTATCCCATTCTTTACTCGCTTTCCCTAACTGTACATATGTATATATCTGATATGCTATGCAAATCCATGCTTTGCGTCCAAGATTCGGCTAAATTTACATGTGTGGATTTAATCAATTCTTCTGTGATTCTATGTGCTACCTTATGTTATTGAGATGATTCACATGCCATATTTTAGAAGCCGAATCTTTAGTGCATCTCATGAGTGAATTGCATTAGGATTTTGTATATAAGATCATGCATATTTCACTAACTTTGTTTTGTAGCTCGTTCGTGGGATGTCGATAAATCTGTGAGTTTTTATGCTTTAGCATCCTATTTGTGTGTGTTTTTCTTACTACGTGTTAGCACCCTACCATGAGGCTAATTGCTTAAATGATAAACTGTTTGAATGCCTATGGATGAAGGCTTATTGCTTGAATTGGAACGATTCAACGAATGTACGTTTTAAACCCACTTTGTAGTGGTAAATTCACAAACTTTAAGCCCACTTGAGGTGGCAAATTCAAACTCTTTTTAAAAACAAACATGAAATTGAATTGTTCCAATTTGAGCAAACTAGTCTATACTTGTATGCTTCACATAGTAAATTTTAGAATTTACTAACTAATCAGAACATTAACATATAAAGAAAATGAAAAGTCATATCATGATTTAGTAGAGGCCGATCTTTTGATCGGGTGAGCGGGGGTGCTATTATTGACCTTCCCCTCTTATACGTAAGGTTCCGAGCCAAGCATCCTTGGTTATGACGAACAGTGGCCTTGGCACCGAGTCATGGGTTTTCTAATTTCCCAAAATATTAGGTGGCGACTCTGAGATCTGATGGCGCAGTCCATTTTTGACAAAATTGAAATAAAATAGATTCTCAGTAAAAATTGCCAAATCTGGACTCTCGTCTATGTTTCACATTGCACTCGTGAGGCTAGATCAAAGAGATCTCGGGAGTCCGAACTGTTTAACGCGCACGAGTACCCCCCAGGCATATTACAGCGACCACCTTTATTTTTACATTCCCGCTCGAGCGAGAAAAGGGTGGCTCGAGCGTGAATTGTATGCTCTCAGAAGTTTGCGTGTTTTACAGTCCGCTCGAAGCGACAAGAGTTGCGCTCGAGCGAGGATTTGTGTCTGACGCTCGAGCGAGTGTCGAGCGACTATCGAGCGGAAATTGCACGCAACCATAGCTTTTTCACATTTGGCAGACCGCTCGAGCGAAAGAGTCTACGCTCGAGCGACCACTCACATTTGGCATGTCCACTCGAGTGAAGAAAGTCACCCTTGAGCGAGACCCCTGTTTCAGCAAAAATTTGGCTAAGTGATTCAAGTATATTTTTGCATCCACATTCCATCCTAGGCATTCCTAGGCTATGATTAAGACTCCATAATGAGGTTAAAGTGCTAGAAACACACAAAGAACAAATGAAATAAGTTATGTACAATCCGAGCATGTGTTTCAATGTATGAATCTGCCATGTTATGTAGGTCACGTGCCTCAAGATAGGTGAATTGCCACCTTGTTGTCTATCTGGAGCTACCAATTATCTATGAGTAATAACCTTATAAAGTTATGTTCAATGTTAACTATTTTCTGAACATTATGATATGAAATGATTAGTTTTTCTGAAATGCTACGCTATGTTTGAATGAATGAATGATGATCCAAGATTTTGAAATGTATTTATGGTATCCTTAGCATCACATGATATGCGTCCCTTTATGGGTCATCAGGTCCCTTTATGGGTCATCAGAAACGTCTTTGTACACATGAGTCATCAGAAAGCCTTCACGGCAGTCCCTTATGGGTCATCGGATTTGTTAATGCTAATGGATGTGCCACGTACATTGAAATGACATATACATACAAGCTTTGAATGCAAATGAAACTATGTCTATGAAACTGTTCTGTTATGACATTCGATCATGTACAAGACTCTGTTTTTTATGGACATCATTCAGTAAAATCTTTACTCTGTTATTATTCGCTAGGCTTTCGCTCATTATTTATATTATGTATGTTGGTGAGCAGGGACGAGACCAGGCCCAGAGTTGACGACCTATGTTATAGTTTTTGTCGGCCAACCAATGTGCTTCCCGAGGAGGTTCCAGATGAAGTCAAGCTTAGTGGCTGCTTTCGTATTTGTATTAGACCATGATTATGCTATGTTTTGGTATTTGGACAAGGTTCTTGATAGCATGTACATGGAGTGATGTTTAAATACTGTGTTTTTGTCGTCACTCTCAAGTTATAAAAAGTTTTAAGTTATCTGTCTCATGTATGTCTTCACAGCTCAATGGACTCTGTATATTTTGTATATTTGCTTCTGCAGCCCCTAACTATGTTGTTCTGTTAAGAGGTCTTTGGTAATCCAAGGATTACTGGCCTGTTACGATACTAAACTTTTATGGGCGGGTTTGGGTTGCGACACCATAACCTTGCAATGCAAGATTAAAAATCAATTTCAATAGTGGTTTGATAAAATGATAATGCACAATGTACAATCCTTCATATGATTCCATTTCCAATTTCTTCCACACAATCCTCCATTGTGATCAATTTCCATATCCCTATCAATGTAATATCATGATACAATCCCAAGAGATAATATAATAATGCCAATGTTCATGTATTTACCATATGTAAATCAACAACTTCTAACTTAGCCTTTTCAAGACAATTCAACAATATTCCTTATATAAAACAAACTTCCAAAGTCAAACATTTTCTTACCTTTCCAAAAATCTCCTCATTTAAATATCAACATGGCTACCAGTTATCAAAACTAAAACTTCTAAGTAATAACATATGACACCAAAGTGGGTTCAAGTTTTCATTGATTTCTAACTCACATACTTTATCAATGAAATGAATGCAATCATTTCAAAACTCATCTCCATTCAAACATTAAATAGAATTAAATTCTCATTTTTCTCATGCAAGTGAAATCTCGAGATCTTCAAGTTCAATCATAAATCTCAATAAGCATAAGTGAATATTCTAACATTTAATCAATTATATCAAAATCTTCTCTTGACTATAAATATAAAATATAATGTAAGTGTTCACTTTCCAATTATCAACATCAACTGCATCAAATTAAACGAAGAAAAATAAATAAATAAATAAATAAATAAATAAATAAATAAAAGTTTTGATAACTCATTATTGTTTTAATCCAATTCATCCATTTACTCCAAACGAGCTAAAATCAATATTTTTTTTTATTGTCAAAATCCATCAAAACAATTCGAATACTCCATATATGAATTTTAGGTATTATTATGATAACACAACTCAACTAGTAAACATATGGACCAAATACCATATCAATCAACTTAATCTCGCTTATTTTTCCAAATCTCACTCTTGGTCAACATCATCATTTTTAATCTCATATTATTTAAAATATAGGAATTTAAACTCAATAACACCCCTTTATTACGAAGGATTTTAAATATTAACAAAACCAATTTAATTCATCAAATTACTAAATCCATTAAGTTCACTCTTCCAAATTAATAACACTGAACATAATTTCACATGCCTCATCACTCAAAATACTTCCACATTTCATGCCTAGCCAATTTTCCCAAATCTCTACAACCACAATTTCATAACTTTTCTAAAATTAATAAATTAACATTTACAAAACATCATAAATATCACACTGTTTAGAGTTTTAAATCCACAATCACTGTATAATCTCAACTTAACAATTCACCACCATATTCATCAATATCAATTTATTTTTCTTCTCAAAAATTAATTCCAAACTCAAAGATGAGATAAATATTTCAACATTATTTTCCCAAAATAAATTATCTAACCATAATATGAAGTAGATACAACTCATACAACTTTATTTTATTTCATTTTCAGTTTTTTAACAAGTATTTCCAACACAAGATTATTTTTCCAAATCAATTTCAAAATAACAATATTGTTAACACTTCAACCTAATTTTTCTTCCAAAATTACAAACAAAATATATATATATATATATATATATGCAATACCTCTTAATAATAATATTTTCTCAAAATAACCCTAACATAGCTTTAGTGTAAGAATTGAGAAAAGTCTCTTCTTCAAATATGAAGAAAAGCTAATCCGAAAATGCAAAATTGCCCGATCATGGATTTGTGACCACCATTGCGAATATCACGACGAGCTCTCTGACTTTCATTTATAACACTTTAGTAAAATCTCACTCTAAGGACTCCATTTGAAACTCAAAGATTGAGCAACAATGGAAAATAAAGAAGAGGGAGGGAGAGAGAGAGAGAGAGAGAGAGAGAGAGAGAGAGGACGCTGATATAGAGAGAAAGAGAGCCGAGCTCTCTGTTTCAGCAAAAGAAAAGCAAAAAGGAGGAGAAAGGGAAGGGAAGGCAAGGGCGTAGCGGACAACCCCACGTGGGTTGTCTTCCAAAGAATGGTTTCTTTAAAAAAAAAAAAAAATTTAATTTTTGTAATAATATTTCAAAATTTTATAATATAAATTATAAAATGATATAATTTTTTTACCACAAAATATAATATTTTTGTACACAACAAAATATAATATTTTGCTCACTACGAAACATACACGTTTTCATTCTTTATAAAATATATAATTTTTCACCATATGGTACACACCATAAATTCAACTTTCAATATTTATTATAATCCTATATAATAAATAATAACAACTCCCAATGTGGTTATTACCAATCACAAAATTAAAAAGGACCAAACAGTTAAACATGAGTCATTAAACAAACTCAATTTAAATTGAATTTAAGTCATGGGTCTCACCCATAAGTTAAACATCACCAAATTATAAATCAAAGTAGACCCAACAAACTAATCTTAAGTCATGGCCTAAACACTCAAAACGCAATATCAAATTCTGTTGTACATTAGACCAAACACCAATTAGTCCGCGAATTTTCATAAAATAAATACTCGTCAATAAATTCTAAAATTTTTACCCAATTATGAAATTTTTACCCAACATGCTAGACTCGTATGGGAACAACATCTAAAAATTTCATAATTTTTTGAGATCAGAAACTATTTAAAAAAAAAATACAAAACAGAACTATTTTCGTACATAATTCATACAGCAGTCAAATCCAAAAATTTGTTCAACTAAATTATACATTGTCTATTTAAAAAAAAAAAGTATGGGTCATCACATGCACAATTTGGAAATTAAAACATTTTAACAGTTTTTAGTTTCTACTAATCTATTTGGGATTGACTTGTCTGCTTTGGATGAGGTTTCCTCGCCGTCTAAGATGTAGACCGGAAGGTGTTGTCTGGAAAAAAGGCAAGGACGGATTCAAGATTTTGGCTGATCTATGGGAGATATGTTTTATGAATAATGTTAAAGTTTTTAAATATTTTATTCATATAAAATATTTGATAAAAATATTAATAAAGCATTTGAGTTCTTAACATTTTTCATGTTTTATATGGCTAAGCCGTGGAGTAAAGCATTACGGACATCCAATAATTTTTTGCCTCATCATAAAATTAATAAATTAGTAGAACAATCAATTTAAGAGGCTGTACATAAAACTTAACCATAACTTCCTTTTAAAAACTTGTTAAACCCAAATCCCCTCTCTCTCTCTCACCGAACTCAATTTCTCTCTCTACATACCCCCAAGTTCTTTTTCTTTCTTTCTTTCTTCTCTCACTGTCTACTCCAATACTCTCAAAAAATCAAAAGCTTACCCATATCATCTACTTTGTAAAATTGGACCTCTTTATTATTCCTTCCTAAATGGAATTATTTTATATGAATATGTATCTTTAGTTGTAGATAATAAAAAATGAATCCAAAAAGAGATGAGGTTTGGATAACACAAAATATTAGAGGGAGAAAAAAAAAATTGGCCAAGTAGAAAAAAGAAAGAAATATTAAATTTTGTTCCTTCATTTTGAAAATTTTCATTTTCGAGTGAAAATGAGTAACAGTGTTGGTGATATAATTGGTGGTTGAAAATGATGGTATGAGTTATAATGCTGTGATAGATTTACTAATGGTATGATATAATTGGTGGTTGAAAATGATGGTTTGGGTTATAATGCTATGATAGATTTACTAATGGTATGGGTTTAGTCATTATGCAGAAATTAATTGAAACAAAATTAATATTACTATAATGTTGGGCAGGAAAATGCCGTTGATGGCCGGTGATAATGGTGGCTGGCCATAAAAGAGAGTGGGAGAGAGAGAGAGAGAAATGATGAGGAAAGAGAGACGCAAATGGGTTTTAGAGATAACAACAACTTCGTGAGAGAGGATTTAACCAAGGTTAAATTGGTGAGACTCCTTACGGTGATTTAGAAAATTGATTAAAAATTAATTTTTTAATTTTTTTATCTTTATTTTAAGAATGTATAATTGATTTATAGACCAATCATATTGTGACACATACTAATAAAAATTAAACAAAATAAAAAAGATGAGAAAAAAGAATTGCAGGTTTCGTCCTTAATACGATGAGAACGTTTTGGAATTATAATAGTACATAGATAGAGGGATTAGACTGTCTCCAGTTCGTAATTCGACTGGATCGTCCAGTCTGGCCCAATGGGCCTACTTTTGGATCCAGTTCCGATAATCTAAATTATTTACATTTTAGGATTCGTCGAGTACATTATTCTTGCAAAAAATCAAGTCAATTGGATACAGAAAATCACGTGTTCGAATGAATTTTGTATGAATTGTTTATTTTCTCACTATTTATTTTTTTTCCATACAAAACTAATCCAAACACATAGTTGACATTATCCGATTGACTTGATTTTTTGCAAAGATAATGTCTTCGATGAACCTAAAAATGTGAACGATTTGGATTATCAAAATGAGACTCACAAGGCCGAACAGTACTTTTCCAGTACGATTGAAGACTAGAGAGAAGCCATGGCCATAGATAGATATCTATACTATATATATAAGCAAATGTAATTATTATGTCAAAAGTCTCCAAATGTTTATTCTTAAATTCTTATAATTTTGGAATAAATAAATAAATACGTGGCACCCCATTTCACCTTTCTTTTCACTATTCAGATATTCTCACTTTCTTCCCCAATTGTTATATTGTATAAAAGATAATAAAAAAAATCAAATAATATCTTCCCTTAGAGTTTTAGATATAGATATGTATATAAAACCCATATGTCTTTCACTATATTAGGTAAATTTAAATTAAAAAAAAATAAAAATAAAAAAAGAACTCACAAATCCCATAACTCTTATTCCTAACTGTTATATATAAAAAATTAAAAAAAAAATCAGATAATATCTTTATGAGTGTCTATCTAAAATCTCAATACAAAATTTTTGAATTTTTTCATTTAAAAAAAAATTACAAAATGCCATACTCAATTTTTAGTGAGCTGTTTTAGAGTGAAAATTTCCCCGAAATACACATAACAGGTGTTCATGTGCCTTGGTGAAACTTTCAAGACTGTCCAGCTTTAGTGTGCTGGATTTTTTTTTAAAAATAGTTTATTTAATTTTTGATAAATTATTAAACTTTAAACTTTTGTACTTTACACTGCATTTGATCTCTCATTTTCAATTATGGTTATTCCGTTAATTTGGTATTAAATTTGCAAACAAAAATTGTAAAATGTTGTGGGTACAAAATATAATTTAACCCTTTAATTTTTGTCATACTTGGGGGCCGATTAACAACTTACGGAAAAAAAAAAACCAAAAAAAAAAAAAAAAAGTCAATTTTTGATTAAAAAAATTAAAAAGTACTGTCAACTGAAAAAGTTTGATGTCATATCAATTTTTTTATTTAAAAAAGTTAATTTTTTTATTAACTTTTCAAATACATTAATTTTTTTAATTCCTAAAAAATCGAAATGACAAGAAAATCACACACACACCAAAAAAAAAAAAAAAAAAAAAAAAAAAAAAAAAAAGGCTATTTATTTTTTGTGTTATACTATACTAGCAAATTTTTATACATAAATTTTACACAGACTGGCATAGATATCTGTGATCTTTTCATTTCTATTCAAAATAATCACTATTGTACCTTATAATTATCACATCATTTTGAATATATTTTTATGTATAAAAACTGTGTTTGTAAATAATTTTTTTTTTATTTGATATAGAAAATGATATGATTTCGTAGATTGACCAATGGGGATGACAATAACATCTCACTAACACATAACGGCGGATAAAAAAGCACGATTTTCATGTAATCACATGTTTGTATTTGCAGTCATGTTGATTTTTTTAATATATATATATATATATATATATATTTTTTGTCAATAGAAGCCATGTTGCCCAGGCTTTTTTGGCTAAAATAGCCACAAAAAATAAAATAGGCTATTTTAGCCACAAAAAACAAAACATCAAATCTAACCCATAATCATTACAATCATCTCTCACAAAAAAGCCAAAAAAGTTAAAAAGTCAAAAAATCCTTCCCAAACCAGACTAAAATAGCCAAAAAGTCAAAAAGCCAACTCACTTCCCAAACAGAAGCTTAGTTGCTGCATTTCATAATTTGGAAAACTTGGGAATGCCAATCTCTGCACCTAACCTATAATAAAACAAGTATACTTCACACACACGCTGAATCCAAAGTCATGTATATAAATTCAAATTTTTTTCCCTCTTCCTTTTATATCTACAATCATTTTTTTTTTTAACAATCAAATGATGGTTATAATTATATTTCATTTTTACATATTCGTCAATGCATGCATAATCTTTTGGTATATATATATACTACTGATAAAGGTAAATAAAGAAGACAATTAATTGAATTTGAAAACGGCTTAAAATAGTTTAAAAACAATTTGGAGCAGTTAATTGATGTAAAATTTACAATCATTTTTTTTAGATCAATATAAAAAAAGAAGAAGAAGATTTTTCATGAGAATATCATAACATCCGTACACCCTAGCCTTGGGGTAACCAGTTGACAATTAGATTTAATTCAATTCATAGGAAGGAACCCACCACTGGGGCATACAAATAGACCTCACCCACCCACTATACAGAAAGGAAAGTGTCAATTGGAATACAGCGCGATGAATCGAAGCAAATTAGCACCCACGAGAATCGACCCCTACTCAACTGGGTGGACGGGAGATGCATAATCCATTGGGCCACACCCCATGGTAAATTTACAATCAGGGGTTGTTTGGGGTGTCCTAAATAAGTACACTTTTTGTCTTTTTAGACTAAAAAGTTGAGGTTGAAATCTAAATGTTTGGGTTAACTTTTTGACTTTTTATGGAAAAATGTGTATTAAAAAATTGTATAACTTAATGTGTAGGGGAAAATTAGTATTGGGAGTTGTGCAGTCGTCATTGTTGACTTTTGGTGAATAGTGATAACTTTTTAATTTTTTGAGTAATTTTTTAGCTTTTTGACTTTTTTGAGACTTCCCAAACTTAGCCTCAATTTGAGGAGCATTTTTTTAAAATGAAAAAATATGATGAAACTTCATTTTTTGTGATGTGTGCGCTTAATAACAAAATAGAAGGTAACATGATGGATATACAGTGATGTAAAGTGACCACATATGCTTTCACATGGGATCACCTTTGTGTAAATTAGTCAATGATCAATTTGGCAAAAATTCAACAACAAATTCAAATGTCCAAATGAAACGAAAATCACTTTGTTAGATTCCAAAAATATGTTCTATATTTCCTTTTAGTTCTTGATATTTTATTGTATCATTTTAACTTAATTAATTGGTATTTAAAAGTTTCTAATGTTGTTTTTGTCCAAATTTTCATCATATCTTGGATAAAAACACCCTTGAATCCATTATAAAATTTGGAAGGAAATAGGGTTAGGATCCAATTAGGGTCTTATTCTACCGCCAACCATGTATTTAACACTTCACCTAAATTCTTGTCAATATTGCTTAACTTTGTTCTAAATTTTACAATATGATAAAAGGGAAATAAGATAATGAAAAATTGCATCGTGTAGTAGGTAAGATTTAAACTCACGCGTCATTTTTTATAAGAGACTACCTTATTCACTCAATTATATTAAATGATACCCAATTTAAATTTATTGTGTTTTTGTTAACCAATATTATTAAACTATTTTCCAATTCCCCAAAAACGAAATTTGAGCTTAACTCAAAGTGGCTATATCGTTTGGTATAGTTTAGGGTTCATGTTTATGAAGAAACATCAAATATCTATTATCTACTAGTGGTAATCTAATTTACAAACTCTTTAACATCACACCTTTGAAAGAAAAAAAATCCTGAAAAATGAAAACAACATTGAAACAAAACGGCATTCATTAGCATATAATGTTACTATTCTAAATTTAATGGCATGATTTGATGTCGAACTTCAAAAATAACCACATAGGGGCCATTGCATTGAGCGCCTTTTTATTAGATGACATACTCTTCAAAAATTAAATTTCTTGATTATAAGAGAAACAATATTATTATTTTTGTTCAATAAGCTAAATGATTAATTTGTTTTTACTACATGAACATTCAAGTGATATTTCTTGATATTATAATAATAATAAATCCAGTTCTCTTCCTTCTCATCTCTACACATGCACGTGTTTGGTTTGTGTTTGTAGAATGATTTTTGAGATAAAAAGTACGAAAACTTGTTTGGTTTGCCTTTTTTCAGAAATGATTTTGGAACATTGTTTTGGGAAGAGAGTTTTAAAAAAAGTGATTGATTTGATGTGTATGAGAGAGAGAGAGTGATTTTGGAAAGTAGGTAACCAAACAAAATTTTAAAAATTTTTTTGAAGAAATTTGTTTGGTTTGATTACTCTTAAAAATTTGTTTGTAGAGAATTTTTCCCAAAAATTTTTCTGAAAAACAAACCAAACAAGGCCACTGTCTTTCATCTCTCACACGACGACCTTCTCTGCACCAACTTTCTCTCTCTAAAACTCACCTCCCACGGCAACTCTAGACCCAACCCTCAACTTCCGGGGGGTCCTCTTCGAATCCTCCTCTCACATCCAACCCAACAAAAATCTTCGATTACTATCTCCAAACCCTGGCGCTCCCCCTTATCTTCACTCTCTTCGTCTCCATCTTCTCTCTCTGCGCAATTGGCACAATCACCTACAGCACCTACCACGGCTTCTACGGTAGACCCGTCAAACTCGCCTCCGCCATCAAATCCCTCTTTTACTCCTTCATCTCGCTCGCCATCACAACAATCGTCTCCCAAATCTTGGTCTTTATAATTGTTGGGATATATCTCCTTATTGGAGTTTGAGACCCAATTGGTTTATTAAAAGAATTTTAATTTGGTTTAGTTTAGGTATAATATATTTTATATATTATATCTAATTTGTGGAGACCCAATCCAATTTGATTACAACTAGGTTTTGGTAAAAACCTAGATTCACAATATATATATATATATTGTTTCTTCCGATGGGTTACGGCGAGATACACTAGATTATTCTCGGTGACTTTTTAGTGCTTGGTTTTTTGAAGATTTGGATGCTAAATCAATTTTATTCGGTTTGAAAGCACTGTTTGGAGCTCACATTAAAGGTGTGAGATTTGGGTTATTATTTTGGATCTTCTATAACTCCGGTTTCGAAGATTTTTGTTCATCTATTTGGTGAGGTCTTTCCTCTTGTTTATTTGTGATTATTTGGAATTCATCTAAGGGTGGTTTGTGAGACTATTCGTGTCTCGTTTGTAATCGTTTGGAAACTTATTTGGTTGATAATGGAATCGGATTTCGATCCCGTGAACGAACCTTACATTGAGGGAACTACGTAAAAATTCTTGTGTTGCTTTTGATTTAATTTTTCCGCTTTAGTTTTTATTCCCATTGATTGATTTACTTGTGGGAATCACATATTTTCTCTAACAACTGGTATCAGAGCTTACAGTTTATTTGGGTTTAATTATTTGTGTAAATCAATGGAGGGGAATGTAGGTCGCATGTCTAGCTTCAATGGAAGCAATTGGGTAACTTGGAAAACTAAAATGGAGGACCTATTATTTTGTAAAGATTTGTATGGGTCTATTGAGGGTGATAGTGGCAAACCCGAGGGTATAAAAGATGATGAGTGGAAGAGGCTTAATCGAAAAGCCGTTGGGGTTATCCGTCAATGGATCGATGATAGTGTGTTTCATCATGTTGCTACTGAAACTTCGGCACATGATTTATGAAAAAAATTAGAGTCTTTATGACAGAAAATCAGCCACAAATAAAGCCTTTCTGTTTCGTAAGTTGGTTAATTTAAAATATAAAGATGGCAGCCCCATTCCAGAACATTTGAATGAAATAAAGAGTATTGTTAACCAACTTGCTTCTATGAAAATTATTTTTGATGATGAGTTGCAGGCTTTGATTAGTTCTTTGCCCGAAAATTGAGAGACTTTGGTTATGACAGTTAGTAATTTGGCACCCGATGAAGTTGTCACGATGGGCCAAGTCACTAGTAGCTTGTTGAATGAAGAAACTAGAAGAAAATCAGCGGGTTCCTCTCATTCAGAAGCATTTGTTGTGAGAGGCCGAAGCAAAACAAGGGGGAAGAGTAAGATCCCTCATGGTCGTGATCAAAGTCGTGACAAATCAAAAGATGGTTCTTTTTCAAAGAAAGACATTGAGTGCCATTATTGCCATGAGAAAGGGCACATGAAGCGAGAATGCCAAAAGTTCAAGAACAAAGAGAAAAGGCGTGATAAAAGTGTGGATAAGAAGCAAGAAGACACAACGGCAGTTACTACCGATGATCTCATGGTCGTTTGTGAAGATGATTGTATCAATTTTGTGGGCCAAGAGAGCAATTGGGTGATTGATTCTGGTGCTTCTTTTCATGTGACTTCTCGAGTTGATTTCTTCACTACCTACACCGAAGGAGATTATAGTTTTGTTCGAATGGGTAATGAAGGTTTGTCCAAGATTATTGGCATGGGTGATGTTTGCTTGGAAACAAATTGGGGCTGCAAGTTGTTGCTTAAAGATGTGAGGCATGTTCCCGACATTCGCCTTAATTTGATCTTTACAGGGAAGCTAGATGATGACGGCTTCAACAACAAATTTGGTGATGGAATATGGAAGCTCACAAAGGGTTCTTTGGTGGTGGCTAAGTGCAAGAAGACTCATACACTTTATTCGATGCAAGAAAAAATTTATAAAGGTGTTGTCAATGCACTTGAAGATGATACTTCTACCAAATTGTGGCACAAGCGGCTTGGCCATATGAGTGAAAAGGGGCTACAAGTTTGTTCAAGAAAGCGCTTCTACCTGGTTTGAAAGGTACACATCTTAAAACTTGTGTTCATTGTTTGGCCGGTAAACAACATAGAGTTTCTTTTCATAAAAATGTTGCTTATAGAAAAGAAAATGTGTTAGAGTTGATTCATTCGGATGTTTGTGGTCCTTTGAAAGTTAGAACACATAGTGGTGCACTTTATTTTGTTACTTTCATTGACGATTATTCAAGAAAAGTTTGGGCTTTTCTACTAAAAACTAAAGATCAAGTTCTAGAAGTATTTAAGCATTTTCAGGCCATGGTTGAAAGAGAAACATGGCAGAAATTGAAGTGCATCCGATCAGACAATGGTGGTGAATACATTGGGCCATTTGATGAGTATTGTCACAGCCAAGGTATTCAGCACCAAAAGACAGTTAAGAAGACTTGTAGACACCCCATTTTTGACTACCTTTAAGACTTGGACGTGACTGATGGTTTACTTGGTGGAGAAAGGTGTGCAGGGGAAAGGTGCAATTTCTTCGGCAAAGAGAGAGTCAAATCCCAACTTCATACCCCTGTTCTGGACCAAAACAACCTTGATCAAAATATTTTAGTCTTAAAACCCTCTCTCTCAAAAATGTTTTTGAAATAAAGTTCCTACGATGTTCTGACGCTCGCATTTTGTTAAAAGTTGCGCTTTTCGGTAAACCGAGCAAGGACAAAGTGGAAATGAATGAAGGAGAGATGAAATCTTTGAAAAATCTTTCAAAATACCTTACTTAGGGGTTTGAAGTTGAAGAAAAGAGGAGAAGAGGGAAGAAGTCCAGTTTGGGAAGAAAATGGGCATGAATCGTTAAGAGAGAATTGAACAGCCCTCGCCGAATCGGGCCTATTCATTCACATACTTGGAATCAAGCTATGAGGCCACCACCGTTGGAAAGCTTACTCCTGGAGCCTCATTTCTCACTCAAGAATCTCCTAAATCCAATTCCGGATAGGGGAGATATGGTTGATTGAAGTAGGGCATCACTCCGGCTGGGACCAAATCTGCGCGGCTTCACGGAAATGGGCATAACTTTTTCCACAGGAAGAATTTTAATACGCGGTTTGCGCCATTGGAAAGATAACTTCCGGGGCTTCAATTTCGACACTTGAATGGCCACCATTGGACTTTCCAATCACCCACCGGCCACATTTCTTCCCGGAAGCCCATTTTTTTTTTCCTGAAAAGTAGCAGGCCGGCCAGAAATGCCAGAAAATGTAGCAGGCCGGCCAGAAAAGTCAGAAAAAGTAGCCCATCGGCCACATTTTTCTGGTGGATGATCTTTTTTGCCCATTTAAACTAGCCGGCCATGATCCTTGTCCCAAGTACATTCTAGCCATGTATTTTGTTTTACACTTCACCCATGTCCGAGGGTTTGGCCCTTTTGGAGGGAAACTTGGATTGTTTTCCCTCCATTTCCCCCCCCTTTTTGCCTATATAACAGCAGCTCCAGCTCTGTTATTAGGGTTACAAAATTTTCCTCCAAGCCTCTTGCATTACATCTCTCTCCCTCTCTACTCCAAGCACCAAAATCCTTCAAACCCTACACCATTTTACACTACACCTCATAGCATCACATCCCCATCTTCCATTCCAGTAGATTGAAGCTGATTTCCAGAGGTGAAGGACTCCCAAACTTGGCTCAAAGGTTGTTGGAGTATTGGTCTACAAGGGTGAGTCACTCTCTTCCATTTTCTAGCCTTCTTTTGCATGCTTTCTTAGCCACACTTGCTTGCTGTTTTGGGCTCCGACCCTAACTGGAAATAGGCTTATTTTGAGCTATTTTTCATATTTGTTTAAGGGCCTCTCGCTGTTTGAGGCCTCCTTGTTGCACTTGCTTCATTACCTCTCTAGTATGCCATTTTCTTGTGTAGTATTTTTGGCCTATGTATAAATTGTTTTGAGGGATGTCATAAACTGTAAAGTGGTTTATTTTGAGCTCTTCTTTAATTTTGTTGAAGGGCTTATCACTGTTTGAGGCTTCTATATTCCACTTTCCTTTATATCCCTTTTTTGGCTCCATTTTTGCATGATTTATTAGCCTCTTGTGCTTCTGTTTTTGGACTCTGTTCTGAACTGAAAATGGCCTTATTTTGACCTCCTATTCATGTTTAATTAAGGGTATTTTACTGTTTGAGGCATCCTTTTTGTACTTTGTGTTATAGCTCTCTTTTTGGCCTTGTTTTGCATAGTATTTTGAGCATGCTTGTGTACTGTTTTTGGCTCGGCCATAAACTGTAAAAGGTCATATTTTGGGCCCCTCTTCAACATTGTTGAAGGGCCCTCAGCTTTTTGGGGCCAGCAGCTGTGACTTGCTTCTTTATCTCACATTTAGGGCCATTTTTGCGTACCGGTTTAGCCCTATTTGTGTTTGCTGTTTGGCCTTGCTTAAAACTGTAAACATGCTTTTTTTTGGGGCTTCCTTGAACCTGTCTTTACATTCCATGTTCAAATAATGCATGCTTGATGTAGCTACAAGTCATTTCATGTGCTTAATCTTGCATTTCGGGACCATTTCATGCATCGGGTGCCATGTTTCCGTGTTTTGGGATCATTTTGCATCATATTTTGGTTACTGAAATTTGCATGTTTGCATATCATGTTTCATACCTTGCCATGCTTTGTTAGAGTGGCATTTGTGCCTTAGGATCGGTTCTCGGTTTGTGTGCATGCGTGCATGCATCTTGAGTGTCTCATTTTCATCTAATGGCCTCTTATGTGAGTGTGGCTGAGGTCCACTCATGTTGGTGTAAGTCCATTATGCATTGCGTATGCCATTTCATTTCATAGCATTGCGTATGCTAGATTGTATGTTAGCGCATTGTGTATGCCATGTTACCTCGTGCATTGTGTATGCCATTTCATAGCATTGTGCATGCTAGGTTGTATATTAGTTGCATTCATGCATGTCATGCATATTGCATTGTGTTTTGGATAGGAGTTAGCCCGAGCACGGAAAACGAGGTACGTTTCGTACTCCGAGTGACGGAATGTATCTCAATTCTCGGTCGCCGACACTCCGGATTATCCATGATGGAGTCTAGGCCTTGTTGTGTTTTCATTTGCATTCATTCTATATTAAGTTGCATAATTCGACTCCTCGGCCATCATGCATCGAGATGCATGATTGGTGGCACGAGGATCGAGGCATGCATACATTTGTGAAAATACATTGCTATGCCCCTTTCCTGCTCTCTGTTGCAGCAAATCAAGAATCGGCGGTCTTCCGGAGCTTGGCGTGCTTTCCAAGAATAATTGCAAAACAGAGGCTAATTGGGGCATCCCAGTGGATTTCCGCGCAAGGCAGCCCAAACACGCATCATTCATCATCCGAAGTAGAGTCGAGGCAGTCCCTGGCTTGCATGCCAGTTTTATTGTTTTTCTTAGTTAATTTAGTAATTAATTAGGATTTTTGTACATATTTGGACTGTATTATTTATTCGGACTGTATTATTCTTTTGGGACTGTATTATTTATTCGGACCCTCTGTGCGAGGGCATAATTGTAATAAGTGTGCGTGTGTGTGATGCATGTCTTCCAACCCCACGTCTTTCTCCCTTTTATTTACCTGCTTATGATGGTTAGATTAGGGCATATTTCAATTAGCATACAGTATGATAGCATGTTTGCATTCATTCATCTGTTTTGCATGCACCGGGCTCGGCGCACCATACTAACTGCATCGTACTTTCAATTCCAAATTGAATACATGTTAGTTGTAGCATTTCATATGCCATGTTTAGAATAGCCGAGCCTGCTATAGTTGCATTTTTGCATGTGTTGCATTAGGCATTTTTGTATACTTAGGATCATGCATGATTTCTAATGTAAATTCTGTTTTGGCTTGGAGTACCCGGTGAGGTTTATGCTTTAGCATCCTTGCATGCGTGTGAGTGTTGCCATGAATAGCATGCTTACCATGAGGCTATGTGCTTATGTGATATAACTGCCTGAATGCCTGTGGGTGAAGGTTGGGTTATCTGAATTGGAATAAATCATCAAATGTTTCAAGCCTACCTGCGGGTAGCAAACCATCTTTCAAAAACAAACATGAAATGTTTTGTTCCAATTCGGGCGATCCAGTCTATATTTATATGCTGTGAGCATCACATAGTAACCTAGGCTAATAACCGGAATAAGAATTCACAATGTTTTCAAAAATTGATATCGTGGTTAGTAGAGGCCGGTCTATGACTGGGCGAGCGGGGGTGCTCACGAAGTGACCTTCCCCAATCGTATCCAAGTTCCCGAGCCGAGGCAACTTTGGTGATGACGGACACGTGGCCTTTTGGCACCGAGTCAGGGTTTCCAAATTTCTCAAAAATAAAATATTTAGGTGGCGACTCTGTATCTGGCAAAGCAGTCCATGTTTGGCACTTCTTTCAAAAATCTGTTTTCTCAAAACGATTTGCCGGATTTGGACTCTTTGGTTCAGATTTAGAACCGTGACAAATTGAGAGTCCTGAGCTGTAGTGCGCCCAATATCGAACGGAACGGGGGACTCATTCCTCCCGGGGCATTCGGGGACGTCTACAAAACTCCTCAACAAAATGGCGTTGCCGAGAGGATGAACCGCACCATTGTGGAAAGAACAAGGTGTTTGCTTTCACAAGCTAAATTGCCAAGATCCTTTTGGGGTGAGGCATTGAGGACAACGGTTGATGTGATCAATTTGTCTCCTTCCTACCCCTTGAATGGTGATGTTCTAGAAAGAGTTTGGACCGGCAAAGATGTGACTTATGAGCACTTGAGAGTGTTTGGTTGCCGAGCTTTTGTTCACATTCCAAAGGATGAGAGGTCCAAGCTTGACAGTAAGTCAAGACAATGCATTTTTCTTGGCTATGGACGTGATGAATTTGGGTATAGATTGTGGGATCCGATCGACAAGAAAGTCATTCGAAGCCGTGATATTGTGTTTCTTGAAGACCAAACAATTGAAGACTTTGGCAAAGGTGATCAACCGGAGCCAAAAACTAGTGATCTCATTGACATGGATCCATCTCCTTCATCTTCAGTTGATGATGAAAATGGGGGAGATATGCAGCCACCTCTTGAAGATGTAGATGATGATGCTATTCAAAATGAAGTTGAGCCCGAAATTAAGGAAGAGCATCCAACTCAAGAACCGACACCACAACTTGAGTTGAGGAAATCTACAAGGGACCGGTAACCTTCAAGAAAGTATCCTCCCAATGAATTTGTGTTGATTTTCGATCAAGGGGAGCCCGAGAGCTACCAAGAAGTAATTGAGCATGCAAGGAAAGGTGATTGGAGAAAGGCCATGGAAGAGGAGGTGAATTCCTTGCTTGAAAACCAGACTTATGATTTAGTGAAGTTGCCTAAAGGGAGGAAAATTCTGAAAAATAAGTGGGTCTTCAAATTGAAGAATGATGGCAAGAATCTGAGGTACAAGGCACGTCTTGTTGTGAACGGCTTTGGGCAAAAGAAAGGTATTGACTTTGATGAGATTTTCTCGCCAGTTGTGAAGATGTCTTCTATTCGGGTTGTACTTGGCATGGCTGCAACTATGAGCCTTGAAGTTGAACAACTTGATGTGAAGACCGCATTTCTGCATGGTGACCTTGAAGAAGAAATTTACATGGAGCAACCATAAAGTTTTGTAGAGAAAGAGAAAGAGAAATTTGTTTACAAATTAAAGTACAGTTTGTATGGCCTCAAGCAAGCCCCACGACAATGGTACCAAAAAATTTGACTCTTTCATGATGAATAATGATTTTTCTAAAACTACGTCGGATCATTGTGTGTTTGTGAAAATTTTTTCGGATGGCCAATTTATTATTCTTTTGCTTTATGTTGATGACATGTTAATTATGGGTCAAGATTCAATCATGATTAACAAGTTAAAGTTAGAATTGAGCAAGTCTTTTGCTATGAAAGATTTTGGACCGGCAAAGCAAATTCTTGGTATGAAAATTGTTCGTGATCGCAAAGAGGGGCTGATTTGGTTGTCTCAAGAAAGCTACATTGAGAAAGTTCTTGAGAGGTTCAATATGGATAAAGCAAAGTCGGTTGGTTGTCCACTTGCGGGTCACTTCAAACTTAGTTTGAATCAATGTCCTACAAGTGAGAAAGATAAGGAAGAGATGTTAAAAGTTTCTTATGCTTCAGCAGTTGGTTCTTTGATGTACGCCATGGTTTGTACAAGGCCGGATATTGCTTACGTCGTTGGTGTGGTGAGTTGTTTTCTCTCTAATCTGGGTAAAGAACATTGGGCAGCGGTAAAATGGATTCTAAGGTATCTTCGAGGGACTTCGAATGTGTGTTTGTGTTTTGGGGATGGTAAGCCGATGCTTGATGGGTTCACGGATTCTGACATGGCTGGTGATATTGATTCTAGGAAATCTACTTCGGGGTATTTGATGACATTTGCAGGAGGAGCTGTGGCATGACAATCTAAATTACAAAAATGTGTTGCTCTCTCAACTACCAAAGCTGAATTTATTGCCATTACGAAAGCTTGTAAAGAAGAGTTATGGTTGAAGAAATTTTTGCAAGAGTTGGATTTGAAGCAAGAAAAATATGTGTTTTATTGTGATAGTCAAAGTGCTATTCACTTGAGTAAAAATTCTACTTTTCATTCGAGATCGAAACACATTGATGTGAGATACCATTGGATTCGTGATGTGTTAGATTCGAAATTGTTATAACTCGAAAAGGTTCACACAGATATTAATATTTCGGATATGTTGACTAAAACTTTGTCGAGGGACAAACATTTAAAGTGTCGAACTTTGACAGGTATGGTTGATATCTCCACCTAAGTCGATAGGGAGAGAATTGTTGGGATATATCTCCTTATTGGAGTTTGAGACCCAATTGGTTTATTAAAAGAATTTTAATTTGGTTTAGTTTAGGTATAATATATTTTATATATTATATCTAATTTATGGAGACCCAATCCAATTTGGTTACAAGTATGTTTTGATAAAAACCTAGATTAATTTGTGCCTCTTTCGCAGTTTTGGTGCCCCAACTGGTTGAGATTCTAGGGTTTGATGCTAATTACAATTCGAATTATTTTCTGAGTTTTTGTGTTGTGGTTTCAGTGATTTTGTTATTGTTGTTAGTTCGGCTCAGGCCCGGCCTTGAGATTTCTGGGGTCAAAGTCAATAATCAATTAATCAATTTTTGAGGCCTTTCACATTTGTTTATTTATTGAATAAAAAGAATAAAGAAAAAAATGAAGATAAAAGACAAAAAATATGTGTCAAAATCACAAAAAAATACTTAGTATTACATTGCAACAATTAATAAGTATCGTTTGACCTTCGCTCTTTTTGCATTTTTAGAAGCAAATAAATCAATCATACTTGCACAATCTAATTTTTTTTACAAAATCATTTTTAATGGATAATAAAGCTAATTATTTTAAATAGGTCTTTCAATTTTTTAATGGGTCAATTTATTTAAAATAGTTTGGGTCTTCCGTAATTTTTTTTTTGGATTTAAAATATACCTAATATATTACAATAAACTATAATAGGAGGACCCTTTTTTGGGTCTATTTTGAATGGATAACAATGTTAATTTTTTTAAATGGCCCTTTCAATTTTTTAATAGATCAATTTATTTTAAAGTAGTTTGGACATTTTTTAATTTTTTTTTTAAAACTTAAAACATTTTTAATATATTACACTAAACCATAATAGAAGAAATTTTTTTTTGAGTCTATTTTGAGGGGCCTAAGCCATGGCCGTGTTGGCCCATGCCCAGGGCCGACACTGTTCGTCTGCAAGTGAATTGGGCATTGGCGTGTGTGATTGTGATGGTGGAATCCAAATAAGGGTTCGAGCCGTTGCGGCGGAGCACGTATTTGATGAAGTGGATGAGACCAGTTTCGTTGTATTTGATACTGTTTGTTGGGGCTGTGATTGGGGTTTCTCGGGGTCTTTCTTGGGCAGTTTCAGTGATGTGTGGAAGTGCTTGTCTTTTGTTCTTCAGACCGTGTTGGGTTCGAGCATTGTGGCTCTGTTTTTGCTTCAGAATGTGGCTTCTACTACTGTGTTGTATATGTACTGTAAGGCTTTGCGTGGTGAACTGGCTGGGGCGATTGCTGAGGAGTTTGCTCGCGAGTAGGTTAGTCTGCCTTTTCATGATGCAAAGGTTCCTCATGTTGTCTTTGTTGTCTTTTAATTTTATTTTTTTCATCTTTAATTTTGTAAGGGTATTTTTTGTAAAGGAACCCTAGGATGAATTTTTAGTTTTATAAGGGTATTTTTTGTAGAATGGAATTGATCCTTATTTTAAAGGAAATAGGATAACATCTATGGGGAATGTAATTTTATGCTTCAATAGGATGAATTTCTAATTCTATTTTTGTCCTTCGTGTCATCCCAGAAATGGGAAATTAGTAAAATGCTGGAAAAACAAAATCAAACAAAAGTAGTCAATGGTTGGAAAAACAATCATGAAAAAGTAGTAAATGGCTGAAAAATAGAAATGAAAAAATAATAAACGGCTTGAAAAATAAAATCATGGAAAAGCTGTCAACGGCTGGAAAAACAATCATGGAAAAGTAGTAAATGGCTGAAAAACAGAAATGGAAAAGTAATAAACGACTTGAAAAACAAAATTATGGGAAAGTTGTCAATGGCTAAAAAAGCAATTATGGGAAAGTAGTAAATGGTTGAAAAACAGAAATGGAAAAGTAATAAACGACTTGAAAAACAAAATCAAGGGAAAGCAGTCAATGGCTGAAAAAGTATAAATGGGAATGTAGTAATAATGTAATAATTCGTGTATATATAGCCAGTGTATTCTCCCCCCATCAACAACTTCTAGTAATTCATCTATATATAGGCCAGAGTGGTCTTCCCCTTCAACAACTTCAACATGGAAGCCCAAACCAATTCTGGGAAGGAAGTTTTTGTTAATTACATCGTGAAACCAGCGCTGAAAGCAATGGGGACTGAAATTATCGAACACCTCCTTGTGCGACGCCAGAATTTCAATCCTAGAGTTTGGTCCATGATTGTCTTTTTTTGTGTTGCTTGTGGTCGTGCTAAGTAAGAAGATAAATAAATTCCTTTTCATTTTCTTTTTGTTGGAAAATTTCAATACCTCCGCGTATTTTGGGTTCATTAGTTTTTTTAGTCCTTATTTATGCTTGTATATATTCAATTCTTATTGTTAATATATTCAATTCTTGGATTTGGATTATGTGGTAGTGTAGGGCATGGGTTATACATTCAGTCTCAATCTTGGATTTATGTAAGTAGTGCCGGGCAAGGGTTGTCATATATCACATATGGTCTGAGAAATATATCCTTATTTTTTTCATATAATTTTATTTCGATATAGTTAGTATAAATAGATATTATTTTTATACAAATAAAATTATCTTTTTACCTAAGATTCTCCCTAAAGAAAAGAAATTCGAAATAGAATTCTCATTTTTTGTTTGAAATTTTTAATGATATTTTATTGTTTTTAATTTTATAAGGCTATTTTTTGTTTAGAACGAAATTGATCATGATTTTAAAGGAAATAGGATGACATCTCTAGGGGAATGGAATTGATTGATTCATTCGTAGGATGAATTTTTAATTTTATTTTATTATTTTTTTAATTTTATAAGGCTATTTGTTGTTTAGATTGGAATGAATCGTGATTTTAAAGGAACCCTAGGATGAATTTTTAATTTCTTCATTAGATTGGAATTAAATTTCTTGATTATAAGAAAACAATATCATTATTTTTGTTCAATAAGGTAAATGATTAATTTGTTTTTACTTCATGAACATTCAAGTGGTATTTCATGATATTGTATTTAATGCAAATGAGTGACTTGCTATTCTTATTTTACCATATCAAAGAAAAGTAAATGATAGGCTTTCATAACATTTTATAAAAATTCCCATAAAATGGTAAATGAAGTTTTCATTATTGTGAAAACCCATATTGCAACATGATATTCAAACAAAAGTCATCAAACTCAAGGGCTACGTTGTTTATGGGAAGGATATAGATTGAGAAATGTTCAGTGAATATTACTGTCATATTTTCTTGTGCCACTAGACTTTTCATCTACTTGCCTCTCGTCCTTACTTATTATAATTCAATTCTATACTCTTGAAGACGCTAGGCAAAATTTTAAAAGGAGCTCTTATATTTAATTCTTAGTTTAAATATATATATATATGTATATAGATAAACTTGCTAATTTGTTGTTGTTGTTGTTTTTGTTTTTTTTTTTAAACTTATATTCATTGCGGCCACATTCACCGAATTTTGCTCCATTTGAATTGTGGGAATGAATATCTTACATGTAAGATATTTATTTGGATAATTTGAACATTGCAAAATTTGGTAGATCAGACATTATTCTATTCATTCTATTCGTGTTAGATCATTGAGATAGTATTTGGTTCGATAGAATGGATTGAAATAGAATAATAATTTCTTTAAAATTTTTCGTTCTCATATTTGGTTAAACTAAAAAAATGATGAAAATTTGATTTTCAAGGGATTATTATATAATTTGCTTCTTGGATTCAGATTATGTAGTAGTGTAGGGCATGTGTTATACATTCAGTCTCAATCTTGGATTTATGTAAGTAGTGCCGGGCAAGGGTTGTCATATATCACATATGGTCTGAGAAATATATCCTTATTTTTTTCATATAATTTTATTTCGATATAGTTAGTATAAATAGATATTATTTTTATACAAATAAAATAATCTTTTTACCTAAGATTCTCCCTAAAGAAAAGAAATTTGAAATCGAATTCTCATTTTTTGTTTGAAATTTTTAATGATATTTTATTGTTTTTAATTTTATAAGGCTATTTTTTGTTTAGAACGAAATTGATCATGATTTTAAAGGAAATAGGATGACATCTCTAGGGGAATGGAATTGATTGATTCATTCGTGGGATGAATTTTTAATTTTATTTTATTATTTTTTTAATTTTATAAGGCTATTTGTTGTTTAGATTGGAATGAATCGTGATTTTAAAGGAACCCTAGGATGAATTTTTAATTTCTTCATTAGATTGGAATTAAATTTCTTGATTATAAGAAAACAATATCATTATTTTTGTTCAATAAGGTAAATGATTAATTTGTTTTTACTTCATGAACATTCAAGTGGTATTTCATGATATAGTATTTAAATCAAATGAGTGACTTGCTATTCTTATTTTACCATATCAAAGAAAAGAAAATGATAGGCTTTCATAACATATTATAAAAATTCCCATAAAATGGTAAATGAAGTTTTCATTATTGTGAAAACCCATATTGCAACATGATATTCAAAGAAAAGTCATCAAACTCAAGGGCTACGTTGTTTATGGGAAGGATATAGATTGAGAAATGTTCAGTGAATATTACTGTCATATTTTCTTGTGCCACTAGACTTTTCATCTACTTGCCTCTCGTCCTTACTTATTATAATTCAATTCTATACTCTTGAAGACGCTAGGCAAAATTTTAAAAGGAGCTCTTATATTTAATTCTTAGTTTAAATATATATATATATGTATATAGGTTAACTTGCTAATTTGTTGTTGTTGTTGTTTTTGTTTTTTTTTTTAAACTTATATTCATTGCGGCCACATTCACCGAATTTTGCTCCATTTGAATTGTGGGAATGAATATCTTACATGTAAGATATTTATTTGGATAATTTGAACATTGCAAAATTTGGTAGATCAGACATTATTCTATTCATTCTATTCATGTTAGATCATTGAGGTAGTATTTGGTTTGATAGAATGGATTGAAATAGAATAATAATTTCTTTAAAATTTTTCGTTCTCATATTTGGTTAAACTAAAAAAATGATGAAAATTTGATTTTCAAGGGATTATTATATAATTTGCTTCTTGGATTCAGATTATGTAGTAGTGTAGGGCATGTGTTATACATTCAGTCTCAATCTTGGATTTATGTAAGTAGTGCAAGGCAAAGGTTGTTATATATCACATATGGTCTGAGAAATATATCCTTATTTTTTTCATATAATTTTATTTCGATATAGTTAGTATAAATAGATATAACTTTTGTACAAATAAAATCATCTTGTTACCTAAGATTCTCCCTAAAGAAAAGAAATGCGAACTAGAATTCTCAACTTTTTGTTTGAAATTTTTAATTATATTTTATTGTTTTAAATTTTATAAAGCTATTTTTTTTTAGAATGGAATTGATCGTGATTTTAAAGGAAATAGGATGCCATCTATAGGGGAATTGAATTGATTGATTCATCCCTAGGATGAATTTTTAATTTTATTTTTTTTGTTTTTAATTTTATAAGGCTATTTGTTGTTTAGAATTGAATGAATCATGATTTTAAAGGAACCCATGGATGAATTTTTAATTTTATTTTTTTTCATTTTTAATTTTATAAGTGTATTTTTTGTAAAGGAACCCTAGGATGAATTTTTAATTTTATAATTTCTCATTTTTAATTTTATAAGGGTATTTTTTGTAGAATGGAATTGATCGTGATTTTAAAGGAAATAGGATAACATCTATAAGGAATTGAATTTCATCCATCAATAGGATGAATTTCTAATTCTATTTTTGTCATCCGATGTCATCCCAAAAATGGGAAAGTATTAAACGGTTGAAAAACAAAAATGGAAAAGTAGTAAACGACTTGAAAAATAGTATCAAACAAAACCATGGAAAAAAATAAATGGGAAAGTAGTAAACAGCTGAAAAATAAATAGTAAATTGCTGGAAAAACATAAATGGAAAAGTAGTAAATGGCTTAAAAACAGAAATGGAAAAATAGTACACGGCTTGAAAAACATAAATGAGAAAGTAGTAAACGGCTTGAAAAAAAAATGAAACAAAATCATGGGAAAGTAGTAAGCGGCTGAAAAACAAAAATAGAAAAGTAGTAAACGGCTGGAAAAACAGAATCAGACAAAATAATGGGAAAGTAGTAAACGGCTAGAAAAACATAAATGGAAAAGTAGTAAACTGCTGGAAAAACATAATCAAACAAAATCATGGAAAAGTAGTAAAGGGCTGAAAAACATAAATGGAAAAGTAATAAACAGCTGGAAAAATAGAATCAAACAAAATCATGGGAAAGTAGTAAACGGGTGGAAAGACATAAACGGGAAAGTAGTAATAAAGTAATAATTCGTCTATTTATAGGCTAGTGTATTCTCCCCCTTCAACAACTTCTAGTAATTCGTCTATATATAGGCTAGAGTATTTTCCCCCTCAACAACTTCAACATGGAAGCCCAAGCCAATTATGCAAAGGAAGTTTTCATTAATTACATTGTGAAACCAGCTGTGAGAGCATTGGGGTCTGAAATTATCGAACACCTCTTTGTGTGATGCCAGAATTTCAATCCTAGAGTTTAGTCTATGATTGTCTTTTTTGTGCTGCTTGTGGTCGTGCTAAGCAAGAAGATAAATAAATCTCTTTTCATTTTTTTTTGTTTGAAAATTTGAATACCTCCGCTTATTCTGGGTTCATTAGTTTTTTTTTGTCTTTATTTATGCTTGTATATAGTCAATTCTTATTGTTAATATTCAATTGAAAGTATTAATCTTCTTTTATATATATATTGATGACATTTGTATTCTAACTTTCATGATATTTCAGGATTCTTATGAACGCGTTCAATGATTCTATCGGTTATAATGTTGGATGTTTGAAATGGTATCTTTCTGTTTGATATAATTGTATTTAGTGATGAAAAATTATGTAATGATATTAGAGCAAAAATAGTGTTTTGCTTTGATTTTTATTAATTTAATTAATAAAATTCATCATTTTATGTTAATTTACGATGTCCCGATCTGGTGTGTTTGGTTCATGCTTGTACTATATTCTGAACTTATATTTGCATTTGGGTCGGTTTAGCTACTTAAATTTCAACCTTTGATTTGTGCACTGTCATGCCCCGTATTTTATTACTCGGATAACATTACCAATATTAATTAATTAAGTCAATTTACAAATGTAAATTCATCCTTGGATGAAAGGATGAATAATTAAATATACATGTTCCCTCTCATTGCACAACAATGACATTTACATACAAATCAAAGAAATGCCCTGAGGCTTATAATAAAAAAGAGGTCATTACTCTTTACAAAAAAAATAAAATAAAATAGCACGCAACCCAAATAAAAAGTAGTAGTACAATCCATCACTACACTACACTTATGAAATGGTTAGATCCATTGTTTGATTTTCAAATTCGAAAAGCATTCCCTGTTCACATGTACATGCAGGGGGTGAGCAACCACTAGCTCACCAAACAATCTCATATTAAAACACTACGAGATATGTGGGTACAAAGATAATCATACATATACTTGAAATCATACCGTTTAATAAACTATACGATTCTATTACATCATCTCTTAAATCACATTTATTTAATTAACCATAACTAGTTAACTTAAATTAATAAACATGTTTTAAGGGCAACAGGACATCCTTTTAATTCATTAAATTACCTCATTGTCCATTGAATCAAATAATTAAACAATTCATAATGACATCTAACAAAGCATGTTTAAGTATGCCAAATAAGTAATTAAGAAGAAATCTTGAGTTAATTATATGTGCATTGCATCATTTTGTGTTTATATCTGTTTGACGTAGAAAATCTGTTCATGTTTTAGTTTCGAATTGTGAATTGAAGGCCTTATCGGCATCCAATTCATAAATTGACTTGTGTAGACGCGCTCCCGAGAACTCTCCAATATCTGCGCGCGTGGGCGCGAATCTCGTTTTGTTCTGAGCTACTACAGCTCGGACTCAATGTCACGGTTCTGAATCTAATCTTGCAAAGTGCAATGCAAGATTGATAAATCACCAAATAGTCCAAATCCGGCAAATCGTTTTGGAAAATTGATTTTTATAAAGAAATGTCAAACATGGAATGCTTTGCCAGATACAGAGTTGCCACCTAAATATTTTATTTTGGGAGAAATTTAGGAAATCCTGACTCGTGCCTAAGGCCACGTGTCCGTCATCACCAAAGTTACCTCGGCTTGGGCACTTAGGTATGAGAGGGGAAGGTCATGCGACGAGCACCCCTGCTCGCCCGATCAAAAGATCGGCCTTTACTAAGCATGATATTTTGTTTTTGAAAATCCATGTGCTCTTATTCCGGTTATTTAACCTAGAATTACTATGTGATGCGCACAACATACAAGTATAGACTAGATCGCCCAATTTGGAACAAAACATTGCATGTTCGTTTGTGAAAATGGTTTGAAGTTTGCTACTCGCAAGTAGGCTAAATTCGGGATTCAATGAATTGTTCTAATTCAAGTAATCCAACCTTCACCCACAGGCATTCAGGCAGTTATATCAAATAAGCAATTAGCCTCATGGCAAGCATGCTTTCATGGAAACATTAACACACATGCAGTATGCTAAAGCGTAAACACTCACAATGTACTTCGAGCCAAAACAGAGAACTAGTTAGAAATCATACATGATCCTAGTTCATGTTAAGATGGCTAATGCAACACACGCAAAATGCAGTTAAAATAGGCTCGGCTATTCTAAGATGGCATGTGAAATGCAGATTGATAACATGTACTCAAATTGGAATTGAAATACAATGCAGTTAGTATGATGTGCCGAGCCTGGTGCATGCAAAACAGATAAATGGATGCACACATGCAAAGCACAAGGTATGCTAAATGAAACATGCCCTAAAACTAACCATTGTAAGCGGTTAAGTAAAAGGGAGAAAGAAATGAGGGTTGGAAGACATGCATCACACATGCGCATGCTTATTACAACAGTTGGCCCTCTCGATGGAGGAACCAAATAAGAAGCTAACTAGCTAGTCTAAGCTAATTAAACTAATTATTATAGCACAACGAAGCTAATTAACTAATCCTAGTTAACTAACTATTACAAAATAATTAAGCAGCTAAACGGATTAACTACTTAAGGTACAAAATCCAAAGCATAAACTAGCTAAGCAAATTAGCTAAATAAAACAGTAAAGCAAGGTCTTTAGAAGGAGAAAAGTTCATGCATGCTCGGTCGCCTCGTTTGGAATCCGTCGCGATGCCCCAACTTGCCTCTGTTTGCAACTATTCTCAGAATCTTGTACCAAGCTCCAGAAAGCTTCTAACTCATCTTGGGGACCTGTAGGAGGGTGGCCTACCAGTTGTTGGTGTCTGCAACCACCTGCCGACCACTTTTTGCTACTACAAACCAGAAAAAGTGGTCGGCCAGCTAGTTTTTCTGGCTGGCCGACCAGTTGTTGCTGCACTTCACCAATTTGCTGCAACAGAGAGCAAGAAAGGACATGGCAATGCATTTGCAAGATATGTGTGCACAACCACCCTCCCTATCATTTCATGAGCTCAAGGGAGTGTGGTTCTCGACCCTCGGGCCACTAATCGCGCATTTCAATGCATGATGATCGAGAGACGAAGTTGCATAATTCAATATGAATGAATGCACACATAAACATATAAAGCCTAGAACTCTATCATGTATGATCAAGAGCGCCATCTACCGGGAATTAAGGCACGTTTCATCACTTCAAGTATGAAACGTCCCTCATTTCCCGTGTTTGGACTAACACCTATTCCAAACACAATGCAACAAATAACATGGCATGGCATACACAATGCAACTATGCAAACAAGAACATGGCATACACAATGCAATGCACTATGATTAACTACAATGCAATGCACGCAAGCATAATGGAATGCAACATAAGTATGCAAACATGCAATGCAAGGGACAAGCATGCAACAACATGATCAAACCACCAATGCCAATAACATGCATACTCAATGCAAAGCAACATAAACAACCTATCAATCAATGCTAATGGCATGCAACAATATGCAATACAACAATGCAAACAACATGGCATGCAATGTAGCAAGCTCAAATTAACAATGCTAATAGCATGCATACTCAATGTAAAGGAACATAATCATGCTAACAACATGAAAACAAACATGCTAACAACAATATGGCATACACAATGCAAACAACATAACATGCACGATGCAATGTGACATGGCATACACAATGCTCAATGGACTTAAACCAAAATGGACAGACCTCAGTCATGCCCAAATCAGTGGCTATAATGATGAAACAAAGGCACAAAAAGGCAAGGCAAGCATGCATAATGCAATGGCCTATCAACTAGGCCTAAGAACACAACTCTCAAGCATGATGAAGTAGCGATAAACATGGAAGTGTGACAACACTAAAGGCTCTGAAATCAAGTGTGAAATGATGCCAAATCATTCAAACAACACAAGTAAAGCATGCAAGAGGACCTAAGGCACAAAGCCATTAAAGGGACTACACAAAGGGGCATGCAATACACGGCACAAATGATTGAACCAATCATGGACAGAGCTCAAATAGGTCTAAACAAAGACCAAAACATGCTGAGATAAAGGCTCAAAGACCTAGGCATGCAAGCATACAAGCTAGGCCATAAACAAGGCAATAAATGCACAACGCTTAGAGGCACTCAAAGGGTGAATGAAGTGGGAACATGGAAATGCTACGCGCTCTGAAATAACATGATAAATGATGCCAAATCATGTACACAACACAAATGAAGCATGCTATGGTGCCCGAAGCTTGAAGCTAGTATAGGCACTTGTACTACAACTATGCAAAACATGAAGCATGTGATCAAGGAAACCCAAAAAAGTCTTAGAATATGTCAAAATGAGTCTAAAACATGCAAGGAAGGAAGCCAAAATAAGCTAGCATGAAGGGCATAAGACATGGTGAATGCAAGGCAAATAAGGTGGTTTACACTACACCAACCAAGACCAAGCATGGGATGACTTAACTAGCAAAAATCAGAGTTATATCATGGCAAGATAACCCCAAAAACACATTGAAATGATAGCTCGCAAGCTTAGGCATGAAGGCATACGCAATGGTTCATGTTAAGGCATAAAGGGGCAAACCCTCCAACGCATTGAGTGGATGATAAATGCAAGTGCATGACCATGAAACATGGACTGAAATCACATATGAAATGATGCCAAATCATTCAAATAGGCCAAGCAATGCATGCTAATGGACCCGATGCACAAAGCTAACAAGCTACAATGCACTATAGCTATACAAAGCATGGCATGCATGACCAAAACAACCAAAATCAGAGCTAGAGCATGCTAAAACATGGACAAAAACTTCTTGAAGTTAAGCCAAAATCATGCTAGAATGACATGTGAAAGCATGATGCATGTTAGGCTATTTCATGGAATTGCACTACAAGTGCTTGAGCATGCAAGGGCCAACCAAACCAAACCAAAACAGAGTCATGACATGGCAAAACATCACCAAAAACATGCTGGAATGGAAACAAGACAAGCTAGAATGACATGCTACTTCATGAAGCATACAAAGCTAGTTTGTGAGATTTACACTACAAGTGTATTAGGCATGCATTGAGTGACAAAACCAAGCAAAAATAGTGGTATGCCACAGTAAAATAACCACAAATACATGCTAACATATGGCCAACATAAACTTAACAAACATGCTCACACATGAGGCATATGAAGCAAGTATTCAAGACACAAGGAGAGGGGATGACCCTCCCTTATTTGGGACCTCCAAACACCACTTCCACCACTGAAATTCCTCTGAGTTTCAGTGCTGAGAAGGTCAAAACAAGGTGGTCCCAAAAGCTCAAAATGAAGGCACAAAAGCAAGGCCAAACAAGGCCTAAGAGGGGGTAGACAACCCCCAACACAAAAGTGACCTTAAACAAACATTTTAAGGACAAAAAATCAGAACTTTTTCTAGTTAAGAGTTAAGCTTAAAACAATATGCAAGTGGGTCCAAAAGCTTAAGCAAAACAAAGGGTTTAAGGGGTAAAGGCTCACCCTTGAAGACCACTTTTAAAGCTGCAACTCCAACAACTTTTCCAAGCTCAAACCAAACCAAAAACCTCAAAACCAGCTCCTAAGCACCTTAGCAGCAAAATGATGGTGTTTGAGTGTGTGTTTGTGTGTTAAAGTATGAAGAAATAACACTTTAAGACACAAAACAAGAGAGAAATGAAGATGTATAGATATAGATTATATGTATGGCTCAAGGAACTTTTTCTGAACCTAAGGCATTCGGGAGGAGGCTCCCTTATATAGAAAAACAAAGTTCAAGCTTGTTGAACACACTAAGAGCTCTAAGAAATCCCTCCATACAGAATGGAGGATGCTTTTTGTGCCTTCCAGTTGGCACAGCTAGCAAGAAAGATCTTTAAAAAGGTGCTGGAAAGTGGCCAACCAGTTAAAGTGGTCGGCCAGCTACTTTTACTGGTCGGCTAGTTACTTTTTTTGGTCTATCAGAAGAGAAAGTGGTAGCTTTCCAATGGCACCAGCCTTGCATCAAAATTCCAACTGTGCAAAAAGTTATGTCTGTTTTGGTGAAGCCACGCAGTTTCGATTCAACCGGATTGATGCCCTACTTCAACCAACCATATCTCCCCTATCTGGACTTGGCTTTAGGAGATTCTTGAGTGCAAAATGAAGCCCCGGAAGTAAGATTTCCAACGGTGGTGGCCTTATAGATGAAATCCAAGTATTCAGAAGGATAGGCCTAATTTAGCGAGGACTACTCGAGTAAAAAAATAGTTGGCCGACCAGAAAACTGGATGGCGGGGAAGAAAAGTGGTTTACGGGAAGAGAAACTGCTCTCCCACCCTTATTCCACCCTCCAAGCAAGGAAAACAAGGCATGTCTCAAAAAGCAAGCCAAACGGAGAACGTTAAGTGGTCCCGAGACAAGGCGCGCGGCCGAAAGCTCTGAAAACCAGAAACTAGTCTCCAAAAGGGAAAAGTGGTCTACGACCACAAAAAGTTGGTCCACAGACCTCCTTCTCCTTCCAGGGAAGGTAAAACAAGGTTTGGTTCAAAACCAAACCAAAAGGGAAGCAAGACAAGGCGCGCGGTCGAAGGCTTCGGAAACCAGAAACTGGCCTACCAGAGGGAAAAGTGGTCTACGACTACAAAAAGTGGTCTACGAACCTCTCTCTCCCCTCCAGGCAAGGTCAACAAAGCTTGGTCCACAAACCGAGCCAAAACACAAAGAGTTCAGAGGCCCAGAGGAAAGACACTCAGCCAAAAACTCCGGAAACTCAAAATGAGCACAACATGCACAATCACCGAGCGCTCAATCGATAACGTCTGAGTCTTAAGGTCGGTCAAAAATGGGGTGTCTACAGTTGCCCCTCTTTGACAGAACTCGGAAGTCTAGAAGTGATGGGAGTGAATGTCAAAGCCCAGAGACGACCTATTTTTGACAAGGACGAAGACTTAGACAAACATGCAAGACAACAAAGAGATGCACCCGCAGGCAGGGGCAAGATGCAAAGGACATGCACAATGCCGAACATAACTTATGATCATGCAAAGAGAGCCGTAATGAAGCATTTATACACAATAAATGCAACATTTTAAGCGAACGAAACAATAGTCTCACACATTCCAACAGAAAGGATATAAGAAAATTATACAATTCTCACTGCGTCTCACGTGGAAAAGGCTAGAAGCGACTACCGGGAACACCCAAAGTCTCAAATGGAACAACGTCTCTCAGCGTATCACACGCAGGAGGGGAGAAAGCAATATCTCTCAGCGTATCACACGCAGGAGAGGAGAAAGCAACATCTCTTAGCGTATCACATGTGAGAGAGGAAAGGTACACCTCTCAGCGTATCACACGTGAGAGAGGAAAGGGTACACCTCTCAGCGTATCACACGTAAGAGAGGAAAGGTAAACAAACGCGTGCCAAATGCAAAAGGAGAAATGTATCCAAATGCGCGCCAAACACGAGAGGAGAAAGGTAACCAAACGTGTGCCAAATGCGAGAGGAGAAAGGTAACCAAATGCATGCCAAACACAAGAGGAGAAAGGTATCCAAACAAGCACCAAACGCGAAAGGAGAAAGGCAACCAAATGCGTGCCAAACGCGAGAGGAGAAAGGCAACCAAACGCGTGCCAAACGCGAGAGGAGAAACGCAACCAAACGCGCGCCAAACGCGAGAGGAGAAAGGGTAACCAAACACGAGGGGAGAAAGGCATCCAAACGCGTACCAAATGTAAGAGGAGAAAGGGAAACCAAATGCGTGCCAAACACGAAAGGAGAAAGGGAAACAAAACGCGTGCCAAACGTGAGAGAAGAAAGGGAAACCAAACACGTGCCAAATGCGAAAAGAGAAAGGGAAACCAAATGCATGCCAAACGCGAGAGCAGAAAGGGAAACCAAACACGTGCCAAACGCGAGAGGAAAGGTAACCAAACGCGTGCCAAACGCAAGAGGAAAGGTAACCAAATGCCTGCCAAACGCAAGAAGAAAGGTAACGAAATGCGTGCCAAACGCGAGAGAAGAAAGGGTAACCAAACGCATGCCAAACGCGAGAGGAGAAAGGATAACCAAATGCGCGCCAAACGCGAGAGGAGAAAGAGAAACCAAATGCGTGCCAAACGCAAGAGGAAAGGTAACCAAACGCGTGCCAAACGCGAGAGGAAAGGTGACCAGACGCGTGCCAGACGCGAGAGGAAAGGTAACCAAACGCGTGCCAAACATGAGAGGAAAGGTAAACCAAACGCGTGCTAAACGTGAGAGGAAAGGGAAACCAAACGTGTGCCAAATGCGAAAGGAGAAAGGGAAACCAAATGCGTGCCAAACGCGAGAGGAAAGGTAACCAAACACGTGCTAAATACGAGAGGAGAAAGGGAAACCAAACGTGTGCCAAACGTGAGAGGAAAGGTAACCAAACGCGTGCCAAACGCGAGAGGAAAGTTGACCAGACACGTGCCAAACGCGAGAGGAAAGGTAACCAAATGCGTGCCAAACGTGAGAGGAAAGGTAAACCAAATGCATGCCAAATGCGAAAGGAGAAAGGGAAACCAAACGCATGCCAAATGCGAGAGGACAGGTAACCAAATGCGTGCCAAACGCGAGAGGAAAGGTGACCAAACGTGTGCCAAACACGAGAGGAAAGGTAACCAAACGCGTGCCAAATGCGAGAGGAAAGGTAAACCAAACGCGTGCCAAAAGCGAGAGGAAAGGGAAACCAAACGCGTGCCAAATGCGAGACGAGAAAGGGAAACCAAACGCGTTCCAAACGCGAGAGAAAAGGGAAACCAAACGCGTGCCAAACACGAGAGGAAAGGTGACCAAATGCGTGCCAAACGCGAGAGGAAAGGTAACCAAACGCATGCCAAACGCGAGAGGAAAGGTAAACCAAACACGTGCCAAACGCGAGAGGAAAGGGAAACCAAATGCCAGCCAAACAGGAAAGGAGAAAAGGAAACCGAATGTGTACCAAACACGAGAGGAGAAAGGGAAACCAAACGCGTGCCAAATGCGAGAGGAGAAAGGAAAACGAAACGCGTGCCAAACGCGAGAGGAAAGGTAACCAAACGCATGCCAAACGCGAGAGGAAAGGTGACCAGTCAAACTGAACCAAAACTTCTCTGAATGAATAGTACATGCAATACCGTGCATGAACAGAAAAGAAACTCGATAGGTACAATGCAATACAATGCATGATGTTTAAGGAATGTAATAAACAAACATAACGGCACTCTAGAAAGCACCTCACGGGGTAAGTGGCGATAAACCGCTCTACTCTGACGAGGATCCCCCCCTCGTGTTCCTCGAACATTTACCTTCAACTCATAGTACAAAAGTGCTGAAATGCTGACAAGTACAACACCTGCATATAGAAGCCACAGCTGCTTTCTTTCCTGATCACATTCACAGCTTTTCCTATTCTCCAACGGGGTGACAGACTAGGTTGGATCTAGAATCGAGGTGCATACCTGCTACCTCAACCTATGGGGCTTCTATACAGATTTCAAGCCGGGGATACACCCCTAGGTATTTAAACCAGACTTTAGTCTCAGAAATTCCAAACCTTTGTGTTCTAGGCAACAACCATTCGAACTCTAGTTTCCATCGTCGCAGTTGGTCTCCTAGGAACTCATCGCAAACACAGACCAAGATGCCCCTGGCATGGAACGATACTCAGAGAGAGCACTTCTAATCGCCATTCTGGCATTGAAACAGTTGATACAATATTTTGTTCACTTCGAACACACAGCTCGTACAACACACTGCTCATTCTGAACACACAGCCTATTTTGAACGTACGGGATGTAACGACAGAACTTGCAGATGTTAAAACAAACTCAGACGCTCCAAATTTTCCTTTTCTTTTGCTTTGCAGTTTGGAACCTAGATAGCTTCAGATAGGTCCCTGTTCAACTGTTCTCACATGACCTGGGTTGAACCCTGCAGTTTTATGAAAGAACAAATCCTGTTTTGCACAAATGTGGAGAATGACACAGCACTCCGAGCACAAAACAATTTTATTTTGAAATTGAGAAATGAATTCTTAACCGGGTATTGAGCCTACAACTGACCTCATTCAAAATGACTCAACAAAGGAAAACAAAGGTAAAACAACCTAAATACATCTATTGACACACGAAACGACTCAAAACAAGAATCGAGGCAAACAGAACAACACACACAACACTCAGACGTATTCCAATGGCAAGAGACCTCTCGGTTGACGGGGAACCCAGTTTCTTCGGGTATTATTTCCCACCCTTTCTCATTTGTGATTCTCATATCACTTGGCCATCAGGCTCTTTTCTCTTAAAAGTCCTTTTCTTACTTTTCTCTCAGTGCACATTTCTCTATTCTTCAATCTCTCATTTTTTTATCCCTCCCCTGGGTGGTTGATGGATAAACAAGAAGTTGCGGGCTCTTGCCCCTAGCATTCTGCTAGATTCTCATTCTTCTGCTCACAACAGTGAACTTTCTCATAGAGGGGTTGCGTTACAACTGGGTGTGTAGCAAATCTGCAGTTGATATCGGTTAATGATGCCCTTGGCTAGTTTGGACGTGACCAGAGCTGTCTAGATGAGGGAGTGGAATATCTTGATCCATTCCAGTTCGTGCTTCGCACTTAGCTTGATATCTCGCTACTTGGAGGGTAAGAGAGCTTTCGGCCCTTTGTTGTTAACTTCAGTTGTCCCTTTTTCTGGCAGGTAGAGTGCCCTTCTTGGCAAATATAGTGCCCTTTTTGGCAAATATGTTGACAATGGGGAAAAGATAGAACACCTGACTCAACTGTGCCCCTAGTTCATCATTTTGACCATTTTTTGGCTTTCTACTAAAACAATTTTGACCAATATGAGATTTAGATCAACACACTTGTTCGATTTTCTGATTTAAAATCATGCATGTCAGGTTATGAGCACTGAAAATTTTCCTTTTTTGGGTCTAAGATATGGTTTAGTTTTGGAAAAATGAAATGATTTTCGAGAGAATTAATCAACCTCAGTAAAAATTCTTCAAAATTGTTTTTACAAATGGCCACTGCTTGACCAACACGGAATTTACTCTTGAGATGCACAACCTCAGATCCAAAATAATGAAAAATTGCCCCTTGTCTAAATGGCATTGCATGGCAACAGAAAGTTGCCCCTTGTCTGAATGGCACCACAACACACTGTAACCAGTTCTCATAGTGAAGATCACAACCAAACTCTTTGACAAAGATGACCAGGACAATCACATGGACAATGTCGATTTGGAAGTGTTTATGGCTGGACTTCAGAATGAAATTGCCTACGTATCCCAAAGATGGGAATCAAGCCTGACGTAGTTCCATGTAAGGTACACTCGGGTACTTAACCTCTCCTTTTGCCCTCTAACTTTTGCCAAGGTCGCCCTTCTGGGTTTTCAACCTTGCGAGCTATGTTTTTCTTTTCTTTCCAATTCTTTTCTTCTTTTCCTTTTATTTTCTTCATTCTTTGCATTTTTTTCTTTTTCTTTTTTCATTTTCTCTAACTTTTCCTGGGTCACCTTTCCAGGTTTTTGGCCCAGCGAGCCTCTTAAGGGTAAAAGTGTAGCTTTGTCCATGTCAAATAGTTTTTGGATCTCGAAGCCATTTGAATCTAGGAGAATGGTTGTTGTTCGTTGATGATGTAGAAGTCCATCCAATTGGGGGCTGAATTTGCTCCTAGTGTTGTGGATAGCAACTCAATTGTCCTTCAGCAATAAATTCTTCTTTCCTCCCTCCTGGGATTTGGCATTCTCGCCAATCTTCGTTAGCTTGAGAAATGTCCCAATTTTTGACTCTGCGAGCACATCTGACATTTTTTCCCCCTAGTTCGAGGGGTGCTTCTGATCTAGCTTTGCAAGCTTCTTTTGATGATCTTTGATCTATTTGATCTGACTTTCTTGTCCCTAGTTCGTGGGCTGCTTCAAATCTGGCCACACAGGCCTCACATTGTGGTTGAGCGTTGAACATTTTGAATTCAAGTTCAAGGTTTGAAAGCAAAGGGGTCGAGTCTCGAGGCTGAGAGCGATCCTAGGTTGCACAATCTCGAGAGCGATTCCACACAGGTCTTCGCAGGACCGCGCAAAACATTTTTTGAAATCTTTTAAGAAAGCGACCGGTCGCTTGCGCGGAAGACAAAGTAGAACCAATCTGGATCAAGCTAGGATCCATCTCAGTACTCGCATTAACAAACATGATCTCATTCATTAAGGGCTTAGCATGCCTCCCATTCTCTCAGTTTGATCAAATTTTTGCAAATCCCAAGGAATTCCTTCCTCTTTGTTTTCATCACAATGTTCAAAAAGTTTTTGAAGAACTTAGGTCAATGCAATGATTTCAAGGCACAGAAAAGTAAGTGAAAAGCATTGCCGTTTTATTCAAAATTTCTGGCACAGCTGGATCAAAGCAAAAACAAACACAAAAGCGTGAAAATCACTGCTGTTTCATTCAAATCTTCTAGCGTAACTGGCTTCACGGCAGAAACAGACTCAAAAGAGTGGGTGTAAAGACACACCAAAACAAGCAAGTGACGTCCGAGGTAACACCCCCGAAATCACCTGACTCTAACAAAACAGCATTGACTCGATACAACAAGACAGACCCAACTAACTCAATGCAAAAAGACTGACTCAAAACAATACAACAAGACTAACCCAATACCCAAGTCAAAAAGTACAAAAACTAGCATTCGTAAAATGCTCAAAACAGTGCGTGCCATACGCTACATCTGGAGTAAACTGAGCGCCGCCCGCAAGTGGTTCATCCCCCCATCACATAGTCACATAATCTCCCAAGTTCATCGATCCCGTGCTGATAGACTTTGCAGGACCTGGCACGATGATAATCTTGTTGTCAATCAGATCTTGTATTTCATGGTGAAAACGAAAACACATGTCAGTGTCGTGGCCGGCTTATTGATGAAAGGCACAGTATTTAGCCGGGTTGTGGGAGAGTGGAAATTTGTTTGATAATGGCCACGGCTCCAAGGGCTTCAAGTGCCCTTTCCTGATCAAAAACCCCAAAGCTTTGAACAGAGACATGTACAGCGGAGTAAAGCTTCTCTAGCTTCGGGGTGGAAACTTGGTTGTTTGCAAGCTACTTTCGGATGCACCGGCAAATGGGGTAGTTGTTTTGATGTGGTGGTGGTGATCATGCCCACTTTAGAAGATCTTACAACTGCATCACCACTGGTGGTCGCATTCGAACTGTGGGAAAATGCCCTCCTAGGTTGCTCCTTCTCCTGGTCAGTAAGGCCCTGCTTCATTGCATCTTTGATCTGTACCCCAAACTCATGCATGTCGGCAAAGGTAGGGAGGGGAAAAACTATCATTTTTTGCATGAGCCTGGGTTGGAGGTTGCGCACAACCATCCTTATCTGGTCATTATCGGAAGGCCATGTAGTCACCATCGAGGCCTTTGCTCTCCATCTCATCACAAACTCTGAAAAACCCTCCTTTGGCTCTTGGCGGGTGACTTCAAGATCATGAGTTGTGACCTCGATCTGTGTGTTATAGGAGTATTGAGTAATGAAGGCCTCAGTCATCTCTTCCCAGTTTTGTTTCACAAAGTTCTCCAATTTCGCATACCAGATTGCGGCTATCCCAAACATGGTTCAGTCGAATAGTGACAGCTTCTAGGCTGTGGTCAAGCCCATTGGCCTCAGGATATCAGAAAATATGTAGAGGTGCACCATTGGGTCTTCAGAGCCATCGAAGTGATCGATATGTGGCTTCTTGAACCAGTCTGATAATGTCACCGCTAAGTCGGTATAACCATCCTCTATATCCGAAATGGCGTTAACGCCTTGAGCTCTTTTGAATAGCTTTTCAAGCTCGCTGAACTTTAGGGAGGTCGGATCAACCTCAAATTCAAACGGCGTGTCCACTGGATTAGCCGGTGCTTTGGACAGTTGAGGTCGGATTGGCAGTGGGAATGGCCCTGTCGAAACGTCCGTATTTTCCTGGACGTGAGCCGCCTCCCCGAGTGTTGGAATCGGATTCTCCCGGGATGTTCAGGGACGTCTACAGGGGTGGGGATGAGGGTGGATGCGAAGCAGACGCTCCGGCTTGTTGGGGTTGCTGTTGCTGCTGAAGCCTGGCGATTAGGTCTGCTTGTTGAGCCACAACCTCCGCCTGACGGGCGGCAAACTTTGCCTGACGGGCAGCATCCTGTTGCATGGCCTGTATGGTCTCTTGGAGTTGACGCATCATGTCCACCATATTAACTGAAAATTGCGGATCTGACTGAACAGGTGTGTATTCTCCTTCTGAGGTGGAAGCAGATATCTCAGCCCAACTACGCATAGGTGAGGCGAATAATGACCGCTGATCCGGAGACTGTTGAACTGGTGATCTGTGCCTGACTGGCCTTCTTACCCTGCCTCTAGCGAAGGAACACTGATTGCCCTTGAACTGAATCTCTGACCTGACAAAGTCTATCAACACAAGTCCAATGTACCCGGGGGATATTGGAGCCTTCTGAAGCTATAGTTTCACGACTTACTTGCAAAAGAAGAAAACAGACAGCATCTCAGCCTAATTTCACCAGAACAAATACAAGCAAAAGCTGAACGACTGCACTTTCTACTGAGTTCTGCCCAAAATTTTGCCTGTAAATTGATACCTTTGGGTAAAATTGATTCCCTAAAATATTGATGCCCTCAGGCTTGATACCCAGAATTGCAAACTGATACATGCATTCTTGTAGAGGCACACTCTTGTTGTATCTTGCTTATCGAGTTATAAGTTTAATCAACATTGTTGAGTCTTGCTTATCGAGTTGTAAACTTGCTAAGGTTCTGTTCTTTCTTAGTAAGTTAAGTTGCTTTGTTTGTTGCGTCAGTTCACTACCTGACTTGGCAATTTTCAATGCACGATTTCCATTCAATCTCATTTTTGTGCAAAATAATGCGATGCGATGCAAGAACACAAAATACAACACCTTTTTGAACAAAAGCTGTTTCATTCCATCATGTTTCCTTTGTTACAACATTTTACAGCAAGGGTACAAGTTTTACAGAAAATAAAACTGCCTAATAATGTACAATGTACTACAACTACTAGTAAAAAATGCAAATAAAGCAGGAACATCTGTGCTCTTAAGCGTAAGAAAAAGAGGCCCTCTTCGTCCTCTTCTGCGGAACAGCCTCTATGCCATCTCCATCAGCACCACTATCCGAATCGGAGCCACCGTCCTTGAAATCTTCCTCGGCATCACCTCCGTCCTCAGAGCCAGACTCAGAGTCATCCTCTCTGCCAGCAGATGTCTCTGACTGACGATGCGCGAACTCCTCCTCCTCACTGGACTCCTCCTCAATGATATGTGCTCTGCGCCCGCCTCGTCCGCGAGACGACTCCCCTCTCCCGGCTCCTCGAGAAGGCCTAGATGGCCCAGCTCCTCGGGAAGGCCCAGATGGCCCGGCCTGTGGTCCGGTATATATCGGAGGCATCTGAAAAGGAAAAGTGCAATTTGAATGCATTAGCCAAAATATGTATATCAGATGTACAGATAAAAAGCTACATGGAGTGGATGTATGCAAATATAGTACATGGATGTGGTGTGTGTCAGATGTGCTCTTCGCATACAGTTGGTCAATCAATGCAGTGAAATGTTCAAATTCAGCATGTCATCAGAAATATGATAAATGCAAGAAAACTAAAGAGTACCGAGACACCCATGATGGACAACTGTGCCTCTCTCCGCAAGACCATACCCTCGAGTAAGGCCACCAATCCGAGTATCTCCTCCATGTACTCTCTGGGTGGCTGCAGACACAAGCTCAAATCATCAACGAATAAATGAGTGTTTAAGTATCTGAGTGATAAATGAAAAGCAGTGGGACATACCGGTGGTGAGTCAGGATCACTGACATATCAATGATCAGGCATAAGAGGCTCTATCGGAATCGGGTAGGAGATCCCGTATCGCCAACCCATCAATTCGGTCAGAATGTCTGGCCATCCTGCATGATGATAAGTCGGGGGAATCGGAGGGACCAGTCCAGCCCCACCCCTGGATGTACCAACCCTACTGGTTGAAGGAATGTCTCTGGCTCGGGTGCGACTCGAAGACGGCATGCCGGTAGACCTCCTCGAGGGAGTACGGACACCTGTCAATGGAGGCATCAAGTAGGTGTGACGGTAGGTCACGTACTCCCCGTCCTCCAAATACAGTAATGCATCAGTGCCCAGCCTGGCGTCAATGACACCCTGGGGAGTAAGCCTATTAGCGAGCCGCATATCGTCCGGGGGTGCTGAAGGGGCACTCGGCTCAGGGAAGCCCATAGTCTGACGAAGGAAGCGGTCTCCCAGGAACCAGGCCCTGCCAACTGGCCGCTCGAACAAGATCCTATACCGGGAGGCGGCCCATCCTCCGGCAAGCTGGAATCGAAGACCCTCACCCAAAGGCGCCTAGGGCTGCCATAAAATCTGCGGATAGCCAATGCATAAGCCGATTAGAAATCGTAAATGTGCAAGCATGAATCAAAGATGAACACGGGAAGAATTGAGAGTTCTGACATACCTCGGTCGCCCACACCGTGTCAAAATACTGCCGCAGGTAGGGGAGAGTCTCCCGGGGCCGCGACCGGTACTGGCCCTCGAAGACGAGCGAATAAGGGGTCATGAGAGGGGCCTCCACCTCGAGCTCCGGGGCTAGCATCGGAAAGTACATGAAGACCCATAACTGTGGAAAACAGGGCAAAAGCCATCAGAATACAAAATGCTGAGTGCAGAATCTGAATACAGAATGCTGAGGGCAGAATGTAAGTACAGAATGTAAAGTGTGCTGTGTGTGCAATGTACAGATAATGAAAAACAGAAATGTGAATCAAGAGAGCAGAAGGTACCTCCCAGGCTCTCCAATAGCCGCCGACTATGTTCCCCCGTCCGTGGGAGGTCGCACTCATATAGCAATAGAGGGTAGCCAAGCTGGCGCCACCCCAGTCATACTGACCAACCTGCGTAAGGTCCACCAGGGCACTCAGCAAATATAGCCCAACAGTGTTCGCCCTATTGGCAGACAGAGTGGTCCCGAAGAGGAACATAAAAAACCCACGGGCATACTGTGCAATCTCCTCAGGAGTCTCGGGCTCAGTCCCCCTGAACTGTGTAGAAAACCAGGTGTATCGGACTCGGCGCGAAGATCGGTCGACCGGTGGGCGAGCTCCCAACAGATGAATCCAGGCAGCCTCCCACTCGCCCATGTCCTCGTCGTAAGGGATCACCCAGCCTCCCACGTCAAGGCCCGTCAACACGACGAAGTCAAATGGGGTCATAGTCATGTCCCCGGCAGTTGAGAAATGGAAGGAGTTGGTGGTGTCCCACTATCTCTCCACCAGGGCGCCCATCAATGTCCGGCTAGCTGGATAGCAAGATATCCTGGTACAAAAGGTCCCGAATCCTGCCAGATCAACCCAATCGCGGATAGCCTTCGGGAGCTCCCCATACCAATCTCTCGCAGCAATGGAGCCGTATCCCCGTGTAACGCGGGAGGATGTCTGCATTCATAATAGACACATGTATTCAGTTTCAGAACGAAATGAATAAGCTGTGTGCAAATGAAAAGATATGAGCTGTGTACAAATCAAATCAAATTCAATTAAATGTGGGCTGCGTGTTCACCATCAAATTTGGGCTGTGTGTTCAGATTTCAGAAATTTAAAGTTTGGGCTGCGTGTTCAACCTTCAATCAAATGTGGGCTGCGTGTTCACAATCAAATTTGGGCTGTGTGTTCAGATTTCATAAATTTAAAGCTTGGGCTGTGTGTTCAACCTTCAATTAAATGTGGGCTGCGTGTTCACAATCAAATTTGGGCTGCGTGTTCAAATTTCAGAAATTTAAAGTTTGGGCTGCGTGTTTAATTTTCAATTAAATGTGGGCTGCGCGTTCACAATCAAATTTGGGCTGTGTGTTCAGATTTCAGAAATTTAAAGTTTGGGCTGTGTGTTCAACCTTCAATCAAATGTGGGCTGCGTGTTCACAATCAAATTTGGGCTGTGTGTTCAAATTTCAGAAATTTAAAGTTTAGGCTATGTGTTCAACTTTCAACAAATGTGGGCTGCGTGTTCACCATTAAATTTGGGCTGTGTATTCAGATTTCAGAAATTTAAAGTTTGGGCTGCTTGTTCAACCTTCAATCAAATGTGGGCTGCGTGTTGTTAGAATGTATTTAATATTTGATTAAATCAGGAGTTCAAACAGTCCAAAACAAAGGTTCAAACAGCCTAGCACAGCAGCAGACCAAAAGGTTCAAGTGAAAGATATTCAAATTAGTAATGATGGAAGTACAACGGCTATAAACGGCTATAAAAATTCAAAAGGTTCAAGTAGAATATATTCAAATTGGTAATGATAGAAGTACAACAGCTATAAACGACTATAAATTCAAATGACTACAACGGCTATAAATTCAAATGAGCACAACGGCTATAAACGGCTATAGTTTTCATTATATATACCAAAGCCTTTAATGTAAACAAGTTACAAAAAACCTGAAAATATTCTTTGATCTATAATCACTCACATCTATTCTCAGAAATTATACACTGAGCCTTATAGCATTAAGCTCATTTTTCCTGTGTGAGATTTACAGAAAAATCAAAGCTTCATTTTATATATCTATCTTTGAGAGATATTTATTGTAAGCTTTCTTTGAAAGCAAAAATACCATTTCATGTTGTAAAAGTGTTGCAAATACTGTGTTCTTGAAATCTTGAGAGTGGTTGTGAATCGCCTAAGATTTGCAAGGGTTTGGGCTTGTGAAGTCTGTGTAAAATCCGTGGAGGATTGCTCCATTTGTAAAGAGGTTGCTAGCACCCCTGTGAAGCTAGAAGATAGTGAAAAATCTCAAGTGAAGCTTGAGGAGTGGATGTAGGCTTGGTTGAAGCCGAACCACTATAAATCTTTTTGTCTCATCTTCCCTAATCTCTTTACTTTCCTACTACTGCTATAGCTATCTAATATTCATGTGTTAATCATTTGATTTACCCTATATGTTAGTTATACTTCATTGTTATTTTGCTTGATCATTTACTGCTAAGTTCATCATTGTGCTTGTTAATAATTTGTTGTAGTAGTAGTTAATTTTATTGGGGTATTATTAATTTTATTTTGTAGAAACCTAATTCACCCTCCCTCTTAAGTTGCTTTTTGGGTAATAGGAAGGTCTAGGTTGTGTGTTGATGTAAGAGGGTAAAGTGGTAGCCTATGGCTCACAGCAGTTGAAAACACATGAGAGGAATTACCCCACCCATGACCTAGAGTTAGCAGCAGTGATTTTTGCCTTGAAGATTTGGAGGCAATATCTGTATGGTGAGAAATTTGAAGTGTTCTCTGATCACAAGAGTCTGAAATATCTGTTTACACAGAAAGACTTGAATTTGAGGTAGAGGAGATGGATGGAATTCATAGAGGATTATGATTTTGAGTTGCATTATCATCCTGGGAAGGCTAATGTTGTGGCCGATGCTTTGAGTAGAAAGCCAATTAACTGTGTAGCTTCTATCGCCATTAGAGAATGGGAAATGTTGGGTATTCTTAATGAGTTTGACTTGCAACTGGGCGAGTCTGTTGAATTCGCAGCTTTGTTTTCAGTAGTTGCACAACCTACACTTGTGAATCGAGTGTTGGAAGCGCAAAAAGGGTGACCTTGAGTTGGAATCATTCCGAGGGAAGATTTCCAATGGAAAGGTAGAAAGAGGTTTGACTGTGTATCCTGACCTAAGTGTGAGATACCGTGACCGTTTGTTTGTACCGGAGTCTTGCCGAGAGGAAGTACTCCGAGAGTTCCACTATTCGCGCCTTGCGGTGCATCTGGGAGGCACAAAGATGTATCATGATCTTAGTCATCAGTTTTGGTGGAGGGGTATGAAAAGGGGTGTGGCTATGTTTGTATCCAAGTGCCTTACTTGTCAACAAGTGAAGGCCGAGCATCAGAGGCCAGCGGGTTTGTTGCAATCCTTGCTTATAACTGAGTGGAAGTGGGAGCATGTTACGATGGACTTCGTTGTGGGCCTTTCAAGGACTCAACGAGGTAGTGATGCCATTTGGGTGGTCGTTGACCGATTGACTAAATCGGCGCATTTTATTCCCATGCGCGTAAGTGACTCGGTAGATTATCTTGCCGACTTGTATATTAGGGTCATAGTGAGGTTGCACGAGGTCCCTGTGACGATTGTTTCAGATAGAGATCCGCGTTTCACTACTAAGTTGTGGTAGAGTTTGCAGAGTGCCTCGGGCACTAGATTGACTTTTGGTATTGTGTATCATCCACAGACTGACGGACAGTCCAAGCGTACCATTCAGATCCTTAAGGATATGCTTAGAGGCTGTGTCCTTGATTTTAAGGGGTCGTGGGAGAGACACCTACCCTTAGTAGAATTTGCCTATAACAATAGTTTCCAATCGAGTATTGGTATGGCACCATTTGAGGCCTTGTATGGTCGACCATGTAGGTCTCATGTGTGTTAGGCCGAGGTGGGTGATGCACCTTTGTTGGGTCCAAAGTTGGTTCGAGAAACTATGGAGAAAGTTGCACTTATCTATAAGAGACTAGCTATGGCTCAGAGTCGCCAGAAAAGTTATGCCGACCGTAGGAGGAGACCTTTGTCATTTGAGGTGGGTGATCATGTCTTTTTGAAAATATCACCTAGACGGGTTTGATGAGGTTTGGGAAGAATGGGAAGTTGTCCCCTCGGTTTATTGGCCCTTTTGAGATCCTTGAACGAATTGGGGAGGTTGCTTATCGCTTGGCGTTACCACCATAGATTTCTGGGGTTCATGACATGTTTCATATTTGTATGCTTCGGAAATATGAGCCGGATCCATCGCACGTGTTGGATTGGACCGACTTAGAGGTAGATGAGGATGCCTCGTATGAGGAGAGAACGGTAAGAGTCTTGGATAGACGGGGTCAAGTTTTGCGAGGCAAGACAATTCCCTTGGTAAAAGTATTGTGGAAACATCATGAAGTCGAGGAAGCGAATTGGGAACGTGAATTAGAAGTCCGAGAGAAATATCCGGATTTATTTATTGATGCATGAGCATGTATTAAGAATATATTGTATTAATGAGAAGTCTAAGCATTGTATATGTTTTAACTTATGAAAACATTGTATATGTTATGATTACTTGGAAAGAACATGGATTCAATATAAACAATGCTTATGTTTTGAGAATTTGGAATATTGATGATGTTGTATCATTTTTGAAAGCATTGTATATGCTATGTACGATTTTTGAAAGTTTGAACTTTGGTTAAACATTGTAAATGTTTTGGGTAAATTGAAAATTTCATTTTAATTTGGGACTTGTGAATCAAGTCAGTGTGAATAGATGACCGGAGAGTGGGTCATGGTGCTGAACTTGTGGGAATAACATAGTGTGCATAGTTCAGTTATGTTTTAGAGCCTAATTTATAATTTCGGGGACAAAATTTCCTAAGGTGGAGAGGTTATAGCGATCCCGGTTTTTACCCCAACCATTATTGTGCTCCGGACTCGGATTCTGTGATTCTATATTGTTGTCTATGTCTTGTTTCATCCCTTTAATTCTTTGAATTTGAGTTTTGGGACTTGTTGGGCGAGTTTGGAACAAGTTGGTTGTCTTTTGGTACAAATAGTTGTTGCCCAGAATTTGGCTTCTTCGCTCGAGCAAGGCTTCTTGCGCTCGAGAGCGAGCCTTGTGTAAATTGTTCTTCGCTCGAGTGAGCACTCTTGTGCTCGAGTGTGCGTCTGCGTTGGGTGACAGACCTAAACCTTCTCATTCTACGCTTGAGCGAGGCTTATTACGCTCGAGCGAGGCGACCTTTGTGTGTCTGGTCGCTCGAGCGAGAACTCCTTCGCTCGAGCGAGCCTGCGTATATCAGATTGTAGCAGTGATGTTTTACATCACTTTTTGATTTCATTTTCCCCCAAAACCCTAATCCGGCTGCCTCTCTCTCTAAAACTCACATTCTCTCTAAGATTTCATCTAAATCTATTGTGTTTTTGACCCTAGTGTCTTTGAGAATAAGGTAGAGGGCTTCAAGAGCTTCATTTTGATCCAAGAAGTAATTGGTTTTGTCATCTTTGAAGTTCCACCTTGTTGCTTGGGTTTCTACACTTAAGGTAGGGAATTTCTACACTCTAATATGGTTTTTAGTTTAGTTATTTGCTATTGTGTATAGATGATGAGATATGGTTGTGGTTTGGGACAAATCTAGGATTTGGGTGTGAGATGAAAAGAGGGGTCATGATGAATATCAGATAAGTGAGTATGAAGCTTGAATATAGGACCATGTTGTGCCAAAATAGTTGATTTTGGTGTTTGGGTTGATATTTGAAAAAAAGGGAGATTTTGCCCTAATTTGATCAAATTATTATTTTGTATAGATAATTGGGAATTAGCATTGAAATTGTGAAATTGGAAGGTTGTCGTTGTAAATGGTGATATTGGATATGTATTATCTCATCTATGTAAATTTTGAATAAAATATTTATTTGAGATTGAACATCTCTCTAGAAATAATTGAATTGGGCTATCGGTGGAGGATAACCATGATTGTTGTAGAAATTGCATGAGGATTAGGCGATTTGATGCTAATTCATTGTTAGTGTCATTGAATATGACCATGTTATAAATACATTGTATATGTATGTTTATTTGGAGGAGAAAGATGATGTACTCCATATATGATTATGTTTATAAATACATTGCGTATGTATATTTGTTTGGGAGGAGAAAGGGGATGGACTTCATTTAAATCAAGTTGGCCAGAGTATCCTGGGTGAAAGACCCGAAATTTCACTTATAAATGGGTGCCGGTTCCTTTGGACGAAATATCCGTAAAATGGCAAGTTTGAAGTGTTTATTTGTGTTTTGCATATTTGGAAAACCTTTGAGTTGTAATCTCATTTTGGTTGTGGAAAGATAATGAATTTAACTCATGAATTGAGTAGCATATGTGAATTGGGATCGAATTGAAGGAAAATGGAATAAAATTAGGTTTTAGTAGCATATGAATACGCAGGTCTTGTGGATGCTTTAGTATTGGTATTGTTTATGCACGTGGTATTTATATCTTTGCTAAATTTCGTATATTGTGTTAGATTATCTCTACTAGGCTGTTGGTTCACCCTATACGAGAATATCATTTTCAGGTGCAGGTGAGATGTTTCCTCCAAGGCAATAGCATGGATGAATTTTCAGGAAGCAAGAGCTTCTTAATTATGCATTATGTGTGTATGTTTGTTATTTGTAAAGCCAATGGCTTAAGATGTAATGAGCGAGACTGAATTTGTATAACCAAGCATGACTTGGAAAGATGTAAGCCTACATGGCATTTAACTGTTTATTAAGCATGTGAACTCTGATGTATGAAAGTATGTTGTTTCTCTTATTTATTCCGCATATGAGTTATCTTTATTGTACTATTTTGGGGGCATTAAAATCATAGACTAATTAGCTAACTAATGGAGATTTTCTTAATTATTTAAAATTAAGAAAATCAAGAAAATTAGTATGAGATATTAGAGCTACCATGGTCCTCACTGAAAACAATTTAGCCTAATCGGTTAGGTTAAATGGCCAACCAACTTATACAAAATTAATTAATTAAAACTTTTAAATGTTATTTTAATTTTAAAATTTAAACTGACTTGAATTGAAGCATGCATATCACTACAATATTAAGGTTCACTTTATAAAAGTAAAACAATACATTTTTCTTTTTCTTTTTCCGATGTGGGATTATAAAATAAAATTAACAATTATTTGGACGGGAAATTTATTTTTAATCTGGCAATCTTGGTCGTTCAATATTTAATCAAATTAATCTTTAGTTTATTTCGAATCAAACAAATCTAATCAATATATTTTGATAAAACTGTTAAAATCGTTGTTAAACCAACGAATTAGTCAAATCAAAAATGATTTAGCCTAATCGGCTAGGTTAAAAGACCAACTAACTTACACAAAAGTTAATTAATTAAAACTTTTAAATTTTATTTTTAAATTTAAATTATATTAAATTAAAATATGTACAACACTATAATATGAAATGAGAATATAAGATTGAATTTATATGAGTAAAACAATTTATTTTTTCCTTATTCTCTCGATATGAAATTATCAAATAAATCATGGACTAATTAGCTAGTTAATAGAGGTTTTCTTAATTGTTTAAAATTAAAAAAATCAAGAAAATTAATATGAGATATTGAAACTCTCACAATACTCCTCATTAAAAATTTCATTTTCCTTATATAATATATATAGATAGATATAGATAGATTGTTAATATATAGATAGGATTAAAGTATTTAAAAAAGAAAAAGGAAAAGAACAATATGCACAAACCAATTAAAGTATGAAATGTTTTTGGGTATGATGGCCAAATGCCATGATGTCTCGGCCAAGAAAATAAATAAATAATTAATTATTTAAACGATTCATCAAATGCCGTGTCTCTGGCGTGTGGTTATGGAGGGCCATATACAACATTACCTTTCTCAGCCTGTTTAAACTATGATTCATATCTTAAACGCAATCAGTACCTTATTAAATTATGAATAATTTAACATTTATAGAAAGCTTGCCTTCTTCCACTTTAACGTGTGCCCCTCTCACTCTCTCATGCATTATCAAAATTATAGGGTTACAATATAAAAAAGTCTTGACTAAAGAAAGGGATACAATTCAATGCAAGTGTAGAAAAGAAAAAAAAAATTCACATCATTAAAATTAAAATTAATTTTGTTTAATAAATTTGTAATTATTTTTTGAAAATATCATTGAATTGTAATTTTTCATAAAGAAAATTTAGTGGAATTGGGATAAGTATTTGGAATTTTTTTTTTTATTAACTTTCTTTTAAAAAATTTCAAAAAACTTCGCATTGTGTGATCTACTCGACTACATGGACCAAATAAGTTATAAAAAAAAATGGAAAACAATTCATCAAAAAAAAAAATTGAAAATAAGTTGATGATGCTTTTAGATCATTCTACACTAGACAAACAAAAAATGTAAAAAAATTTGCGCAAATTTTAAAAGTAATAATATTGAAAATTAAAAAAATTGAGCTTTTTAGACAGTTGCCAAACCCATCAAATTTAATTGATTGAAATAGAAAAACCCATTATTTTTATGTTGTGTTAATCATCACTAGGGACAGATCCACGAGGAGTGAAAGTATATTTAGATTTTCCCGCACCCCCTAGATCCATCATTGATCAGCACAATATTAATTTATTTATTTCATACATGTATTTAGAAGAAGAAGAAGAAGAAGAAGAAGAAGAAGAAGAAAAGTGGTTGTCCGATGACTTAGATCCATCATTGATCATCACAATATTAATTTATTTATTTCATACATGTATTTAGAAGAAGAAGAAGAAGAAGAAGAAGAAGAAGAAGAAAAGTGGTTGTCCGATGACTTAGATCCATCATTGATCATCACAATATTAATTTATTTATTTCATACATGTATTTAGAAGAAGAAGAAGAAGAAGAAGAAGAAGAAGAAGAAAAGTGGTTGTCCGATGACTTAGATCCATCATTGATCATCACAATATTAATTTATTTATTTCATACATGTATTTAGAAGAAGAAGAAGAAGAAGAAGAAGAAGAAGAAGAAAAGTGGTTGTCCGATGACTTAGATCCATCATTGATCATCACAATATTAATTTATTTATTTCATACATGTATTTAGAAGAAGAAGAAGAAGAAGAAGAAGAAGAAGAAGAAAAGTGGTTGTCCGATGACTTAGATCCATCATTGATCATCACAATATTAATTTATTTATTTCATACATGTATTTAGAAGAAGAAGAAGAAGAAGAAGAAGAAGAAGAAGAAAAGTGGTTGTCCGATGACTTAGATCCATCATTGATCATCACAATATTAATTTATTTATTTCATACATGTATTTAGAAGAAGAAGAAGAAGAAGAAGAAGAAGAAGAAGAAAAGTGGTTGTCCGATGACTTAGATCCATCATTGATCATCACAATATTAATTTATTTATTTCATACATGTATTTAGAAGAAGAAGAAGAAGAAGAAGAAGAAGAAGAAGAAAAGTGGTTGTCCGATGACTTAGATCCATCATTGATCATCACAATATTAATTTATTTATTTCATACATGTATTTAGAAGAAGAAGAAGAAGAAGAAGAAGAAGAAGAAGAAAAGTGGTTGTCCGATGACTTAGATCCATCATTGATCATCACAATATTAATTTATTTATTTCATACATGTATTTAGAAGAAGAAGAAGAAGAAGAAGAAGAAGAAGAAGAAAAGTGGTTGTCCGATGACTTAGATCCATCATTAATCATCACAATATTAATTTATTTTTTTCATACATGTATTAAAAAAAAAAAAAAGAGTGGTTGTCCGATGACTTAGATCCATCATTGATCATCACAATATTAATTTATTTATTTCATACATGTATTTAGAAGAAGAAGAAGAAGAAGAAGAAGAAGAAGAAGAAAAGTGGTTGTCCGATGACTTAGATCCATCATTAATCATCACAATATTAATTTATTTATTTCATACATGTATTAAAAAAAAAAAAAAGAGTGGTTGTCCGATGACTTAGATCCATCATTGATCATCACAATATTAATTTATTTATTTCATACATGTATTTTAAAAAAAGAAGAAGTGGTTGTTCAATGACTTAACTCAATCACCTTGGGCTACCTAGCAACCGCACATTAACTGAACTGACCTGAGTTCAGGTATCAAACCCATCTTTCAACTTTATCATCATCCAACTAGCTTGGTGCCCTCGCTTGAGTCACAAACTAAAGCTACTTACCTCAACAATTATTAGATGTCTCAATCACACCTTATATCCAAACATTATGTGTTGTTTTTAAACGATGTGGGATGAGTTTATGATTCTACTACTACCAAAGTTTAAATTTTATACTATCTCTATTCTAATGAGATTATGAACGATGTCGGATGGATTTATGATTCTTCTACAACCAGCGTTTAAACTTTACACTATCTATTTTCTAATGAGATTTTGTTTCCTTCTTTCCCGTAACCACCATCCACCGCCACCATCACCAAATCCTCTCTTGTCAAAGCTTTTAAATGTTTATTGTGCTTGGAATATATTTTGAATTATTTTAAAGGTATGTAGTAATGCAAGTGTAGGAAAAAAAAATCAGATCAGAGTGATAAATTAAAAAAATTGTAATTGTTTTTTGAAAATACTATTGAATTGTAATTTTTCGTAAAGAAAATTTAGTGGAACTGGGGTAAGTATTTGGAATTTTTTCTTTTCTTTTTTTGTTTCATTTTTACTAAAGTTTTTTCAATTTTTTTTTAAAAACTTTGCATTTTAGCATCTACTCGATTGCATAGACCAAATAAGTTATAAAATTAAAATGGAAAATAATTGACTAAAAAAAATGTGAAAATAAGTTGGTGATGTTTTTAGATCATTCTACACTAGATACACAAAAAATGTAAGAATATAGTGGCAAATTAAAAAAAAATAATTACATTGAAAAAAAAAAAAAAAAAGATAGTTTTTAGTTGGCTTGGCAAATGCCACCAAATTTTATTTTTAAAGAGAAAAAACCATTATTTTTATGTTGAACATCATCACCAAGGATAGATCCAAAGGGTGCGATAGTATATTTAGATTTTCAAATTTCGGGGATCCATCCTTGATCATAACGATATTAATTTATTTATTTTATACATGAAAAAAATCCATCCTTGGTCATCACAATATTAATTTTTTAATGTATACATGTTAAAAAAAAAAACCTTGGGCTAGCCAGAATGAACACGTTCACTGGTCTACCCAGAGTTCAAGCGCCGAACCCACCTTTCAACATGTGTCCGTAGATGTTGGTAGTTGTTTATTATCTTGTTTGCATCCTTTTTACTTCGTATTTGAGTTATAGGATGTGTTGGGCAGGTTTGTTACAGGTTGG
>NW_021030378.1:128722-154858 GCF_004153795.1 Camellia sinensis
TGGAAGTTGGGGTCTGACTTACCATCATAAATTTGGAACCTCGGCATACTGAATCTCTTTGGCGCTTCAAATTTGTCTAGTTCCACCAAGAATGGTGTCCTCGGCTTAATTGGGGAAATTACCTCGGCTTTAACATTCTGTTGCCTCCTCTTGAGGTAATCTCTTAAGTCTTCTTTACTCCTTCCTAGAGCTCGGCTATCTTTTGATTTCAATTTCTTCGACATGCTGCTTTCGGCCTCGTGGTGGGCTCGTTTTGATCTCTCTCCATGTGTTGTGTCAAAGCAAAGTGCCTGCCCTTGAACATGGTGATGTTCTTTGGGCTCTGGATCCTTCATGTGATACGTCCTTCGGGACTCTTCTCGTCTCGGTTCCTCTCGTCCGCCTTCCCTGGAAGGTCGGTGAGAGTGCCTTCCGCTCCTGGTGTGTTGAAGGACTTCGAGGATTGTTGTTCTTCCTCCCTTCTGGGCATTGGTTGCTGGCATCGGTGTGTCCTGCAGCGGGTATGGTGGCTGCATGACATTATTTTGCATCATGAAGTTGACGACCGACTGTAGGTCCGCCAACTTGTTTGCCAAGTCTTTTACTTCCTCATCCCTCCGTAGGCACCTATCCCTCCATATCTGAAGGTTATCTTCGTTATAGTACTTGCCTTGGTCTGTCTTTTTTGAAGTGTTTCCCTCTTGGCCGACGTCTTTCTCTCTGTGGCCTTGGCCATGAGTTTCTGTGTTGTGGTTATCTCCTTCAAAGTCAAGATCAATCGGTCTGCCACTTCCAGCAGGAGTGTCGCCCCCATCGTTTTCCCTCTGTCCGTCACTGGCCATCTATTCTTCTAAGATTACCACAGACGGCGCCAAATTGTGTGGGTGATTTTCCGACCACACCGCCCGCTTAGTAACCAGCTGGAGAGCACTGGCAAAATAGATGACACCTGACTGACATGCAACAGAAATATAAGAATCCTGCGGTGGTTTCGACCACCCGGGGGCACTCCGACGATCAAGTCAATATATCTCTCAAAGATAAATCAAGTACTAAACTCACAAGCTTGAGTATCAAAAGCATACCTTAGACCCATGGGGGTACCTCTCTTTTTATAGCCAATACAATCCTAGTCCCAATAGGAGTCTGGCCCTAATGGACTTAGGATTACTGCTAATCTGGGACTCCTGGTGGGATTAGGATAAACTCTCTAAGAGTCTTATCTTTACCCAAACTGAAGTCTTCTCCCAATCTAAGACTCTTGTCCCTTATCCGCTTATCTCGGATTCCGATATCTTCGGAGGCAACCTCGGCGTAGCTGAGATGACCTCGACACAACGACCAAGACATGTGGCACCTCGGCTGACACGTCCGCGTCACCTTGCCACGTGTTGGTACTCAGAAAATATATCCCCACAAGTATAAATCCAAAAATTATCAAATTAGTGTCATTAGAACCGGTTACGAGTCTAGTTTCTTATATTTTTTACCTTGCGTTGATTTCTCGTGTATACAAAGAGAACCATTAATTTTTTTAAAGTCTGCAGAAAACAACCTGTTTAGATATAATTAACTGTAAATAATTATTTTGATAAGCAAATCAAGTGAAACCAATTGGGTTTGAAACTTAGGATATATTAGTTGTTATCTGGAGGGTTTTGGATTTTTTCGAATAGTGTGGGGTGGGTTTCGTAATTTTCAAAGTTAGCGAATAGATTGGGAAAGTTTGTTTAAAACTCTGTTTTATCTTAAAGTTACTTTTAATTAAGTTTTGATTTGAACCCATGTCTTGGGTAATTTTAGACCTTGAAGAACATGAACTTAGGTATTATTTACGAGTAACGGTGAGTGGGGTTGAGTTATGTTAGTGTGCTTTAGTGTGGGATACTTAATTTATTATTTTGTTTAGTATTTTTAAATTAGTAGTAATGTGTAGTCTTCATACTTGGTTTAGGGCACTAGTTGGACTTTCATACTCTATTCGAGGAATATATTATTTCGTTTTCAGGTGAGTAGTTTCATGCTACATATTTTTATAAATGTTCCCCTACCTTGAACTGTTGGAAAATTAAATTGTTGTTTTAGGACTAAACTGTTTTGATAAGCCTTGAGAACTTGGCAAACTGTTTTGTTTTAGCACTAGTTGGACTTTTATAAATGGAATCAAATTATTTTTGAAACACATGTGAACTTGGCATACTGTAAACTATTTGTTTTGGTCTCATGTTTATAAATGTGAACTACCATGTTTTGCGATACTGATGTGTATTGACTATTGGGACCATCTGTGTATCTTAGTCCAGGAAAATTATTCCACTGTGTGTCGTGTCTCTGGCCACTAAGGAAATGATCCGGGTTGGGCCGTGATGACTCTAGTGCTCAACAATTGTAAGGAAAAGACCTAGGTTAGGCTAGGTGATCTTCAATCGGATCCTCTTAGAGAAAAGGCCCAGGTTGTCACCCTGAGGATGACTCTTAGTTCGGTATTGGATCCAACGGGCTTATAGCCTTGAGAATTGTGTGGCGTGTGGCATGTTACTTGTTATTTCTTGGTACCCAAAAAATTATTGGTGTTCATGTTGTAATCTGTTTTAAGTGAAAAATGTCATTTATCATGTTCTTGAGAGACATGAGTATTTTAACTGTTGAACCTTCTTTTTGAAACAGATTATCTTTATCAAAAGTGTATGCCAATCCAGTTTCTGTGATATATATCTTATTTTAGAATTGATCCCTGTTTTCAAAACTGTATTTACTATCCATGTTGCTACTCACTGAGCTATCAGCTGACTTAGTTGTTTATCATTTCCAGGTGTTAGAAGGACTTAGAGTGGACTTGTGGCGTAGTGGGGACTCAATTGCATGGACCTCTAGGACATTCATTTTTTTTTTTAGATTGTTATGTCAAGGTTATGCATATTTATTTTTATTTTTATTGAGGTTCATTTAGGATTATTTTGATATGTGTGCTGTTTATATCCCATATGTTTGGATGGTTTTTATTTCGGTTGGTTTTGCCATTTATACTTGTGGTATGTCATTGGATTGAGTTTGGTTTTTTTATTATTGGACTATTGTATAGTTATTCAATGTGTTTATGGATTTGTGTTTAGGCTTAAGTGTGCCTTGGGCTTAGTCCCTGTGGGCCACAGCCGGGTCATGCTCGGATTTGGGGTGTGACAGAAAATAAGTTGGTGATGTTCTTAGATCATTCTACACTAGATACACAAAAAATGTAAAATCTTTGACGCAAATTTAAAAAATATAATATTTAAAAGAAAAAAAAATGAGTTTTTTTGGTTAGTTGCCAAACCCACCAAATGTTATTGAAATAGAAAAAATCATCATTTTTATGTTTTGTAATCGTCATCAAGGACTGATCCACAGGGTGCAAAAGTATATTTAGATTTCCAACTTTTCAAGATCCATCCATGATCATAAATACTAATTTATTTATTTTATATATGAAAAATAAAAGCCCATCCTTGATCATCACAATATTAATTTTTTATTTTCTACTACATGTAAAAAAAAAAAAAGTTGGTTGTCCAATGACTTAAACTAAAGTTATAACCAGGGAACTAAGCTGCCCACAACCTGAATTCCAGCGTTGAAGCCATCTATCAACTTTACCATCATCCAACCAGTTTGGTGCCTTCGCTTGAGTCATAAGCTAACGCTACTTAGCTCAGCAATTATTAGATGTCTTAATCACCCCTTATATTCAAACATTATGCGTTGTTTTTAAACGATGTGGGATAAGTTTACGATTATACTATTAACAATATTTAAACTTTACAATATCTCTTTTCTAATTAGATTATGAACGATGTGAGATGAATTTACGATTCCCCTACTACCAATATTAAAACTTTACACTATCTCTTTTCTAATGGCATTATGTTTCCTTCTGTTCTGTAGTAGCCACCACCGTCCGTTACCATCCCCGAACCGTCTCTTGTCTTCCCCACCTACAAGGACCAACCGCCACCCCCTTGCTCCCCTTCCTTTCTCTGTCGCAGCCAGCCACATAGAAAAATTAAAAAAATGCTCTCATCTTAGCAAATCATTTTGGAATTCAAATTGTTTAACTTGATTGTTGACAAGTTTCAAATCTAACGAAAATAGAGGATGGATTTTTATTAAGAAGTTTATGTCAATTTTGATGAACGGGAAATGAGATATCTGGGTTGGGCAAAAATCCAAACGAAACTTTTTCTTGATTAAAATTAACCACGTTAAACCCGTGGGTTTCCTAGGGTGGATGGGTGATGGTAGGAGAGGGGAAAAAACAAAGTAGAAGAGGGGAGAGAGTAAGAGAGCAGGTAGGGAAGAAGACAACAAACAATCTCTGGATTTTTCCTAGTTTGTTTTGGGTTTTTGTGTTGGTGACTAGGCTGAAGGAGTAGGGTAAGGAGGTATCAGATAAGGATGGGTGTACAATAGTAGGTCAAAAAATCTTGGATGCTTCTTCTAGTTTGTATGATGTGGCAAATTTCTATTGGCCTACCGTGAAGTCTATAGATTAATCTCTTTTCGAGACTTATAAAACAAAATTTTGGGTGTGTGATAGGTCTCTATCTTTCTTCTTCTCTTTGTTTTTGTTCTTTATCCTTACTCTATTATTATTTAGTTCATTGATGGAGAGGTTGTAGGTTTATGTATTTTGTATATATATATACAGTTAAGAAAGCTGAGGAGTTAAATTCATGTATAAAGAATGGGTATAATTCTTAGTCCAAAAATTCTGCACAGAATCACAAACTTTAAAAATCAAGAAACCATATCAAACGAATGAATTTTGAATTGAAATTTTTACAGTAGATTAATAACATATTGAATTGAATATATGAATTTGTTCATAATTTTTGGGAGTCAAAATCCATATAAACTGATGCGTTCAAATCTGCCCAGAAACTGGTTTAAAACAGTTAATTCGGGAGAGTCGTTCTCTTTGGGTATAAATCCAAAAATTATCAAATTAGTGTCATTAGAACCGGTTACGAGTCTAGTTTCTTAGATTTTTGACATTTCATTGATTGCTCGTGTATACAAAGAGAACCATTAATTTTTTTAAAGTCTTCCGAAGACAACCTGTTTAGATGTAATTAACTGTAAATAATTATTTTGATAAGCAAATCAAGTGAAACCAATGGGTTTGAAACTTAGGATATATTAGTTGCTATCTGGAGGGTTTTGGAATTTTTTGAATAGTGTGGAGTGGGTTTTGTAATTTTCAAAGTTAGCAAATAGATTGGGAAAGTTTGTTTAAAACTCTGTTTTATCTTAAAGTTACTTTTAATTAAATTTGGATTTGAACCCATGTCTTGGGTAATTTTAGGCCTTGAAGAACATGAACTTAGGTATTATTTAAGAGTAACGGTGAGTGGGGTTGAGCTGTGTTAGTGCGCTTTAGTGTGGGATACTTAATTTATTATTCTCTTTAGTATTTTTAAATTAGTAGTGACGTGTAGTCTTCATACTTGGTTCAAGGCACTAGTTGGACTTTCATACTCTATTCGAGGATTATATTATTTCGTTTTCAGGTGAGTAGTTCCATGCTACATATTTTTATAAATGTTTCCCTACCTTGAACTGTTGGAAAATTAAATTGTTGTTTTAAGACTAAACTGTTTTGATAAAATTATTATATTATCAATGGAATCAAATTATTTCTGAAACACGTGTGAACTTGGCATACTGTAAACTATTTGTTTTGGTCTCATGTTTATAATGGTGAACTACCATGTTTTACGATACTGATATGTATTGATTATTGGGACGATCTGTGTATTTTAGTCTAGGAAAATTATTCCACTGTGTGTGGTGACTCTGGCCACTAGGGAACAGATCCGGGTTGGGCCGTGATGACTCTAATGCTCAACGATTGTAAGGAAAAGACCTAGGTTAGGCTAGGTGATCTTCAATCGGATCCTCTTAGAGAAAAGGCCCAGGTTGTCACCCTGAGGATGACTCTTAGTTCGGTATTGGATCCAACGGGCTTATAGCCTTGAGAATTGTGTGGCGCGTGGCATGTTACTTGTTATTTCTTGGTACCTAAAAAATTATTGGTGTTCATGTTGTAATCTGTTTTAAGTGGAAAATGTCATTTATCATGTTCTTAAGAGACATGAGTATTTTAACTGTTGAACCTTCTTTTTGAAACAGATTATCTTTATCAAAAGTGTATGCCAATCTAGTTTCTGTGATATATATCTTATTTTAGAATTGATCCCTGTTTTCAAAACTGTATTTACTATCCATGTTGCTACTCACTGAGCTATCAGCTGACTTAGTTGTTTATTATTTTCAGGTGTTAAAAGGACTTAGAATGGACTTGTGGCGTAGTGGGGACTCAATTGCATGGACCTCTAGGACATTCATTTTTTTTTTGTTTTAGATTGTTATGTCAAGGTTGTGCATATTTATTTTTATTTTTATTGAGGTTCATTTAGGATTATTTTGATATGTGTGTTGTTTATATCCCATATGTTTGGATGATATTGATTACGGTTGGTTTTGCCATTTATACTTGTGGTATGTCACTGGATTGAGTTTGGTTTTTTTTATTATTGGACTATTGTATAGTTATTCAATGTGTTTATGGATTTGTGTTTAGGCTTAAGTGTGCCTTGGGCTGAGTCCCTGTGGTCCGTGGTCGGTCATGCCCGGATTTGGGGTGTGACAGAAAATAAGTTGGTGATGTTTTTAGATCATTCTACACTAGATACACAAAAAATGTAAAATCTAAGACGCAAATTTAAAAAATATAATATTCAAAAAAAAAAAAAGAGTTTTTTCAGTTAGTTGCCAAACCCACCAAATGTTATTTGATTAAAATAGAAAAAATCATCATTTTTATGTTTTGTAATCATCACCAAGGATTGATCCACAGGGTGTGAAAGTATATTTAGATTTTCAAATTTTCAAGATCCATCCATGATCATAACAATACTAATTTATTTATTTTATACATGAAAAATAAAAGCCCATCCTTGATCATCACAATATTAATTTTTTATTTTCTACTACACATAAAAAAAAAAAAAAGTTGGTTGTCCAATGACTTAAACTAAAGCTATAGCCAGGGAACCTACAGGTTCACTAGTCTAGCCTGAGTTCAACTAAGCTGGCCACAACCTAAGTTCAAGCGTTGAAGCCATCTATCAACTTTACCATCATCCAACCAGTTTGGCGCCCTCGCTTAAGTCATAAGCTAACGCTACTTAGCTCGGCAATTATTAGATGTCTCAATCACCCCTTATATTCAAACATTATGTATTGTTTTTAAACGATGTGGGATAAGTTTACGATTATACTATTAACAATATTTAAACTTTACACTATCTCATTTCTAATTTGATTATGAACGATGTGGGATGAATTTGCAATTCTACTACTACCAATATTAAAACTTTACACTATCTCTTTTCTAACGGCATTATGTTTCCTTCTCTTTCGTAGTAGCCACCATCGTCCGTCACCATCACCGAACCGTCTCTTGTCTTCCCCACCTACAAGGACCAACCGCCACCCCCTTGCTCCCCTTCCTTTCTCTGTCCCAGCCAGCCACGTAGAAAAATTAAAAAAAAATGCTCTAATTTTAGCAAATCATTTTTGAATTCAAATTGTTTAACTTGATTGCTGACAAGTTTCAAATCTAACGAAAATAGAGGATGGATTTTTATTGAGAAGTTTATGTCAATTTTGATTAACGGGAAATGAGATATTTGGGCAGGCCATAAATCCAAACGAAACTCTTTCTTGATTGAAATCAACCACATTAAACCCGTGGGTTTCCTAGGGTGGATAGGTGATGGCAGGAGAGGGAAAAAATAGAGTAGGAGAGGGGAGAGAGTAAGAGAGCAGGTAGGGAAGAAGACAACAAACAATCTCAAGATTTTTCCTAGTTTGTTTTGGGATTCTGTGTTGGTGACTAGGGTGAAGGAGTAGGGTGAGGAGGTATCAGATAAGGATGGGTGTATAATAGTAGGTGAAAAAATCTTGGATGCTTCTTCTAGTTTGTATGATGTGGAAAATTTCTACTGGCCTACCGTGATGTCTATAGTTTAATCTCTTTTTGAGATTAATAAAACAAAATTTTGGGTGTGAGGTAGGTCTCTATCTTTCTTATTCTCTTTGTTTTTGTTCTTTGTCCTTACTCTATCATTATTTAGTTCATTGATGGATAGGTTGTAGGTTTATGTACTTTGTATATATATATATATACGGTTAAGAAATCTGAGGAGTTAAATTCATGTATAAAGAATGGGTATAATTCTTAGTCCAAAAATTCTGCACAGAATCACAAACTTTAAAAATCAAGAAACCATATCAAACGAATGAATTTTGAACTGAAATTTTTACAGTAGATTAATTACATATTGAATTGCATATCTGAATTTTTTCATAATTTTTGGGAGTCAAAATCCATATAAACTGATGCGTACAAATCTGTCCAAAAAACTGGTTTAAAACAGTAAATTCGGGAGTGTCGTTCTCTTTGGGTATAAATCCAAAAATTATCAAATTAGTGTCATTAGAACCGGTTACGAGGCTAGTTTCTTACATTTTTGGCCTTGCATTGATTGTTGTAAGCTATATCAAAGTATAGTGCAGCTCGTATAAATATCAGATCATACCTTTAGGTGATAGAACCTAAAGCGAAGAATCTCGTCGGTAAATCACGTGCTTCTAAAAATGCGAACAACGTACTCCCAGCAGTGGAGTGATACCACAATATGAGTATCACCCACACAAGTCACAGTGCAGAGGCTTGATCGTTCTCATATGGGAGAGAGTTAGAGAGAGAGTCTCGGAGGATAAAAGATTATGGGTAAAAACCACATAACGTATATTATATCGATCCCATCATATTAGATGTATATAATCAAATACATAACAATAAATATCTATCTATCCATCTATCCATATCTCTTGATAAGATATGGTAGATATAGATATTGATTGTGGGTTATCCAATTAATTCAAATTCAAATTCAAACTTAATGGATAATTAATTGGTCATGGGTCATGCCACATGGGCGCCCAAATTCGGGTCCAATACCCGGCCCAATTTCCAACATCTCTCACTCGCACATGAGCTGGCATGACACTGCCACATCTCTATCTCAATCTCCCTAAATATTAAACAATCACATACTAGCCAATGAACCGTGTGACCGTTGAGAAACACCTGCATGTCGAAGCTCTATACTAGAAACTCAAAATGAGCCAGCATAGAGATATCAACCCAAAAAAAAATATAGAAATAGTATCTCATATACCCCAGACCCATCTAATTACACAGGTCTAAAAAACTTCTCTAATCCTTCAAAAAGAGCATGTTTGACCCTCTCAATTCTTGCAATATATTCACACTCAACCCGCCTCTCATACAGAGCGGTGTGAGTTGTCTGCAATGAATATACAACAGTGGTGTAATACTATATGATCTTCCCTTTGCCCTCATGCCATTTAGTTTAGGATTGACCGCTTTCCCAGTGATGTCCCTTAAGGCCGAATCATATATGACCACAGGCAACATACCAAAGTAGCAGAACATCAACCCCTTACCTTATGACATAGTCAGAAGTCACAAAAGCGTACATAAATGAAAGTCATATCAATAATGACACGTAAGACTCACACAGTGAGGAAACAGGGATCCATTCTCTCACCTCATTACTCAGTCGCCAAGCACATGTAGTATGAATACATGTTACAGTGGAGAAACTCTTCAAAAAAAAAAGGTGACGTCATACTCGATACACCGTACAAATATTAGTCTAGTCACTTTCTAGCGCCTAACCCGAATTCTCTATTTGCTCACCTTCCAGGCGCCAAATGAGATCTCATATCTGGCTAATCATAATAGGCATAACATGGAAAGTGGGTCCTAACATCCATGTTTGGTCCTTAACACAACCCCATCTTGGTTATAACCAAGGCGACATACATAGTGGATAATTTAAGCCTCTCTTGGCTCCAAATAAAAATATACCATTAGTCTCATCCTTGCTCGCTCCCAAGCGCCAAGGGCGATTGTTCGTGTGAGTAAGCCAATCTTGCCTGCTGACATCATTATCTGCTAATCATTATGACACAAACCATAATAGTGTCAACATCCCATCATCTCACAACAAATAAGTGATCGATTTAAAAAAAAAAACAACCACAACTTACGCAATTCTAGATTCCAAACATAAGCCTTATCAGCACCTCTCGCGATAAGTATATACAACGGAATCCACCATGTGTGCCTAACATGAAGTGATTCAAGATCACTACCTCTTGCGCAATAACCTCTCTAAAGATATTTTGATGACCAATCTGCGTTCATTCAAGATGTGCCCAACTAGCGCATTGAATCTTACAAAGGGAAAATTTATACACTACCAGTAAAGCATCCTATCCACAGTCTAATGAGCAAGGTCAAGGTCTAAAACTACTCAGTTGACCATCTAAAGAGATAACACTCATTATGCCGAATACGCCCACATAGCGTACTTCAGGCTCCCACAAAAAAAAAAAAAAAAACAAGGAATATAGGTCATTCGTTTTATTTCTCCTAGAGACAATCTAAGGATTCACTCAATAGCTAAAGCTCTAGCTTTTACCGATAGGTAAGTCAATGGGTTTGCAATTTCGCATCTAGAATCATTCTAGGATATTCCTTATGTAAGTCATTAAAGAAAAACTGAGAATTCTCCTAGAACAATCTCTAAGGATCTTACATCCGAGCATATAAATAACATCACCCATGTCCATCATGTCTAAAACAGAGGACTATCAACCCTACGTGGTGACAATCGTATAAATTCTTGGCTCATAATGACTAAGGAAAAACTTCTTTTGGACCATTGATCATGCCCCAGTGGTCTTCATCGATCATCGTTGGGCTGTCATGGCTCGATGAAATCTAAGAATCATTATTTGGATAATTGTTTTAGGCTATAAAAGATTTATTTGAAATAGAAACCTTTTTGCGCTCCTAACGTTTCACCATAAAAGCAGAAGGTAAATCCCTACGGATCTACTTATACAATTCTCCAACGAGAAGTTGGATCACAATGTCCACAAATCAATGTTCCGAACTTATGTCAATCATAGCCTAAGTCAGAATAACCTCACTCTCCAGGAGAAAGTCTTCTCATGGTCTACACTTTCCTCAATGGTGCAACTTTTCGGTATCTAGCGAGCCTTATGCCTCAAAAAATGACTATCCAAATCATGCATAACTTTAAAACAGTTTCACGTCATAACAGAAAGTCAACCAAATTATAGAAATGGTTAATCTGCAAAGACTTTGTCTTAAACTGCGCAACATTGATCCACTTTTCTAAAAATAGGGGACTAGAGCCTTTGGTATTATCCTAGGCTCTTTATCATCTTGCGGAGCAATCATGAATGTTTCCCTCTCAATCACCCAGTGATGACGTGGAAAATTTTCACATTCGCTACCATGCAACAAAGAATGTAAAGTATTCTTCTCTAATGAAGTAATCCACTAGTAGGCACATCGCTCCCACTGTCCCTAGGATATTGTAAATTTCTCTCAATTCTCAACTAGGCTACGTAAAGCGCTATGCTTAGAATTCTCTATCTTGTAGAGTTCCAAAACTCTATTCACGTCACTTTTACTAAGAAAACTTTATGTGAGTTAGTTACACTACCACAAAGCTGCTTACCTATATGCACATGACCTGGAGTGACAACATACAATAATGCGTCACATAACTCCAAGGTCTTAACTTCGCAACCTTATGAGAAGTAAAATAAAGAAAAGTTGCTTGATGGTTACAGATCGCCCACAAATGGCTCTCTTGCTAACTCATTACTTAAATGGAGTGTAAAATCTGATATGGAGGGCCCTTAGTTAGGGATATAGGCAACAAACTAAAGTGTAATTCCCAATTGGGAAACATTTTGCGACATCATCCACCTAACATTAACAATACTTAATTCCTTATCTCTACTACACCATTGTGTTGTTGAGTACTAGGAATAATCAATTTTCTAAGCATCCATTTCTCTTCACAGAGTTTTCTAAAATAACTCAAATAGATACTTGCCACATTGGTCAAAACTAAAAACACGAAAGTTGTTATCTAATTGATCTCAACCTCATATGTGCAATGTCAAAAATCATCTCAAAACTTATGACTTATGGGAGACCAAATAGTCTTGACTCAGATGCATATCGTAATCTATAAATGTGTCGATTTGAGGCTTAGCTATCGTACCCTCACACATATCTAGTCACAAATATCATAGTGGACTAAATGCGCCAATACAAATGACCTTCTACGGCTTTCCTACTTACTTGTGCGCAACCATTGCGAACAAAGTTATACATTCACATGAGAGCAGGATGTCACAAGTGAGTGGGCCCGAGAGGGCCTACTCAAACCATCCTGTCATCATCTCATTAATGTGATTAAGTATAATAAGCCAGTGGTTCATGACTAACGTCATAAACTAATTCCAATCATCATAATGTGTGAGTTCACGAAGACAAGTTTTAAAGGTTTAGGCCCAACTAGGTAATGACTCACGACTAATTCATACTCACTAGATCATAAAAGGATGTCATGGAGATATCAAGTGCGCCTAAGTTGCAAATTTAACTAGTAAGTGCTAATCCCCTGCACCTTCAAGTCAATTTTATTCTCCATACACTTTACTGCATCTAGTTGAAAGATGACGATACTCCTCATGCTGTCTCTGTTTCTCGCTTCATAGTTACTTGTAATTAATTCTACTATCCACAAGAAGGAGAGAATAAGCTATCAATCTATGACAGCTCCCGAAGTAACTTAGGCGCGAATTAGGCTAAATAGTCTAATTCAACCCAATGCTCTCACGAGCCATGCGTCAAATTCTTAGAATCATAACAACCTTGTCGGCCTTGACCTTTTCATTATTATGCTGCAACGTTTGTGCTTAGTAGTAAACATTATTAAAAAACATTAGCCTAGCTAAGGAACCATACAAAGAAGCACCTCTTCATGTCTCACACTTAACTGGGGAAACAGTAAGTGTCCAGACTTAGACAAGTTAGCAATGCTAATAGATTTTACAGCCACTTGGAGGTAATCTTTTCACTTAGTGTTAATAGATTTTGCTGCTACTAAGCGCTAATCTTTTAACTTCAAGTAATACTTCAATGCACACTATTATAGTGTGTGAAATTTTGCTCCATCCACTCCCAATAGTTGGGTAGAGAGCAAAACACTGCTCATACTGGCTACTTGTCTTACACTTAATGACTAACTCATTTAAGCTTGCATTTCTTAGATGACGTGACTCTTGAATGTTACTTCATCCAATGATGCAACATCATTACAAGTCATATTACAAAGTCAATCCGCGCAGCTCAATAGTCAAGATCATATACAGATCTATTGAGAGCTTACTAATTTCACAACTCCAAAACTCGCCAGTCAAAGCTACGTAGCGTGCCGCTAACCATAGCGCACACATCAGTTTTTATTGTGCCAAAACAAGGCAACAAAACCACGGCGACTTTGAGTCATGTTTCTTTACTTTGGCTTAATTAAGGTCTGTCCTAAAGTCTCCAAGACTTTTGCTCAGCTAAAGAATAGGATTACATTGTTCACATTTGAACATCTCTACTAAGTCTAGGTCAACCAAATTAACTTCCATATGCTAAGTCAATTTAGAGAGAAATTCGCATTGGGATTAATTTGATTAGCATAATATAATTTTGCCGCAAAAATCTAAATTAAATAGTGACAATATTACACAAGTCGCAAGATCGAAAATCCGCTATGCTCGTAATCATCTCTTGTGCCACAGGTGACAATTATCCAAAATTTAATTTAATTTATGCGCAAAATATTAGTTTTTGCAAGTAAATCTATAAAGATTTCTCTCAACCAAACAACCTCCCACTGACTATGGCATGTCTAAAAGCATAATAAAATATTCTAATTCCATACAATAGCATCTTAAAGTAGATTCACAATCAACTCATGCTATGTTACATTTAATAATGGAATTTAAATAAAAAAAAAAATTAATCATGCTATTCTAATTACAACATATTAGAAACTCTAGACAAAAAATAACAATATGTTATATTTAATATTCAGATTATGCCATAACAGAAAGTATATCATTCTGAAATCTTCTGGAATTTTTCTAAATTTTTCTGAAATTTTAAATAACTAATAAACACACATAAAATTAGAAATAAATATTCCAGAATCTGGTAAACTGAAAAAAAAAATATACCAGTAAATAGTAGACCATTACAGTGGTCTACAGTAAAAAATTCAGCTCCAAAAACTTAATCATGCAACACCAAAAGCATTTTAAAGCAGAAATAATAAATTATTATTTCAGGAAAAATATTTTTTATTTTCATAAAATTTCAAAATTTTACAAAAGATAAAAAATTTAATTCTGAGTCTAACGGTACCAACCACGCTTAAAACAAAGCTATAACGAATAAATTATGGCCAATTAACGCAATTCAGAATTAAAAAACAAACAAACAGAGCCTTAGAGCCAAGCCAGCGCGGAAAAACGGCTGGAAAACGGTGCGGCTCGGCTTGGAGAGTGGCTCAACGCACGGCTCGCGCATGGCAACGCATGCCCCGCCGCTGACGGCGTCACCTGGCGCGTGAGGCTCACGCTCCACCTTCTGAGGTGTTTCTGGGTCCAATTTCGGTACTGCCAGACTCTATTTTTCACAATAAAAACATTTATGGTCTCAAAAATGACATTTAATGAACATAAAAATTGAGGTCTATTGCACTCTCAATCTAATGAAAGTGGAAGTGCAGAAACCCTGCACTTCATCTTCTTCCATTGTTAATTTTCATGCATATAATGTGTATATATATTTATATAAAATTATACACATATTTTAATGCATAAAAATAAGTACGAAAATACCCATTACAGCTCTGATGCCAATGTAAGATATATCAAAGTATAACGTAGTGCATAAAAATATCAGAACATACCTTTAGGTGATAGAACCTGAAGCGAAGAATCTCGTCGGTAAATCACGTGCTTCTAAAAATGCGAACAACTACACCCAGCAGTGGAGTGATACTACAATATGAGTATCACCCACACAAGTCACAGTGCAAAGTCTGGATCGTTCTAATATGGGAGAGAGTTAGAGAGAGAGTCTCGGATAAAAGGCTATGGGTAAAAACCACATAACGTATATTATATCGATCCCATCATATTAGATGTATATAATCAAATATATAACAATCAATATCTATCTATCCATCTATCCATATCTCTTGATAAGATATGGTAGATATAGATATTGATTGTGGGTTATCCAAATAATTCAAATTCAAAATCAAACTTAATGGATAATTAATTGGTCATGGGTCATGCCACATGGGCGCCCAAATTCGGGTCCAATACCCGGCCCAATTTTCAACAATTGCTCCTGTATACTAAGAGAACCATTAATTTTTTAAAGTTGGCAGAAAACAACCTGTTTAGATAAAATTAATTGTAAATAATTATTTTGATAAGCAAATCAAGTGAAATCAATTGGGTTTGAAACTTCGGATATATTAGTTGTTATCTGAAGGGTTTTGGAATTTTTCGAATAGCGTGGAGTGGGTTTTGTAATTTTCAAAGTTAGCGAATAGATTGAGAAAGTTTGTTTAAAACTCTGTTTTATCTTATAGTTACTTTTAATTAAGTTTCGATTTGAACCCATGGCTTGGGTAATTTTAGACCTTGAAGAACATGAACTTAGGTATTATTTAAGAGTAATGGTGAGTGGGGTTGAGCTGTGTTAGTGTGCTTTAGTGTGGGATACTTAATTTATTATTCTGTTTAGTATTTTTAAATTAGTAGTGCAAGTAGTCTTCATACTTGGTTCAGGGCACTAGTTGGACTTTCATACTCTATTCGAGGATTATATTATTTCGTTTTCAGGTGAGTAGTTTCATGCTACATTTTTTTATAAATGTTCCCCTATCTTGAACTGTTGGAAAATTAAATTGTTGTTTCAGGACTAAACTGTTTTGATAAAATTATTATATTATCAATGGAATCAAATTATTTCTGAAACACGTGCCAACTTGGCATACTGTAAACTATTTGTTTTGGTCTCATGTTTACAATGGTGAACTACCATGTTTTGCGACACTGATGTGTATTGATTATTGGGACCATTTGTGTATTTTAGTCTAGGGAAATTATTCCACTGTGTGTGGTGACTCTGGCCACTAGGGAACAAATCCGCGTTGGGCCGTGATGACTCTAGTGCTCAACGATTGTAAGGAAAAGACCTAGGTTAGGCTAGGTGACCTTCATTCAGATCCTATTAGAGAAAAGGCCCAAGTTGCCACCATGAGGATGACTCTTAGTTCGGTATTGGATCCCAAAGGCTTATAACCTTGAGAATTGTGTGGCATGTTACTTGTTATTTCTTGGTACCCATAAAATTATTGGTGTTCATGTTGTAATCTGTTTTAAGTGGAAAATGTCATTTATCATGTTCTTGAGAGACATGAGTATTTTAACTGTTGAACCTTCCTTTTGAAATAGATTATCTTTATCAAAAGTGTATGCCAATCTAGTTTCTGTGATATATATCTTATTTTGGAATTGATCCCTGTTTTCAAAACTGTATTTACTATCCATGTTGCTACTCACTGAGCTATCAGCTGACTTAGTTGTTCATCATTTCCAGGTGTTAGAAGGACTTAGAGTGGACTTGGGCGTAGTGTGGACTCAATTGCATGGACCTCTAGGACATTCATTTATTTTGTTTAGATTGTTATGTCAAGTTTGTGCGTATTTCTTTTTATTCTTGTTGAGGTTCATTTAGGATTATTTTGATATGTGGGCTGTTTATATCCCATAAGTGTAAATGGTATTGATTACGGTTTGTTTTGCCGTTTATACTTGTGGCATGTCACTGGATTGAGTTTTGGTTATTTATTAATGGGCTATTTTATAGTTATTCAATGTGTTTATGGATTCGTATTTAGGCTTATGTGTGCCTTGGGCTGAGTCCCTGTGGGCCACGGCCGGTCATACCCAAGTTTGGGGTGTGACAACTACTACCAATGTTTAAACTTTACACTATATCTTTTCTAATGAGATTATGAACGATGTAATATGAGTTTACCATTCCACTACAATTAAAGTTTAAACTTTACACTATCTCTTTTCTAATGAGAATATGTTTCCTTCTCTTCCGTAGTAGCCACCATCTGCTGCCACCATCACCAAACCCTCTCTTGTCTTCCCCACCTACAAGGACAAACTGCTACTCTTTCGCTCTCTTTCCTTGCTCTCTCCCAGCCAGCCACATGGAAAAATAAAAATAAAAATAAAAATAAAAAATATTCTCATCTTAGTAAATCATTTTGGAAATCAAATTGTTTAACTTGATTGCTGACAAATTTCAAATCTAACTAAAATAGAGGATGGATTTTGATTGAGAAACTGTTGGCAAAAATCTGGTTTGGGTCAAATCAACAAAGGAGATATGATAGAACAACCAAAATTTCACAAACAACAACAGATCAAGCAATTGCGGTTTGAATGTCCTATGCGTTGACAGTTTCAAGGACTTCTTTGGAGGTTCTAATGCGAAGAAACAAGTGAGAATACACTGAAATTCAATTGAAGCCAAGTAAACCTGTCACTCAATCACAAGAATTAAATTACAAGTCCAATGTACATAACAATTAACAGAAGGAAACTTGGTCACAGAGGTTGAATTACAGACAGAAATACTCCTGAGTATAAAAACTATTGCTAACTAAGTTAAATTATTTCTAATTCCACATGGGCAGTGAATTTAATTAAAGGTCTTCTTTTTCTTCGAATTTCCAACCTTTATGCTGCTGGTCTTGCTACTTCTCTGCTGCCAGGTGTCCTATCATGGAGCAAGTTACCTCCACTTCCTGTATAACTGCTCATGATCTCCATAACCGCTGGTAACTGCTTCTGTGCTGCAGCGTCCTCTTTCTCTTGCAAATGAGACACGTATCCTGCATCCCTTACATGCCTATCTTCATGGCTTGACACCTGGGCCACGTTTGGCCACATCCCACTGCATTGCTAGATGAATCGACAGCAGAAACTGCAACAACCACATCTACTCCTTTAACTGTTTCACTTCTGCCACTTGCTCTACATTTTGGGGATGCACCTACCACTGTAAGCTCGTGATATTTACTCCTAACATCCATTGCATCAACTCTCTGTATTGGTTATGCTAACTTGACAGAGAAGATAAATTTTAGTGCCAACAAAAGCTTACGTCAATTTTGATTAACCCGAAATGAGATATATAGGCATAAATAGAAAAACTCTTTCTCGATTGAAATCAACCATCACAACAACAAATAAATCAACAGTGCCGCCAGAATCAAACCCGTGGATTTCAGGGTGGATGAGTGATGGCAAGTGTACGGGGAAGAAATAATTCTCCTCATATAATCCTGTTGACCAAGTCCACGCTCCTCCATACGACGTCGCTTTATCACCTGAAAACACAAACGTGAGCTAGCCGGCGGGTGTGTGCCGGAAACCTCTCCGATGCCTAAGTCAGAAAACTTGACAAATAGACAAAGCTTTATGTTCTCAGAAGAAAATTGTGTTGTGTTCTGTTACCTCCTCCAAGGTGATGCTTGTGAGCTTTTATCAGTTTCGTGTGGCACAATCCTAGTAGGACTTTTATTCCTCCATGCAGAGTCCTCCTAGGATTCATACTCCTAAGGATAATGCTTATCCTTTAACACCCCCCTCACTGCTTAAACCAAGTGAGATGGTTTGTTCCATGGCCGAACTATAACATGACCGAAATAACTTGACTGTGCAGAGCCACTGAGTAGGCCGAACTTCCTTAGTTCGGTTCTGCTTTTAATCCTCCATATCTCGGTTCTCTTTTGTTCAACCCATGGCACGGTTGGAAAATACCTAACTAATTGCGACCGGTATAACTCCTAGGTCAGTCTAATTCAAAGACACTGTCAGACCGACCTATTTAAGGGACATCATGACCGGACTAAATCCGCGACCGGACCTACTCCAGGCTACACCGGACCGAAGTAACTTCATCAATTCTTGGGCCGGAGTAATTATACTTCTTCTGGGCCGGAATAACATTATGGCCTTTTACCAAGTCCTTCATACTTTGGGCCATAAAAGTCCATCTCACAGCTCGGCCCAATTTTCTCCAAAAATTACCCTCTCAGCAAGCCCTTAATTCCATCTGCACAGCATGATTGGGATTACAAGTCCTACAACCGAGCCGAAGTTCTGCAAGCCTTCCCAGCCGAGCCAAAAAACCCTTTAGCGTATCCAGCCGAGCTAATTTTACTCCGAGCTCTATTTTATCCGGTCAAAACGTATCTTCAATCACAACTGTAACGCTTCCCTTTCCAATGCCACGTGGCGGGCTCTGATAGGCTGGGGGCAGCTGTCACGCCGCCCTCGTACCACGAAATTTTTGAATAGTCCCGCCCTTTTTCTCTCGTCCTTTTCACAAAACATTCCCTCTATTTCCTGAGTTCATTCACCTTTTCTGTTCATCCTCTTCTCTTTGTGCCTCTGCTTCTCCAACCCCTGAGATCCCTGAGCTTGGTGTTCTTTGCTGGTGTTGTTTCTCATCTTTTCAGCTTTCTTCTTCCTCTGGTAAGTCCCTAAAAACTTGTTTTTTCTTTTCTTCTTACTGCTTTCTACGTTTTTACGAAACATGTTCGCACATTTTAGTTTTTGCTTCTGTACTCTCATGAGAAAATCAAAAGAACCCATGCGCGTATGGACTATGTTGTAGAAAATTAGTCTCTGATCCAAAATCTTGCCCCAACCGAACTAGGATACTGTTTTAGTGCCAGTGGTAGATCATCTTAGATAATTAACCGAACTAGAACTTGTAAGATGACAGCAGCTTTGAAAAATAAATTACCGATTCAACTTAGCCGAAATAAGATCACCGAACGAAGTATGAACTCAATAAACTAGGAACCTCAGTCATTAACCGAGCTAAGCCTTTGGGGCTAAGCCAGCTTTCTCGATTTCTATGTCAAACTCCGAAAGCTGCCCCTAGAGGCTCAACCGAAGTAACAAAACACATAGTTCTACCGATTTAGGCCCTGGGGCTAAGCCATCTCTCTTAGTTTTTAGACCGAACTAAGAAAGCCGCCCCTAGATGGCGAACCGGTCTAATAAGCAACTTGCTCAAACCGAGCTTACCAAACCTTTTGCCAAACCGAGATATCACCTGCCCTTAAAGCCGAAATAGGGCGTTTTTACCTTGTTTTTAATTTGTAGCACGGTCCTATGATCTGTGCTTAACCCCTTTGTTTTCTACTTTGCAGACTTAGGTTGCCCATGCATTCCTTCTTGTGCTCAACCGAGCTACTTGAGTCCAATCTTCCAACCGAACTAACTTATTAATAATTTATACCACAAATGGGTAAGTATAGGTATTTGGTAGAGACCCCTGGTGGCATGGCCGAATTCCGAAGGGATTATGGCATTCCAGACGATGTACACCTTACCCTAGCCAAGAAGGATATCATACCCTGGGGTGAGGCAGGCTTTGTGCCCTTTACCTTGCTTTCAATAATAGAGACCGGACTAAGGTTCCCAGTCCAGCCTCTAATTTGTGAATTTCTTAGGCAAACCAGACTATGCCCAACCCAGCTGTCCACTAATACATACCGGATAATAATGGGTATAGCCGAGCTAAACCGCCAAGCAGGCCTGAACCTCGGTTTAGCCGAAATCTTCCACCAGTATTCCATAGGTTCCAAAGAAGATGGTTGGGTTTACTATCTTAGGATACGCCGCCGTAGAGAAAAGATAATACAAGACACGCCGGATAAGGACGTCAATGATGATGACTTTTTCTGGGTATCGGGCAATTTTGAAGATCAGCAAGCCCAAATCCCAGGCCGAAGTATTAACTGGAAGAAAGGAAAACCTGGTAGAGTTTACTTCGGTTTTATGCATGTCTTTCTTTACTTCGGTTTCTGGCGTCATGACCGATCTAACAGTTGTATATTTTTTTGCAGACTCAGCCCATCTTGCTTCCTATTATAGTTATCCAAATCTGAACACACTCCGAGCCGCACTACGGATTAAAGAAAGAAGTTGGGCCAAGCTTCAAAACTTTGAACCGACCTATAGATATAGCGGTCGTCGAAAGGCCCGAGTGACCGATTTTCTTCTTGAGGAAGCACCAGAACCGGACCCAACCTTGCCCGAAATACGACTTGTCCCATTAACTGCTGAAGAAGAGATGGCAAAGAAAAGCAGAGTTAGGGCCCTTCTGACCGCAATAACCAGACCTGAAGTGCAGCCATCCATACAAACACAGCCTGCCGTTGTGGCCCTTCCTTCTCAGCAACCCTCTTCATCTCGCCCTTCTAAACGCGCTCGATCTACATCGACCGAACAGCAGCTTGTCGATGAGGTTGAATCCATCTCCCAAAGTCCTCAACCTACCCAACCGGAGCAAACTGACCGAGCAGAATCTTCCAAATGGGCTCCGAAGTTAACCTTCAACGACCGAGATATCGAAGATTCTGATTCGGTTGTTGCTCAAAAAGATCATCAATTGGCCTTTAACCTGGCCAAAAGTGTGTGCCTTCCCAAGGACATGGAGCACCACCTAAAGCAATTGAACACCGAAATGAAGTCAATTCGGTCTACATCGAAGTCCATGATTTTGGTAAGTAGCTCTGTCCGTTTTTTCTGTCTAAATTTTCCAACTTTTACTTCGGCTCAAGAGAAGTCTTCGTTTTGTCAGGCCTTACAGAAGAACAACATTACTTACAAGAAAGTCCAAGAGCTTAGAAAAACCACAAGGCAGGTAATGGCGGAAGCCGAGGCAAAGGTGGCCGAGCTAGAAGAAGCTGAAAAGAAACTGGCCGAGATGCAAGCAGAGAACGGCCGACTCGTCGATCTGGTTAATTCGGCTGAAGCGGAGAAGCAGAAAGCCGCCATTGCTATGAAAGACAAGTATCTGCGGGAGTTGGTGAAGCTTGAGAAGAGAAAAGACACCGAAATAACTCAACTAAAAAAGAGTGCGGAGGGAACCGAAAAGGAGGGGTACAAGCAGGGTTACAAGAAGGCAGAAGACGCCTATGTCAAACAGTGCGACGCTGCCAAGGAGCTGTTCTTCAAGTGTGGCTGGAGGGCGGCTGTTGAGAAGCTCGGTCATGATCAACAGACCGAGGTCTTCAACCCTCCAGCTTACTTTATACCGAAGTCCCTTGCAGGGTATGCGGATGCCTTGCAACAAGAATTTCTGGAAGACTTAGATTCTGATGACTCCTCTGCTTCCGAAGATATTCTGGTTGTTAGTGCAGACCCATCACTTCGGTTGGAGCCCATGGTAGAGGACCTACCTATTGGTCAGCCAAGTGACACCGTGGTTCCAACCGAAACCATCCTGGCAACCGAGAGCGAACTTCCTCTTGAAACCGGTCTCCAAGTTGATGGTGATGCGGCTTTTGACGCCGAAATTGAAGAACTTTTTTCCTGATTTTTTCTCCTTTTTTGTTACCTTTTCTTTGTAACCGGGCTATGTTCCTCTTGTACTTGCTTTTCAATGAATGAAAATTTTGTTAGACTCTTATTCCGATTTTGATCCGTATGCTTGCATTTGTAATGTCTTGAATGAAGATTTTTGTTGAACTCTCATTCCGGTTTTAGCTGGTTAAACTATGCTTACCAGCCAACCACTTCTTAGCCGATATATTTACTTCGGCTGAGGAGTATACGGTGTTTATTCCAGCTAACCATTCTTCAGCCATACCCTTACTTCGGCTGAAGAGTAACCAGAGTTTGGTTTATTCCAGCCAACCACTCTTCAGCCATACTCTTACTTCGGCTGAAGAGTAACAAGAGTTGGTTTATTTCAGCCAACCACTCTTCAGCCATACCCTTACTTCGGCTGAAGAGTAACAAGAGTTGGTTTATTCCAGCCAACCACCCAGTTAGTTTTTCCAGCTAACTTAGAATAATGTTTGGTTATTCCGACCAAACGTCCTGCAGCCTGGATCCTTATCCTGGGCTTAGGAAGGGTGTTGGTTTATTCCAGCCAACCTCTAAGTTTTTCCAGCTAACTTAGAATAATGTGCTTGCAATGTACCTAATTTCCACTAAAGCTAACTTTTACAAAGGACAACTTGTGCTGAAAAGAATTGCTTGTTTTTATTGAAGAAAGAAAAAATTACATATGTTTGAAAGAGAAAAAGCTAAAAATAAAACAACTTGAGATTGGCTGTATTCCATGGCCTGGGGATTGCTTTGCCGTCCTTATCTTCTAGGTGGTATGCCCCTTTGCCTGCTAACCCAACCACCTTGTAAGGACTTCCCAGTTTGGCCCTAACTTTCCATCTCCTGGGATCAAAGTGTTTCCCATTACTTTGCACAGTACCCAATCGCCGATCTTGAATTGTCTTGGATGCACCTTTTTGTTGTATTTTCTGATTAACTCTCGTTGATATGCGGCGATGTGAACCAGTGCTCTTTCTCTTCTTTCTTCTGCGAGGTCGAGTTCTAAAGCTATGGCTTCTCCATTTAAGTCTGGATCAAAATTTTCGCTTCGAATTGTGGGGAGGCCAACTTCTAGTGGGATTACTGCTTCCATTCCGTAGGCTAGGGAAAATGGTGTTTCTCCTGTCGATCGCCGAGGTGTGGTACGGTATGCCCATAAAACATGAGGAAGTTCGTCTGCCCACTTGCCTTTTGCCTTCTCTAGTCTTTTCATTAGTCCATCCAAGACGACTTTATTTGATGCTTCTGCTTGGCCATTCGCTTGAGGATATGCTGGTGTAGAATTGTAGAACTCTATCTTATACTCTTCACAAAAGCTTCTGAAGATTCTGCCGTCGAATTGAGTGCCATTGTCTGAGATTAGGGCCTTTGGTATGCCAAATCGAGTGATGATGTTTTGCCAGACAAACTTCTTTACATCTTTTTCCTTGATTGATGCCAATGCTTCTGCTTCAATCCACTTTGTGAAGTAGTCTGTTGCCGCGAGAAAGAACTTCCTGCCGCCAGGTGCTGTTGGGAGTGGTCCTACGATATCCAAACCCCACATTGCGAAAGGCCATGGGCTAGTCAATGGTAGGAGTTCTCTGGCTGGTTGATGTATTTGATGTGCGAATTTTTGGCATTTTTCGCACTTCTTCACATATTTCTCTGAATCTGCCTGCATGTATGGCCAGCAATAACCTTGCGAAATGGCCCTGTAAGCTAGCGACCTTCCCCCTTGATGGCTTCCGCATACTCCTTCGTGTATTTCAAACAAGAATGCTTCTACTTTGCTGGGATGAACGCACTTTAGGTAAGGCCCTGAGAATGACTTCTTGTATAATGCCAAAGATGGGAATAGCCAAAATCGCTGCGACTTTGCCCTTATTCTGTTGGCCTCTTTTTTCTCTTCTGGTAGGATGCCGTTTTTAGGAACAGGATGATGGGATCCATCCAAGAGGGGCCTAGTTCTGCGCAACATACCTCTTCTACTTCGGGGTCTTCTATGCTTGGTCTTGGTAAGTAGTCGATGAGCAATGGATGAGGGGTAGATGCATCTGCCATCAAGGCAAAGCCTGCTAGTTCGTCTGCTCTGCTGTTTTCCTCCCTGCCAATTTGTTCTATCCTTACTACATCGAACTTTTTGATCTCTGTTCTGACCAGCTCTTGGTATTTGGCCATTCTGTCATCCTTTGCTTCGTAATCGCCAGAAATTTGGTTTACCACCAGTTGTGAGTCGCTGTAAACCATTAGTTCGGTGGCCTTCATGTAGTGTGCTGACTTGAGTCCTGCGAGAAGCGCCTCATACTCCGCTTCGTTGTTGGATGCTGGGAAGCCAAGGTTGATTGCTTGCTCTATAACCAGGCCGTCTGGGGAGATGAGGACTATGCCAAGTCCTGCACCATGCCGGTTGGATGCTCCATCCACAAAGAGCTTCCACATCTCTCCAACGAATAACTTCCAGCAAGTGGAGGGGTCAGATGATGTCGTGGGGTCAAGGATGGTGTTTTCTTCAAGGTCCATGTTGGCTGTCTGCCCTTCGTCCTCTGATTGAATTGCTGGTGAGCCTTTGTTTGTCTCTTCCTTGTTGTCCTTAGTATGGTCTGCCTTGGTATTTGATTGACTACCTTCTACTAGGGGTTGCGCTATTCCGGCGTCAACTTCCGTCCCTAGTTCGGTTGTGTCAGTTAGGTCGACTGGGCAGATATGATGACTTCCAGGAGTAAACTCTGCGACGAAGTCTGCCAAAGATTGAACTTTTATTGCGGTCTTGGGTTGGAACTTGATGTCGAATTGTCCCAACTCCACTGCCCACTTTAAGATTCGCCCACTAAAGTTCGCCCTTTCAAATAGAGCTTTTAGTGGAAAGGCTGTGAGGACGACTATGGTGTGGGCGTGAAAGTAGTGCGCCAATTTTCTGGATGCCATCATTAATTCTAATGCTAGTTTCTCCAAGGGCAAGTACCTTGTTTCGACTCCCAACAATGTCTTGCTGACATAAAAGATGGGCAAGTGTTGCATTCCTTCTACACGAACCAACACTGCGCTGACTGCGTGCTGAGAGACTGCCAGGTACAAAAAGAGTTCTTCACCAGGTACTGGAGTAACAAGTAGTGGTGGGGAAGACATGTACTCCTTCAAGCTTTCCAGAGCTTGGTCGCATTCTTCATCCCACTCAAACTTGGCCTTTAAAGCTTGGAAGAATGGTCGTAGTCTGTCTGATGACCTGCTTATGAACCGGTTGAGCGCAGCTGCCATACCAGTGAGATGCTGCACTTCTTTGACAGAGTTTGGTCTCTCCAACTCCTGGATCGCTTTGATCTGAGAGGGGTCGGCTTCTATACCTCGGTTGGTCACCAGGAAGCCCAAGAATTTGCCAGATCCAACTCCGAATGCGCATTTGGACGCATTGAGGCGCAACTTGTGTTTCTTCAGGATCTGGAACATCTCGCCTAGATCTTTAAGACGGTCATTCTCATCCTTGCTTTTGACCACCATGTCGTCGATGTAAACCTCCATTGTTCTGCCTAACAATGGTTTAAACATCTTGGTGACCATCCGTTGGAATGTCTCCAAAGATGATGGCTGGGTTTATTACCTTAGGATACGCCGACGTAGAGAAAAGATAATAAAAGATAC